>JALMGJ010000015.1:5105000-5685000 GCA_023362775.1 Charina bottae
ATATGCAATGGAGGAAAAACATTCCCTGAGTGGAAGATGAAATATAGCGCACATATACTTCATCCCATAATCTTAGTCTCAGTGCATGTTGAGAAAAAAAATATTCCCCTTAAGGGATCTAAAACTGTAAAGATTACTTTCAAATGATCCATAGAGAGAGGGAGGGTTCTGGAATAAAGTATAGATATGCCACATTTCTTTCTTTTTCATTCTCCTGGTTTGGGCAATTTCAGGAACCTTCTGTTTGCAATTGAGCAATGCCTTGAAGTATTGCAACCAGTCCATTCTATTCCCCTTCCCCTTGGGTCACATGACCCAGAGTGGCGTGTACATAGCCTGTCCTTTGTGCTTCCCAGAGCACACCTACACAGAAACACAGAGAGATGCAGGCACGGGTAGAGCAGAAATGCACACATACACATAAGTTCAACATGTTACTTCATCACACAGAAGTAAGTACAGATGCTTCTCATGTTGGCTGCTGGTCAAGGGGTTGGAAAGAATTCCAGAAGCTGGTGTAGAGGAATACAGAGATGGCCTTGAAGACAATATGTGGCAACCTGTAATGGTAAGTGGGAATGACCTTGGGAGACTGGGCCAAGAGATGCCGCCTAGGGAATGGTCAGATAAGAGACTGCATAGTCCGCAACTGGATGGTGGATGGAGCAAGAGGCTCAGAAGGGACCCTCCCTAGTTTCTTGGGCTGTAAAGGGTTGGGGGGGGGGAGAGAAATGTACTTTCAGACTTGCAAGATTCTGTCAATGTAGCATTACCATAAAGTAGAATTAGCTCTTCTGGAGGTGTTTCCTGTCTGGTCTACCTAGTAAGGCTGACACAACCATTAGGAAAACATGAACTTAGCCCAGGAAAACAGGAAAGAATGAGAAGGAAACTCAAGATTGTCCTGCCTTGACTCTCTTTGGTATAAGCCAGGACAGAGGGAAGCTCTGACAGTGTCCTGACTTCGGGCGTAGAAATAACACGCTGAGGCTGGAATCAAGCTCTAGTGATTTATTATCCTACTACCCTAACAGAATCCAGCTAAACTAATACGGCTTGACAAAGCCCAGAGACAGAGTCCAGAATCTAGGGCGGGGCTTTCTTGAGTCTCTTGGGAGGGAAAGATAGATTCTCAGTACTACGCATGCGTTTCCCTTCCTGGAGGGAGCCCCCTCCTTCGCCGCCCGTTATCTCCCTGACAGACAGGCTTTCAAGACCGTGTTGTTATACCTTGCAACTCTAGAGTTCCAATATCCTTGCAATGTCTGTTTTTTGACCTCACCTGACTCAAAGGCTGACATCAAGCTTGAAACCTCCTACTCTCTATTTGTAGAGGCAGCGAATCTTGCTTTTGATTGTTGAGATGGCATTCAATCCTTGGTCCACTGAATAACTTGCTGAAGCATTATTGTAACACCACCAAAAATTGGACTTGGGGAGCCATCGGGCAAGAGTGCGGGGAGTTGGCCCATTGTGCAGCCGGAAAGGAGAGGGGACTTTCCAGTTCTATCTACTTCTGCACTGCAGGCCTTGTCTATGACTTTAGGGAGCTGCTGAGTGAGTCTGTAGCCTGTTCCCATAACACCATTCCAGTGTTTCCTTTGTGCATGAGAGGAAAGACTGAGTCTAATGGGAAAAGTTGCATAGAAGAGTACAGAGATGACCTTGGAGGAAATATGTGGTGTAATGGTGTGTGGGAATAACCTTGGGAGACGGGGAAGAGATGCTGCCTAGGGAAAGATCAGATAAGAGAGGACATAGCCTGCAGCTGCCTAACGGGCAGAGAAAGAAACTCAGAAAGGAATCTCCCTAACTTATCAGGCTGTAAAAGAGACAGCAGCAGGAGATTTGTCCTTTCAGACTTGCAAGATTGATGTCAGCCTTCCCAGGTAGCCCAGCGGGAAACACGACCAGATGAGCTAATTCTACTTTATTGTAAGGCTACAGTAACAGAATCTTGCAACCTTGAGATTAGTCCAGGAAAACAGAAGGGGTGAGAAAGAAACTCAAGGATGCCTCTCCTTGATTCTCTTTGTATAAGAGGAAGGGAAGGGGAAACACCATCAGGTTTTCAAGATTCTGTTACTATAGTCTATATCGATAAAGTAGCATTTTAGTATTTCTTGTGGCATCTGTTCCCTGATTTGTCCTATCTTGAAAGGCTGACAGCCAGGTTCTGCAAACCTGTTCTGCCTGAGGAGATTTTTAATATTGTGATGATTCTTAGATTTGAAATCAGAGGCATCTGCAGCTAGCCACGATGACACCAGAATGATGATCCTGGCATCACAACACCAGTTCCCCTTTTAGTATTTGCGTTGCAATGTTGCACGCAAGTCTATGAGGCATTTGGCCACTTGCACCTATGCTCCTTTGGCCCATGTTTGAAGTTGCATTATTTAATTCATACTGTTGTATGTGTGTAGGCATACTTCTCTTTTTGAAGAGAATATTTGTAGCTCAGGGTTGAACTGTGGAGTCCTTGGTGCTCTCTGAGCCTTGTTGTTTTCTTGCAGAGGTTTCATTGCCAGGCTAGGCAACATCTTCAGTGCAAAAAGGGAGTGGGACTTGCTCTCTGTTTATATACCCTGGCTTGTCCTGCCTGTGTTGGTGGGGTTGTTGTACTCTCCTTGGTAGTTCCTTGGTTGGGCTGTTGTTTGCTGCTGGGTTGATTAATCTCACAACACATGGACAGACTCAACCATACTTTCAACTGGGAAACTGTGAGCATCTTAAACCAAGCCAAATCCAAAAACACTAGAGAATTCCTGGAAGCTTGGCACTCGGACAAAGCAGCCATCAACAGACACATAGAGGTAAACAATATTTACATACCATTCATAAGAGACAATAGAAAAGCCAGAAGACCAGAAGACCTCCTTGACAGCAATCAACACCCAGATATGCAAATATTAACACCAGGATTAGCACCAGAAGAACAATCAAACAGCACAATATACCCTAATCAAGGAACTATTAACTCAGTCAATCAACCAAGCAGCAAACAACAACCCAATCAAGGAACTCCCAAGGGGAGAACAACACTCGCACCAACACAAGCAGGACAAGCCATGGTATATAAACAGAGAGCAAGTCCCACTCCCTTTTTGCATTGAAGATGTTGCCTAGCCTGGCAATGAAATGTCTGCAAGAAAACAACAAGGCTCAGAGAGCACCAAGGACTCCATACTTCTCTTTTGTTAATTAGTTCCACACAATGCAATTATAATAAGATGTTGATCCAATCAGAATATAGGCCCAATAATAACTGGATCTATCACCCCACATCCAACCATTAACCAATCCAACTGCAGCTGTGAAACCGCTTTGCGGGTTTTCTGATTTGGGATTCGTCGTCCTCCACCTGCTTTTCTCTACAGTATAGTTTGGGGACTAGATGTGTCCTTTTATGCCATTTTATTTATTTTTATTTATATCTCAAATTCGTTCACCGCCCATCTCACTCAGAGAGCGACTCTGTGCAATGGGTTTTTTGGCCTGGCTTTTGATGAACGATTGAAACTGTCATAAATATTCTACTTAAGTGAGATGACTCATACGAGCACAAGAGTCTTGCTTGATTTTTGACCTATTTCCCCCCGGGTAATTTGCAAAAGCTTAATATAGGATATGTGATATCTTATCATAGATGGCTGGCTTACTATCCCAGGGGCAAAGGTAGGGCGGGGTAGAATTGGAGGAAGAGGAGGGGTGTGGAAGACATCTACTTTGATCCCTAAAAGGCTCTCACATAACACACGCATGCATCCTTCGTTTGCACCGTCCTGGTTTAGCTGATTTAGGAAAGCAAACAGCATTCTCCATTATAGTCTTTTTTTGTATAAAAACGCTCTCTTGCTAGATTTAGATTTTTGGAAGGGCATGGCTGGTCACTGTAGAAAATGGGATGCTGTATGAAAATCTGATCTAGCAGGGATTTTTTAAGGCTATTATAATTCCAGCTTACTGACCCACATAAAGAAGCACAGTTAATAAACTAGAACAGCCTTCCTTAATATGATGCCCTCCAAATGTATTAGGCATCCACTCCATCATCCTAATATCCGACATAGCTGAAAGACAACAGGTTGGGGAAGGCTGGGTTTTTTTTCCATCTAAACTTGGAATAGTTTTGGTCAGGTCAGGTCAGGCCCAGCCCAAGAACGACGAAGAATCAATCCAGCCAACTTCAGTTCTTTATTTGCTCATACCGTATAGACAGAATCTTGCCAGGCTAAAGCTACTCTGCCTAACTTAAGGGGAAATAACCTGGGAGACTCTAGGGCAGGGCTAGTCTGAACCCACGTTCCAGTTCCAGGCTGTGTTTTCTCTTATCTTGAGGCTGACCATACGTCCCGTTTTGAACGGGACAGTCCCGTTTTTTTAGCATTTTTCAACCGTCCCGTTGTTTCGATAAAAATCTCAATTTTGTCCTGTTTTTTAAACCCGGCGGGAATGGCCCGGAAGGAGGATCCCAGCCGAAGCTGCCGATTGGAGACAGCCCGGAAGAGGAAGCCCTCCTGCCTATCAGCACATGGCAAAGGAGGGCGGAGAGGCGGAGAGGAGGGTGGACCAGGGGGTGGGGTTTGCAGGCAGGAGCCAATTGCGCGAACTGGGGGGTGGAGTTTGCAGGCAGGAGCCAATCGTGCGGACCAGGGACGGGGTTTGCAGGTGGGAGCCAATCACGTGGACCAGGGGCGGGGTTTGCAGGCGGGAGCCAATCGCATGGACCGGGGGGTGGGGACCCCTGTCTTTTTCATGAATACAGAATATTACATAAGACCCCGTCCCGTTTTGCCATCCCGATGTCCCGTTTTTGTCTCAAGGAAATATGGTCAGCCTACTTACCTTGCCCCCCTCCTTGGAATGTGCTCCCTCCTTCCTGAGAACCACCAGTGTTACTGAAGTCCATCTCAGTTCCGGACAACCAGCAGGTTTCTCACGCCAATTGTGTAGGAAGCCCTTTAAATATTTTATTGTCTTAACTCAGAAGAATTGGAGGGGATTGTGCTTGATAGTTCTCACTTAGTTGCATCTGTTTTACACGTCTCCTGCAGACAGTGTAGCACTGTGCAAAGAATCCAGCGGTGTCATCTGCTCAAGAGAGTACCATCAGCCCCCGAGGGAATGAATCCTAATCAGTAAATCCACAAATGCTCAACCACATGTCCTAAACCTGTGATTCCAGTTACAACTTCAGCAGCACCTTAAGGTCTCTTTCCGTAAGGCCTTGTTCTACTTCCTTCTAGACTTTGTTCTCCAAGTCTTCTCCTACTGGTCCTAGCCTCCTGCTATCAGCAGAAAGTCATGTATATTATCATCATCATCATCATCATCATCATCATCATCATCATCTAAATTTACATGACGGCCCATCTCCCCCAATGAGGGACTCTGGACGGTTTACCATAAAATTAAGTTTAAAATACAAATATAAAATTACAATTTATTAGCATAATATAAATAAATATAAAATCCAAATTGGCGAGTATTGGTCACTGAAGAAGTCTTATTCTATACTGTGTGTCTGAAGTGCATTTGCTCGATCCTTAATATTTACAGAACCTGTCTTCTGTTGGCTGAAGCCTCCACAGGCCTAGAAGGAGCCAAATTTGTGACAATTTGGTTAGCACAAGTGCAGAAGTTTGCCAGTGGAACATGACTTTTTCGTTTGTTTTACATCCCCTTTGCTTAGATTCTTTTTTTTCTTTTATGAGATTTTGGACTGGATCTTCAGAACTCCTTCTCTTTGATGGAGCCTCTTTCAATGACTTGACTATTGAGCTCCTTTAAATTATTAATTCTCTGGGCTTCAGCCCTACATACATCTAAATGGCTTAAATACCACTGGTTTCATCAGGATTCATAGAATTTCTTCCAAGCCAAATAAATGTCACCTTTCAGAGGCAGTGTGGAAAACCTCTTAGTCATAAATGAATCTGGAATAAGTGAGAAAGGAAAAAAAAAGCGTATATGATTAAATTTCCATTGAAATGGCTATACCAGTTCCGATCCTGATATAATTCTGGTAATTCACCACAGTGGCGAGAAAAAATTAGGTTGTACTCATGACCGTGCTGCTTGCGAATGATGAGAGTTACAGCACCATACATCACAAAGAGAGCGCCAGGTTGCAGAAACTGAACCAACACTTGGTGCTCATAGCGAGCTAGCTATCTTTCTAACGGTGAGCCGTAACGAAACAGCACACGGCACCCTTAAAGGGGGCTTAAAGGGGACGAAGGCAGGGGCAGAGAGCAAATGTGTTAGGAGGCAGAATCTCAGGGTGCAGACAAGTGCCAGAAGCATGTGGGGTGTCCTCACAGAGGACCTGTTGTCCAACAGTCTCGATAGCACAATAGGGTGCATTGTGTTCTTCTGTTTCGAGCCCTCTGAACTCTTTTAACTGGAGAAAAAGAAGAATTTGCATTGTGCTTTGTCTGAAAGCCAGCAGGCAGATCCTTGGGGGAAATTACAAAAGACATTCTGGGAAGGAAACAAAAGGAATCGGCAATGAATTCCATCAAAGACCAGCAGGGTCAGTGTTGGAAAGCTATACACAGCCTTTTTATAAAAAAAATCCGTTCAATCATGTCCAATTCATGGAGACTGCCTGGACAAGTCCCTGCAGTTTTCTTGGCAAGGTTTTTCAGAAGTGGTTTGCCATTGCCTCCTTCCCAGGGCTGAGAGAGAGTGACTGGCCCAAGGTCACCTAGCCGGCTTTCATGGCTAAGGCGGGACTAGAACTCTGTCTCCTGGTTTCCCATTGGCTCCTTCCTAGGGCTGAGAGAGAGCAACTGGCCCAAGGTCACTCAGCCGGCTTTCATGCCTAAGGCGGGACTAGAACTCTCAGTCTCCTGGTATGTCATTGGCTCCTTCCCAGGGCTGAGAGAGAGTGACTGGCCCAAGGTCACCCAGCTGACTTCGTGCCTAAGGCGGGACTAGAACTCACGGTCTCCCGGTTTCTAGCCTGGTGCCTTAACTACTACACCAAACTGGCTCTCTACACAGATGTATATACATAAAAAAAACTGGCCTGGAAATGAACTAAAACACAATGTTTACAGAGATAAGTGCTAGGCACCCTTGATAAACTTGTAATTTATACTTTGGCTGCATTCATAATAAAAGCATACTTAAAATATTTTTTAAAAAAGTATGTTTGATGAGGCAGTGATGGAGAAGAGACTGTGTGGCCATGAACCCCTGTTGAGTAAGGAAGGACCAATCCAACATTGGGTGTTGCTTTGTTCCTCTTTTCCTGCACTTAAGTTCATTCTATCCCATTTCTGTCTCATTTTGCAATGTTATTTCACAAGCCACATACTCATATCCATGTTGACATATTCTTGGAAGCGTTTTTCGTTAATGTAATGAATCGTTGTGTGCCCGTTTGCTTCATGCGTGCTTTACGTATATGTTTTATACTTTGTCTTCAGTTCTTCAGTCTTCAGTTCAAAAACGCTGGCAAAATTTCAACCTAAATTGATAAAAAAAAATAATTTGCAATTTTAGTTTTATGTCAGCATGTCTTCTCTTGCTATTCTTGAATTGTGATTCATTTTGGGGCCTTGTATATGATGGGAGGGAGGGAGGGAACCAATTTGAAGGGGTCGGTTAGACCTTCATTCTGACCACAGAAATCCAAAACGATAAAGCTGCCGTGTTGAAAATAGTTTAAATGCAATAGAATTAATATAAGATAAGAGACCTCAGCTGTGAGTGGTGCAGTGAAGTGAAGTGTCCAGAATCTTCTCACATGACTTTCAAACAAAGCATTTTTAGGCTAAAACTCAAATAGTATCTTGCAAGGTCTGAAATGGCTTCTTTGTATAGGCTGCATTATTGATTTCTATCAGGAAACTGAGTCACACATTTTGGCAGTGTATCAGAGAGAGGCTGTAGGGACTACACAACAGGACCTGGAGGGGGTACGAATGGCCCTTAGCTCCCCGTCTGCCAAACTCTCTGCTAGGTGAAACTTCCCTCCCTTGGGCCATGTTTTCAGGTGGCCTCTTTTTGCTGAATTGACCACCCAATAGAAGCAGTTGGGCGGCAACGTGAAGAGTTGCAGTGAGGCCATCTATCCTGCAAGTCACCCCACCTCCCAAGAAACCCCCGAGCTGCACCTGACTATCCAATAGATCCCTTAAGGACCATCACGGACTGAACTGGGATGAAGGAAGAACAGCATCTTGATAATTCTTGGGAGGCTTGCAGTAGGCGTGCAAATCAAGGCTATCCATTCAAATGCTCTCCACAGCTAAGTCTGCACACAACTATAAAAACGCTCGCCTACCCTCACCCCAACATCGAGAAAAATCTGTTTGGTGGTTTGTTTGTTTGTTTGTTTTAAAAAAGAAACCTCTAGCACAGAGCTTTCCAAACTGTGTGTCGGGACACGTTAGTGTGTCAGCTGCAGTGTCTGGGTGTGTCGCGGCTGCTGCTGCCTCCGAGCCCTGCCAGGATTCCGCGCAGGTCCTAGTGCCTGCCTTGTGCCTTGCTGCCTCCAAACCTGCCCTGCCAGGATTCCGCACAGGTCCTAGTGCCTGCCTTGTGCCTGGCTGCCTCCAAACCTGACCTGCCAGGATTCCATGCAGGTCCTAGTGCCTGCCTTGTGCCCTGCTGCCTCCAAACCTGCTGTGATTCCGCGCAGGTCCTAGTGCCTGCCTTGTGCCTTGCTGCCTCCAAACCTGCCCTGCCAGGATTCCGCGCAGGTCCTAGTGCCTGCCTTGTGCCCTGCTGTAACAGTGTGTCGTGAAATGATGCATGTCTAAAAAGTGTGTCACCAACATGAAAAGTTTGGAAAGCTCTGCTCTAGCAGATCCCATGGAGCAATGTTTGATTGCTATTGTTGCTTTTTACTGCAAGGAATTATCAGTGTAGAGGACAAAATGATCTTCTTCCTTGCAACGGGACAGCCCGATCTATGACCACTGATGCCCCTTTGTTCCCTATTTCATTTGCCTTCGAAGACAAGAATCTAAGGAGAGTGTACTGTATACGTGCATGGTTTTAGGGACACCTTTCCGTACTAAATTCAGCACTGTAGCTGGTTACCTGCCGCACTGGCAGCACAGGGCCAGTAGCCACCTGGGATCTGCTGAAGAAGGTCCCAACAGTCCTGTCTTGTCCTCTTCATGCTGCATAGACATGCTCAGGCACGTCTTGCCTAGGAGAGGCTTGTTTACTGCTTTGTTGTGAGATGGCAGCACAGATAGTCAGAGAGTGGCTATTTTGGAGGATTTATCTAGCAGTGCCTGATTTCAGGTTGGGGTGTCTTTATAGAATGTTTCTTTATGCATATCTTTTTGACCATTTTGAACATGCAGAATGCTTCATATTCTTCACAACTCCCTTCCAAAGTTATTCACAAACTGGCATGCAAAACTCAGGAATCAAATTTACAGGGAACAAGACTTGGGAAACAAGCCGTGTTTCCCAAAGGACACCAGTGGTGCTGTTGGGGCCAGCCAATCACATGCTCCAGAGGAGCGTTGGACATTTGTTTATATTAGACTCTTGCAGAAAATCTATCTTGCATCTGGTTCTAACAATTAGAAATAGATTTGATGAAGGAGGCTTTGCTTTTCAAATTTCTTGCAAAGGAGAAGAGGTTTGGGGCAAACGTCTCAAGGGTGGAGAGTGATGCTTCTGCCCATCATCAGTGGCCAGGTGGCCAAAGTGTCTGTGTGAACATCTTGCTTTCACTGGACAGTATCTCATTATCACTGCAGCAACCCACAGTGAGGCTGTGCAAATCCTCAAATTAATGGTTCCCTTTCATGAAGCAACCTGAAAGCTCCTTCAGGAAGCAACATGGTGTCTTCCATCCTATGAGTGAGGCAAACGCTGCTCTGCTTTTCAGCTACTCTTAGCTTTTTCCTGTAGGCATGGCCGAAGACTTCTAAGCTATGATGCTTTGGCAAGTGCTGGATGAGTTCCTGAAGACCTCTAGCCCACATCTCCTTTGTTTGTTGTTGTTGTTCAGTCGTTAAGTCGTGTCCAACTCTTCGTGACCCCATGGACTGTAGCACGCCAGGCCTTCCTGTCCTCCACTGTCTCCCGGAGTTTACTCAAATTCATGTTCGTTACATTGGTGATGCTGTCTAACCATCTCATCCTCTGCCGTCCCCTTCTCCTTTTGCCTTCAGTCCTTCCCAGCATCAGGGTCTTTTCCAGGGAGTCCTCTCTTCTCTTCGCATTAGGTGGCCAAAGTATTTGAGCTTCAGCTTCAGCATCTGTCCTTCCAATGAGCAGTCAGGGTTGATTTCCTTTAGGATTGACTGATTTGACCTCCTTGCAGTCCAAGGGACTCTTAAGAGTCTTCTCCAGCACCATCTCCTTTGACGAACACCAAAGACCTTCTAGGCTGGCTGGGCTCATGCTATGGACAAACCCCAGAGTGTGGGCTGAAGCTGATTGGGCTGGAGTGCCCTTAGCAGAGTGTCAGTTTTTCCAGAGGTAGCAGCTTCAGCAAAAGCTGCAAGCAATGCTATAACACGCCCAAAAATCACTCCGTTTTAACCAGTGCTGGGGGAGTGGCATTGGCATCCATGGTGGAGATTGGGGGGACAAGTGATAAAACATGAGTCATGACATCTTGATGCAAAACTTGTGATTTTTGTACTTGCATCAGAGATTCAGAGGTAATTATATAATGGTGGAGTGTGTGTAATGACTTCACCACCCATGTGTCATCATGTTGTGCAACCTTAGTTTGCTTGGGGTATGGGGAGAAGGCATAGAAGAACCTTCTTTGAGAATATCTGTAGCTCAAGGTTGAACTGTGGAGTCCTTGGTGCTCTCTGAGCCTTGTTGTTTTCTTGCAGACGTTTCATTGCCAGACTAGGCAACATCTTCAGTGTGGAAAAGAAGTGGGACTTGCTCTCTGTTTATATACAATGGCTTGTCCTGCTTGTGTTGGTGGAGGTGTTGTTCTCTCCTTAGGAGTTCCTTGATTGGGCTGTTGTTTGCTGCTTGGTTGATTGACTGAGTTAATAGTTCCTTGATTAGGGTATATTGTGCTGTTTGGTTGTTCCTCTGGTGCTAATCCTGGTGTTAATCTTTGCATATTTGGGTGTTGATTGCTGTCAAGGAGGTGTTCTGGTCTTTTGGCTTTTCTATTGTCTCTTATGAATGGTATGTAAATGTTGTTTACCTCTATGTGTCTGTTGATGGCTGCTTTGTCTGAGGGCCAAGCTTCCAGGAACACTAGAAGCAGCCATCAACAGACACATAGAGGTAAACAACACCTCCACCAACACAAGCAGGACAAGCCATGGGATATAAACAGAGAGCAAGTCCCACTCCCTTTTCGCACTGAAGATGTTGCCTAGTCTGGCAATGAAACCTCTGCAAGAAAACAACAAGGCTCAGAGAGCACCGAGGACTCCACAGAACCTTCTTTTGCAGCACTGGCCAGAGGGGGGATGAAGTGCACAAATCTGCCCCATTGGGGTGAACTGCATTGCCTCTTGGCTTAGACAAAGAGGATCACATTGACCCCATGGCACAAACCTCTTTGTCAATGTGAATCTGAACTGTTTTGCACAAGCCACCTCCCCAGCCAGTCTGGCTTCCCATCCTTCAGTGACCTCGGGGAGGATGTTTTTAGACCGAGAAGCATGAACAGTCAGGGAGGTTCGATGTGATAGAAAATTATGGAACCCAAAACAGCATGCCAGCAGGTGTAGAGAGCCATGGAGGCGGCCTTGAGGGAAATATTCAGAAGCCGTTACAGAAACGGCAAGGACCGAAGCATGCCTTAAGTCCTGGAAAAGATGGTATTGGGAAGAGGCTAAGGCTGGCTCCTCCTGACTCCCAGGGGTATAAGAGGGAGGGGAGGAAAAACACAATCAGATTTACAAGGTTGTGTTACTGTAGCCCAGGGGTCCCCAACCTGTGGGCCATGGCCCACTAGTGGGCCGCGGCCTGTTAGGAAGTGGGCCGCGGGGCTCCCGCCTGTAAACCCCGCCCCCCGGTGTGTGCAATTACCCTGCCCCGGTGTGTGCGATTGGCTCCTGCCTGCAAACCCTGCCCCCCGGTACACGCAATTGGCTCCCGCCTGCAAACCCCGCCCCCCTCCCCGGTCCGTGGAAAAATTGTCTTCCACGACCGGTCCCTGGTGCCAAAAAGGTTGGGGACCGCTGCTGTAGCCCATCTCAATAAAACAGTTCTAGTCTTCTTGTGGAGTTGGTTTCCTAGTCTGGACAACCTTGAAGATCTGACATCAGGAACCACCCTCTGCCATCTCCAACAATGTCTACTGTTGTATCTCCTGTTTTTTTCTTTGCTACTGGCTGATTCATGCAATAGGATACGACTCTTCCTAATCTCACAAGATTCATCATGTGAAACCTTACCTCCCACCCAGTTTGGAGGCACCTTCAGATTCATGCATTTGGCCTTTAGGATGCCCATCTGAACTAAGGGTGCCCATTTGAACCCACTGCTAACCTGTGAACTTCTTTGCACCCAATGGCATGCTTTCAACAAGAGTTCCTTAAGAAGGATATTTTTCCCCCCTCCCCACTTCCTACCGGTGCGTAAAATGATTTCATCAGCCTTTTAACCATGTTGATCTTCTTTATCCCTTTAAGCTAGTTACTGTGCCTGTTGTTAGCCCTCCTTCCACTGCTCAGGCTGGCAGTAATATCTTCTGGAAGAGAGAAATGCTCCAGATGCTCATGGCATTTGGCAAATGGAGTCTCTCTTTTTATGTTGACGCAAAAGAGAGAGGGAGGGGAGGAGTCACAGCAGTGTTTCCTGTGCTGCTTTCTATTAATATTGGATGCCCAGCTTTTCTGAGATAGGAAGAGCAGTGGAACGACCGAATCCATCTCCACCCCCTGGTCCTCAGCCGTATATTTTTTTACCGATAGCCCATTTAAGAAATCAATCGATCAATAAGCACAGGGAGGGGGAGGCGAAAAGAAAGGCTCGGAAAGATGGTATCAGCCTTCTTTACTGCCTGATCAGATTTTCGGGGGGGGGGGAAAGAAAATGGGCTGGTTTCCTTTTAGCTCCAAGCCCAGAGATCCTCCCTCTTGGTCTGATCCTTCTCCTGATGCCAAGAACGGTAAGAGTGGTTCATTAAACGGTGGAGGAAAGTCATTATTCTCACAGGCCAGTAATCTGTCAGAAGAGCTAATTTCCCACCATTACCAAAAATGCACTGCATTTAATTGAAGTTGGAAGGAGTTTGCCAAAGTGAGCTGGGTCATAAATAAAGGGAATGATGGGGCTGGGAGCTCTATTTAGGAAAAAAGGGATTCGTTTCCTTTTTTGCTATGAAAATCATAAAGAGTACTTTATTTTTCCTGGCACCTCACAAGAGAATCTCCTTCCTTCCTTCCTTCCTTCCTTCCTTCCTTCCTTCCTTCCTTCCTTCCTTCCTTCCTTCCTTCCTTCCTTCCTTCCTTCCTTCCTTCTTCCCCCTCCTCCCTCCCTCCTCATCTTCCCTCCCTCCCTCCTCATCTTCCCTCCCTCCCTCCCTCCCTCCTTCCTTCCTTCCTTCCTTCCTTCCTTCCTTCCTTCCTTCTTCCCCCCTCCCTCCCTCCTCATCCCTCCCTCCCTCCTCATCTTCCCTCCCTCCCTCCTCATCTTCCCTCCCTCCCTCCCTCCCTCCCTCCCTCCCTCCCTTCCTTCCTTCCTTCTTTCCTTCTTCCCCCCTCCCTCCCTCCTCATCTTCCCTCCCTCCCTCCCTCCCCCTCCTCCCTCCCTCCCTTCCTTCTTCATCTCCCTCTTGCAGACCCTTTGAAAGTTGCTGTTGTCATTTTTGATATAACAGAAGTGGGAAATTATTAAGCACATGGGGCATAATCATATTAACGTTATGTAATTAATCCTGCTTAATTTATGCTTAAATTAATCCCAACATGAGGTCCATTAGCAACCACCTAAACTGAAAGTGGGTCTTTTCCAAGCACAATTTCACAGTCTTTAACAAGACTTCTTAAGAAAAGGATGGGGTTGAAAAAATTCCAACAAGTGGTGGGGTGGGGTGGGGTCAAAATATGCAAGATGGTGGGGACAGTCGTGCAATCCAAGTGCTGCCCCTTTAATATGTGCACATGTGCAAAGGGGGCGGGGCTTGGATTATGATACCAGACCTGCCAACTTGAATATTTTGACCATCCCCTGTGGATGCCACTGGGCACGGGCTTCTGGAGGGGGGCGGGCAAGGGGTGCCAAATGATGAAATGTGCATTGTAACACATGCTCTGCCCTTTTCGTGTGTGTGCAGAGAATTGACCCAAGCACATTTTATCTATTTATTTAAATTTATTGGCTGCCCAACTCCACATAAGGGGTGGAGCTGTATTGTGACTTCATGACACCATGGATATCCACAGCCCTCATCAAAATAATAAAAGCAGCCGCATGCTACTGCCCCACAAGATCCTCCCCCTTTGCATGTATGTGTGATGTCACAATGCAGGTAGAAAAAAGGCGGGGCTTGCATTATGACAGCACAAGGCTGCTTCTGTCATTCAGCCCCCCCTCCCCACACACCCACACCCACAAACACCCATAGACACCACTGTTCCCGGCATTATGTCATTTTGACAAAACCATGGTTTATTGCAGATCCCCCTGCTTAGAAGGTTTTCTAGCTCAAGTGCAGAGTATTCAGGCTTTAACTCAATACCTACATTTGGTTTTCCACTCCCAATTTTAGATTTAAAGTTTCATGTACATCGTTTTCTATTTCTCTGATTTCCATTAAGGTCTTTGGGGACAATTTCCCCCATTTCTGCATTGCATTCAGTGGAATTATCCTGCCAGCCTGGACAATCCATGTTTTCTGTTTGAATGACCCAACGCTTTCAGGCCTCTCGAGCTCTGCATCAGGCTGGCCAGTTTTCAGACAGATTATACAATGGGCCACCGTTTAATAGCTCCCTCCCTCCCCCTCCCTTCTTTTTAATCTGTCAATTTCACTGTTGCCACCCTCTGTAATCTGTACAGGCTGAACGACAGGTTGTTTTTTTCCCCCACCCTTGTGAAAACAAAAACTCCGTCTAATGAATTAATTTTTGCCCAGTCTCATATTTTAGTAACTAAAGAAGGAAATGGCACATTTTCCACCATTTAAAAGTTAATGCTCCTTCCCAACGCCCCTCATGGGACATGAGTCTCAGAACATAGGAGCTCTCACAAGCACATGGGAATAACCCACCATCATCTCTTCCTTCTGTTTTCACCTAGGTTAGCTTTAGCCTCAGACTAACTCCAGTGCTGGGGGACGGTGGCTCACCGGGTAAGACGCCAGGCTTGACGATCGGATGGTCGCAAGTTCGGAGGTTTGAATCCCTAGCCCCGCATGACGGAGTGAGCTCCCTCACTCGCCCCAGCTCTTGCCAACCTAGCAATTCGAAAGCATGCAAATGCAAGTAGATGAATAGGGAAGGTAGCAGCGTTCCGTGCGTGTCATGCCGCCCACATGACCGTGGAAGCATCTTTGGACAACGCTGGCTCTTCGGCTAACAAACGGAGATGAGCACCGGCCCCTAGAGTCAGACACAACTGCACAAATGTGCGGGGGGAACCTTTACCTTTTTAAACTCCAGTGCTAACTAGCTACTTCTTCCCTTGACCCAGTCAAGCTCAGCCCTGAAGCCTAGCAGATGGGGCAAAATTGGGTACCATGTGATCCAAACAGGATTTGATATTTCTGGAAGACCACAAGGGGGATTTCCTTCCCACCAAGGCCCCTGTTGCACATCCCTATAGCCATTTCTTCTCCTTCTTACTTGTGGGACCACAGCATTGTGCTGTTTTGTTTTGTTTTTTAATCTGTTCAATTGTGTCCAATTCTCAGAGACTGCCAGGACAAATCCCTGCAGTGTTCTTGGCAAGGTTTTTCAGAAGTGGTTTGCCATTGCCTCCTTCCTAGGGCTGAGAGACAGGGACTGGCCCAAGGTCACCCAGCCAGCTTTCATGCCTCAGGCGGGACTAGAACTCCCAGTCTCCCGGTTTCTAGCCTGGTGCCTTAACCACGACACTACTAAATAATATAATGCTACCACGTGGTCCAGATTTAATGATAAGCTTAACGACTGAATTAATTGCATCTAGATATTTATACTGATGACGTGGGTCTTCTCTCTTGGTTTATTTTTTTTATTTAGTCATGTCTTTGGTACGTTTACTTCACTTAACCATTATAATATGGTTTCTTTTTCTTGTTTCTTTTTTGCACTGTATTATCCCTACTCAGTGTATACTTTTGCTTTGGCATTTCACCATTTTAACAATGAAAATTAAAAATTAATTAAAAGGAAATGCAAAAGAAACCAGACCCAGTGCTGTCATTTGCCTTAGGCTGTTTGTCTTGTTAATTCCTTGCCTTCTAAACCAGCCACTTCACCAGACTTGGTCTCCAGATGATGAAAATATTAGGGATCAGAGGGAATGCAGTGCCTTTTCTCTTTCTTTAGGCTAAGCCTTCTGGCTGTCGTTCATTTCATTTGGTCAATTCCATTAATTCTAATATTATTATTTAAAAAATATTAGCTTTATTGGCACTGACCCGTTCTCCTCCTTGTCAGCTTCTATAATTTACGACAATCCTCTCCCACTTTTCTATTAACAGAGCAGCAATGCAGCTGATAATTAAGAAAAAAATCTTAAAAATACAACCCACATTTAAAATTATGCTTTTATATCTTATAACATTAACCACTGGGAGTCTACTATGTAATTACATGGCGGTATACAAAGTTGACAGAGAAAGAAATAAAATTGCTGTAACATTTAAACTATGGATCAGTCAGAAAAGAGTGAGCCAGTTGGAAGAATGAGTAAATAAAGACACATACCCATACACACAGACAATCTAGTAAAATAAAATTAGGTCTTCTATGAATAAAACGGTGACGGAACCAGACAAGCTTCAGGTAGACTGAAGTGCTCCAAAATGCCACCAGAAAGGCCTTTTTCCATGTGGGTTCTTCCCAACAGAAAGCGAGAATTAGGCCAGAATTCCCTGGGGAAGGAAAAGATGGAATTGATTTGTGAATGAACCAGAGTGGAGCCATTATTGTATTCAAATGAAGCCATATGCTCTGTGGATATATCAAGACATGTTGAGATCTCTGGATTTCTTGAAAAGGGCACTGGATACACGATGAAGCAAGTTAGCAAGTTAATAGTACAAGGGAGAGAAGTTGAAACAGAGCTTATAAAGAAGGGAATACATCAATACAAGAATTTATTTATTTATTTATTTATTTATTTATTTATTTATTTATTTATTTATTTATCATACTTATATCACCGCCCATCTCCCCCCACAGAGGGGACTCTGGGCGGTTTACACAAAGTTGACAATTAAAACATATAAAAGCATATAAAATACCATACATAAATGTATATCTATATAAATTAATTAAATATATAAAACCCAAGAGGCTCTGATGTTAAGTTTAAAAGAACTCTACGGAGCAAGCCATCCCCAAGAGGAGCTATTACTCCTCCCATCCCAAGCGAGGTGGCAGAGCCAGGTCTTCAATTGTTTTCGGAAGGTCATCAGTGTGGGGGCTTGCCTCACCTCCAGGGGCAGAATATTCCAGAGGGTGGGTGCCACTGCAGAGAATGCCCGCTTCCTGGACCCCGTCAGATGGAATTCTCTTGTAGACGGGGTCCGTAGCAAGCCCTCTCTGCATAACCGAGTGGGGCGGGTCGATGCTCTGGGGACGAGGCGGTCCCTTAGGTAACCTGGTCCCATGCCATGTAGGGCTTTAAAGGTGACAACCAATGCCTTGAATTGGACCTGGAAGCAAACTGGTAACCAATGCAGCTCGCGAAGTAGAGGTGTCACATGTGCCGATCTTGGGGCACTCATAACTACGTGCGCAGCCGCATTCTGGACCCGTGGAAGCTTCCGGATACTCAGAGTGCTCAGAGTCTGCTGAGCTCTGCGGAAGTTTTAATGAATACAGAATAAATGCTGCATGGAATATATTGAATGTTGGGGACTGTATGACGTTGCAGAACCCGACATGTTCCTGATCTCCACCAGCAATTGTTCCCTAATAAAAAATTCTGCTTTGTTAAGACAGGTAAACAAAGTGCAGATCTGAATTCTTCCACACTCCTCTAGCTTTTATTACATGCCGGATAGATTCATAAATATTAGAAGTGCGCAACTATGTGTGTTCCTGACACCCTTACAGCTGCCAACCTCGTTTTAGAGTCTGTATTATTAGGAAACAGATTGTGAAGTATGACAATTATTAGAAGCAAATGAGGTTATTGGGCAAATTATTTTTCTAATAAGGTTATTTTGTATTATTTCATTTTATAACTGAATATGTTTCCTTTACACCTTTTTTATTCAGTAATTTAGTCTTCAGTATTCTAGTTTCCTTTTAGTACTCTAGTACTTGTATTTATTGCTATCTCAGATTTTTATGTATTTCCACTTGAGCTCTGTAAATCCTTATGTAACTGTATATTATTCTGGTCAGTAACCATAATAAGAATGTTCTGTGTGTGCTCCCCAGAGCCTTTGCACACTGGCCACTGAATTGCAATTTCTCATGCATCTAAAGGGGGAAACCTGTAAAATGCTTGGGGGTAATATATTTGTTGTTGTTGTTCAGTCGTTCAGTCGTGTCCGACTCTTCGTGACCTCACGGACCATAGCACGCCAGGCCTTCCTGTCCTCCACTGTCTCCCGGAGTTGACTCAAATTCATGTTCGTTACATCGGTGATGCTATCTAACCATCTCATCCTCTGCCGTCCCCTTCTCCTTTCGCCTTCAGTCTTTCCCAGCATCAGGGTCTTTTCCAGGGAGTCCTCTCTTCGCATTCGGTGGCCAAAGTATTTGAGCTTCAGCTTCAGCATCTGTCCTTCCAATGAGCAGTCAGGGTTGATTTCCTCTAGGATTGACTGGTTTGACCTCCTTGCAGTCCAAGGGACTCTCAAGAGTCTTCTCCAGCACCACAGTTCGAAAGCATCAATTCTTCGGCGCTCAGCCTTCCTTATGGTCCAACTCTCACAGCCATACATTACTACTGGAAAAACCATAGCTTTAACTATACGGACCTTTGTCGGCAAGGTGATGTCTCTGCTTTTTAATATGCTGTCTAGGTTTGCCATAGCTTTCCTCCCAAGGAGCAAGCGTCTTTTAATTTCATGGCTGCAGTCACCATCTGCGGTGATCTTGGAGCCCAAGAAAATAAAATCTGTCACTGCTTCCATTTCTTCCCCTTCTATTTTCCAGGAGGTGATGGGGCCAGATGCCATGATCTGAGTTTTTTTTAATGTTGAGTTTCAAGCCAGCTTTTGCACTCTCCTCTTTCACCCTCATCAAGAGGCTCTTTAGTTCCTCTTCACTTTCTGCCATTAGGGTGGTATCATCTGCATATCTGAGCTTGTTGATATTTCTCCCGGCAATCTTAACTCCGGCTTGTGATTCATCCAGCCCGGCATTTCTCATGATGTACTCTGCATATAAGTTAAATAAGCAGGGTGATAATATACAGCCTTGTCGTACTCCTTTACTAATTTTGAACCAGGCGGTTGTTCCATGTCCGGTTCTAACTGTTGCTTCTTGACCCGCATACAGGTTTCTCAGGAGACAGGTAAGGTGGTCTGGTACTCCCATCTCTTTAAGAATTTGCCACAGTTTGTTGTGATCCACACAATCAAAGGCTTTAGTGTAGTCAATGAAGCAGAAGTAGATGTTTTTCTGGAACTCTCTTGCTTTTTCCATGATCCAGCGAATGTTGGCAATCTGATCTCTAGTTCCTCTGCCTCTTCGAAACCCAGCTTGCACTTCTGGTAGTTCTCGGTTCACATACTGCTGAAGCCTAGCTTGTAGGATTTTGAGCATAACCTTGCTAGCATGTGAAATGAGCGCAATTGTACGGTAGTTTGAACATTCTTTGGCATTGCCCTTCTTTGGAATTGGAACGTAAACTGACCTTTTCCAATCCTGTGGCCACTGTTGAGTTTTCCAAATTTGTTGGCATATTGAGTGCAGCACTTTAACAGCATCATCTTTTAGGATTTTAAATAGCTCAGCTGGGATACTGTCTTCTCCACTAGCTTTGTTGTTAGTAATGCTTCCTATTATATATTATATATTATATATTATATATTATATATTATATATTATATATTATATATTATATATTATATATTATATATTATATATTATATATTATATATTATATATTATATATTATATATTATATATTATATATTATATATTATATATTATATATTATATATTAGCTAGACCTAATTTAAGATGTGTGGACTTCAACTCAAGGAATTCCCCAGCCAGCATGAAAAACTGCTCTAAATCAGTGGTCCCCAACCTTTTTGGCACCAGGGACCGGTTTCGTGGAAGACAATGGGCAGGCCACGCGCGGACTAAAGTAAGTGTCGGATTGTGACTTCTCACAAGGAGCGCGCAACCTAGATCCCTCGCATGCGCAGTTTACAGTAGGGTTCGCGCTCCTACAAGAATCTAATGCCGCTGCTGATCTGACAGGAGGCGGAGCTCAGGCGGTAATGCGAGCGATGGAGAGCGGCTGTAAATACAGATGAAGCTTTGCTCGCTTGCCCACCGCTCACCTCCTGCTGTGCGGCCCGGTTCGTAATAGGCTGGTCCGTGGCCCGGGGGTTGGGGACCCCTGCTCTAAATGAATCTCTTTTCCCTTATAGTTATGAAACTTATTTCATTAAGCATTGCTCAGGTTGGATTCCCACTTTCAGGAATAATGAGAGAGAGAGAGAAAGAGAGAAAGAGAGAAAGAGAGAGAGAGAGAGAGAGAGAGAGAGAGAGAGAGGAGAGAATGCTTCAATGTCCAAGTCCACCCCCTTAAAATGGCCAGATCATTATGATCCAGAAAAAAATATATCCAGCATTTTGTAAAAATGTAGTTTTTGCACATTCCTAGTAAAAGAAGCCCTAAAATAGGCTTAACATACTGTTAAAAATAAACAACTACTCAAAATACCCTCCCCACCCAAAATCCAGATTAAAAATCCCCATCCTTGCCAATGTACATGATATGGTCTCATCTGCTTTGCATTATCTTCCTGCTGCCCACTGAATCTAATTTACTAATTTATTTTATTTATTTTCTATCCCGCCTTTATTAATTTTATAAATAACTCAAGGTGGGGAACATACCTAATACTCCTTCCTCCTCCTATTTTTCCCACAACAGCAACCCTGTGAGGTGAGTTGGGCTGAGAGAGAGTGACTGGCCCAAGGTCACCCAGCCGGCTTTCATGCCTCAGGCGGGACTGGAACTCTCAGTCTCCTGGTTTGCCATTGGCTCCTTCCTAGGGCTGAGAGACAGGGACTGGCCCAAGGTTACCCAGCTGGCTTTCATGCCTCAGGCGGGACTGGAACTCTCAGTCTCCTGGTTTGCCATTGGCTCCTTCCTAGGGCTGAGAGACAGGGACTGGCCCAAGGTCACCCAGCTGGCTTTTGTGCCTAAGGCGGGACTGGAACTCTCAGTCTCCTGGTTTGTCATTGGCTCCTTCCTAGGGCTGAGAGACAGGGACTGGCCCAAGGTCACCCAGCCAGCTTTCATGCCTCAGGCGGGACTCAAACTCTCAGTCTCCTGGTTTGCCATTGGCTCCTTCCTAGGGCTGAGAGACAGGGACTGGCCCAAGGTCACCCAGCCAGCTTTCATGCCTCAGGCGGGACTGGAACTCTCAGTCTCCTGGTTTGCCATTGGCTCCTTCCTAGGGCTGAGAGACAGGGACTGGCCCAAGGTCACCCAGCCAGCTTTCATGCCTAAGGCGGGACTAGAACTCTCAGTCTCCTGGTTTGCCATTGGCTCCTTCCTAGGGCTGAGAGACAGGGACTGGCCCAAGGTCACCCAGCCAGCTTTCATGCCTCAGGCGGGACTAGAACTCTCAGTCTCCTGGTTTGCCATTGGCTCCTTCCTAGGGCTGAGAGACAGGGACTGGCCCAAGGTCACCCAGCTGGCTTTTGTGCCTAAGGCGGGACTGGAACTCTCAGTCTCCTGGTTTGCCATTGGCTCCTTCCTAGGGCTGAGAGACAGGGACTGGCCCAAGGTCACCCAGCCAGCTTTCATGCCTCAGGCGGGACTCGAACTCTCAGTCTCCTGGTTTGCCATTGGCTCCTTCCTAGGGCTGAGAGACAGGGACTGGCCCCAGGTCACCCAGCCAGCTTTCATGCCTCAGGCAGGACTAGAAATCTCAGTCTCCTGGTTTCTAGCCCGTTGCCTTCACCACTAGACCAAACTGGCAGAGATGCCTTCTTTCAAGATGTGCTTTTTCCTTCCCCCTCTAGGCTACCATCCTGGGATGTCCAGGAGGTCTCCCATCTGTCTAAACTGGTTCAAATATGTTTGGGTTTTCTAAGATCAGCCAACATTGGCTAAGCAAACCCCAACCTCAGATACATTCCCCATCTCTCTGCCACTCAGAATGGGACACCACCTCTGAAAGAATGGCTTGCTCTGATGCATCGGTGTATTTTTCCCCTGAGCAATGGCTTTGACTCCTATGCAGATCTAAGCAGCTATTTCTTTCAGGCAAGGCTCCTCATTTTATTTGGTGGAAGTGGTTTCAGTCTGTGCACAGTTCGTCATCTGAAAAGAAATGCCTTGAAATGAAGGGAGGAAAGCTCACTTCCATGCATATTAATGGATCTGCCAGCAATACAGAAACTTCTTGCACCCATGGGGCTCCAAGGGTGGAGGGGAGGGGGCCAAGAACATAACCCTCTTAGCCTGCCGCTGTGCAAACCCCATGCCCCTCATCAGGCTGCGATGGTACCATCTGGGGCTCCGTGGGCAGCTCATTTCCTTCAGGGCTGACCTCTAGAAGAACGCTGGAACGTTTTTGTCATGCCTTCCAACCCAGTAGAAAGTTGGAAAGAAATTATGGAATCTCTTGCTCTCTCAGCAGGATAACTTTCCAAAAACTGGACAAAATGGGATCAAATTTAGTGTGATGGGAGAAACCTGCAAAAAAAGAGAGAGAGAGAGAGAGAGGGAAATTGTCTTCTTTCTTTTTTTCACTTTCTTTCTTTCTTGTTCTTTTTTTCTTCTTTTTCCTTTCTTCTTTTTCTGTTAACTTTTCATACTTGTATTGTATTGTATTGAATATATATATATATATATATATATATATATATATATATACACACACACATACATACATACATACATACATACATACAGTGTGTGTGTGTGTGTGTGTGTGTGTGTATATTCAATACAATACAAGTATGAAAATACTGTATATACTGTATGTGTGTGCGTGTGTGTATGTGTATATATATATATATATATATATATATATATATATATTTTGCATGTGTGTGTGTATGTATGTGTGTGTGTGTGTGTGTGTGTATATATATATATATATATACATACACACACACACACACACACACATACATACATACATACATACTGTATGTGTATAGATATATATACTGTATGTGTATAGATATACACACACACACATAATTACATACATATCTGTTCAATCATGTCCAGTTCTCAGAGACTGCCTGGACAAATGCCTGCAATTTTCTTGGCAAGGTTTTTCAGAAGTGGTTTGCCATTGCCTCCTTCCTAGGGCTGAGAGAGAGTGACTGGCCCAAGGTCAACCAGTTGGCTTCGTGTCCAAGGCAGGACTAGAACTCACGGCCTCCCGGTTTCTAGTCCAGCGCCTTAACCATTACGCCAAACTGGCTCTCATATTCATATTCACACACACACGCACACGCACACACAGACGAAAGAGATTGAATTTGAAAATGAGACAGATCAGGCTGGGGGCTACAGAGAAAAAAAATCCCCCCTAATTCCCCTGATGTCTGTGGCAGGGACTTAGGCAGTGGCTCAGGATATTGTTGACTGCTCCATTGGAAGCATCCCCCTTCCTCCCTGGTCATATGACCCAGCGTGGAGCTTTTGCAGCCCACTCCATGCTTCCCAGTACAGACCAGCAAACACACCCAGACACAACAGAAGGGGAGAGCGCGCGCACACACACACACACAAAAAGCACTGCCAATAAAATGGGTGGAAAGGACTCCAGAATCCTGGCTCTGCGATACACTTTCTCTACCTTGTTTTCACCTGGGTGATTTCTTTCTCAGTTTTAAGCCTGAGAAAGTGTTTATGGTGGGGTAGATCTCTGGGTGCCTTGTACGTTGGTGGGAAAATGGATAAAATGAAATAAAAATAGGGAATTATACTCAGCACTAGGACCCTAAGGCAGCGAGGGAGAGTTTGCAGAACGATAGAGCAGTGAGAAGAACCTAACAGGCAAGATGGGGAAAGAGTCAGAAGGATGGAGGGATGGAGAAAATACTAATGGTTCCCAGTATGACACGTGGTCTCCCTGGATTCCTTGCTTAAGCAGTCCTGGGAAAGAGATGATCTGAAATGGTGAGCTCTGAGACTGCCTAAGATCTATTTCAGCGCTGGGAAAGTGAGCAGGCACAGAGCAGTTTCCTAGCAACCTCTGGGTGTGTGTGCACATGCGTGCATTGTGTGTGTCTATGTATGTATATATATTCTTGTCTCTCCCAGCACCACCAAGAAAAATTGCAAGTGCATCCTTGGACTTGCTGGCCATCCACCAGGCCTCTTAACCGGACGGAGAGGCAGCGTGTCCAATCACAGCAAGGCTTGACTCTGAGTTGAATTAGCACCTTGAGGATGCTAATCGTATGCCCAGCCTCACCGCAACGTCTCCTTGTCTCCTTGTTTCTCCTGACCGTCCCTGGCTAGTGACCATAACAGAGCTGTTCCCTGCTCAGATGGATGGCAGTTACCCATCCCTCTGCCCTCATTTTCCTTCCAGCAAAGAAGACCCCAGTCTCACTACCTCTGCTTCCGCGATTGTCCCCAACACACATGTGCACACACCCTACAAGATGTGCAGACAGGCTGCTTTCGATTCCAAGACTTGTTGGCATTTACACTAGGCTGTCCTTTTAGATGCTGCTGCCTTAACTGTTCCTCTGCGCAGGGCTAAATATAGAGCACTGGGCTGTGGGAGGGAGATGGGGAGAGCGATTTCAGAAGACATGAGCCGGCAACTGTAAAGAATGGCTTCCAAGCCGGTGCAAAGGCACTTTGCACCCCCATTTTCGCAGCTCCAGTTCTACCGAGGGGGAGAAGAGTCTGGCTCCCGGTCTTCCTGGCCTCCTTGTGGTTTCTGACTTCGAGCAGGCCAAACGTCCGCAGAAGCAGAAGCCAAGGGAGAACCCAGCAATGGGGGAGAGCCAGACACACCCGCAAGCAAGAGGCCCTTTGCCTAGGGTGGGTGGGCCGCTGCAGACCCCACGGTTGTGCAAGATCTTAATCTAAAATCGAATCAGAGCATTTCCCCTCCATTAACTTCCAAGGGTTGGCAGAGCTTCTCCAGGCCTGCCTTTGGCCATTGAGGGCAAGAAGTGGTCCAAAGGCTTTATATGGAAAAGGCGTGCCAACAAAAGGATGGCTGTAATAAAGAATGCTTTCCCATTGTTTCATAAGGGGGGGGGGGGTCTTTAATAGAAAAGGACACAGCTCCATCCCTGGGTTTCTGATTACAAGGCAATGGCACAATTGATTCCCCCCCCCCCGCCCTTTTGTCAAAAAACCAAAAAGGCCCAAGCTTGTTCCGCCTTTTTGAAGAGCTTCCAGGGCTTGGTTACCATGGCAACTGAGGAATGCACAGGAGTTGCTGGAACTCGGGGCTACTTCCTCCCCAGGCGCTGGGTGGGCTCTCTGCATCCAATTTTGGGGTGTGGGTGGGAGCGCTCCGTTGACAATTGCTATTCTTGTCCGTTCCTAATCGGAGGAGAGCATGCAATGGCTGGAGTGCTCCTTAAGAAAAACCATTTCTATCCTATACTTAGGATTTTGCCCAGGAGGGTGGCATATCTCTGAGCTGGCTCACCAATTTAAGCGAACCACTTGCAAGCACATTGGCTCTAATCCAATTTCCAGCAGGTGTAAACAAGCCATTCAAAGGGAATAAGTTGCATATGAGGATGGAGGGATAGAGGTGGATAAGGTCTCCCCATCTCTGCTTGCAATTTCTGCCAATGCCTTCCACCAGAGCCTCCTTACACGAGCCTGTGAAGAGATAGCTTCTCAATGGAACACAGGGATATGACTGGATGGGGTTTCCAACAAGAGACAAGAATATCTGTGATCATTGTTCTGCCTTCGGCTCTATTGGGCATCATCAATCCTGATTACAATCCAGCACTTTGTGTGTGAGTGTTATGTGCATACATATTTCAGGGTGGTGAATAAAAATCTATTGTCTGTACACACCCAACTGCCTGCGGGTCAATGATTCATGTTGTGGAAAACAGAGTTTTTCTCCCTCTCTCATAGTGTTCATACTCCATAGTACATACTCCAGGAAATAAAGCCAGACCGCTCACTTGAGGGAATGATATTAAAGGCAAAACTGAAGTACTTTGGCCACGTAATGAGAAGACAGGATACGCTGGAGAAGATGCTGATGCTAGGGAAAGTGGAAGGCAAAAGGAAGAGGGGCCGACCAAGGGCAAGATGGATGGATGATATTCTGGAGGTGACGGACTCGACCGTGGGGGAGCTGGGGGTGGTGACAGCCGACAGGAAGCTCTGGCGTGGGCTGGTCCATGAGGTCATGAAGAGTCGGAAGTGACTGAACGAATAAACAACAACAACTCATAGTGTTAGAATTTGGGGTCAACCATTAAAACAAAATGAGGGGAGATGTAGGACCTATAGGACTTTACACAACGCATAGTTAAATGATGTTCATCTTGTTTCCATCAGCTATGGAGCTGGCCATCAATTGAGGTAGATTTAGAAGAAGACTAGAACCTGTTATCCAAGCACAAGAATATTGGTTTTGGAATAAGCTTCATTCTTCGCTTATAGGCCTCGCCTGGAGTTGAGTTCTCCACCCATCCTTGAGTTGCCAAAAACTACCCTGGCAGGAAATTTGCTGTCATCACTTCTGTTCCCTCTTCTGCCTTGATGCTTTCTGTCCCCAGTCACTGCAATCCACTGACTTCTCTCCTAGGTAATCAGTAGCTCAGCCTTACAGACTATTTCTCACCTTGAGGCTACTCTTGAAGAGGGCCGGAATAAGAGGTAAAACGCTACTTCAACACCAGCCCAGCTGGTGACAGCTTAAGGCTCTCTTACTCAAGGACTGAGGATGATATGAAGGCAACTTCACAGGGTCAATGGAGAAGATAAACTAGACCCCAGGTGTCCAACCAAGGCATACCCTGGTTAGATGCAAGCAGGAGTGCCCATGGATATGTCAAAAATGTCAAAATGGTGGCCGAGCCCATGCAATGGAAGCCCAACCCCTTTTTTTGCATGTCTCGCTTTAAAAAGGGTGGGGCTTTGATTGCACAGCTACGCCCACCATCTGGCCTTTTAAAATCTCAACCCAAGAATGTTTTTAAATTGTTTTGTAAGACAAATGCTAGCAGTCTTGCTTCACCATTGGAAGAGCTGAAGGACATACAGTATGCAGAACGATGGAAAGATCCACAGTTGAAGATTGGATTGTTAAATTAATGGATTTGGCTCAGATGGCTAAATTAACAGCTTTAATAAGAGAGCATTTTATTTCTACATTTATATCAAATTGGCAACCACTTTTGGAATATTTGGTTGTAATTGAAAAAAATGATTTTTTGATTCTGGGTTTTAGAGATTGAATGATTTGTTGTAATAGAAATAATGTTATGATAGGTTAATTAATTGTAAGAGATTAGATTTGTATTTAACCTTATATCTGTATCGGAAATAGTCGGAAGTCGCCTTTTCTTTTTTCTCTTTCTATTCACATCTTTATAGTTTGTTCTTTTTTCTTTAGTTCTGTTTTCTATCTATTCTATAGTTTTTTCTTTTTTGTATTTTAATTATATCTTGAAAATAAAAAAATTTCTGGAAAAAAAAAAGGAGGAGCTGAAGGACCAGGTTAGGGACAGATCATCATGGAGAAAATCTATCTATCTATGTGGTCAAAAATGACTTGATGGCACGTAATCATCATCAATCGGTTGGACAGCCATCCCAGAATTACCAGATGGTATTTAGCCCTACAACCATGTAAGTTTTCAATGCCTCACGAAGCTGGAAAGCAAAACTTACTTGCTGATTATCTGTCCTGGTATGGAAGAGACATTGAACCCCAGGAACTTTGTTGCACCATCAAAAAGGAAAAGGAGGTCAAGACAAGGGACTAAATGGGTAGTGTGACCCTCATAAAAAAGGGGGAAGGAATATAGAAGGAAGGCTTTGCAGTGGCTCTGGGGAAGCAGAAGAGGAAGAGGAGGAAGAAAGGGAGGGGGAAGGGCCCTTGTAGAGCACCCTTGCTAAAGGAATTGTCCAAAATGCTTTGGGCTTCGATACAATAAAATGTTTTGTTGGGGTTTGTATATACCCAGGAATTTACAGATAGATAAATTATACTGGAGAGGCTTGATATCTAGGTGAGAGGGGAATTATTCTGCAAGTCACCCAATTAGCAGCCATTGTTGTAGGGATGATGTGGCAGTTATGACTCATACTACAGGTGCTATAGTTTAGTTGGGTGTGGCAGATGTTGAGAATGACCTATAATGTGATTGGTCAGTTTATGTATATAAGCAGAGAAGATCTGGTGTTCTTTCTTCTCGTTGCTGTTAAACTTCTCATCGCTGTATTCCATCTCGTTGCTGCTATCATTTGTTACTGCTGTTGGATATATTTTGGACTACGTATGTATATAAAGTAAATAGGCTATTTTATCTAATCTCTGCTTGAGTGTCTATTTACTGCATAGAACGTGGATCGCTGGAGTCTTGGAAATAGGCAGCAGGCCGCCCCACGGTGCGCACTCTGGCATATTTCCTAGTGGGTTTTGAGATACTGCCTCCCCAGTTTTTCTTTGTTTAAATTATATCAGTTATTTCCCCATTAGAAACTCAGGATGTTTCTTGTCCTCTTTTTCTGAGTGCTACATTTCCTCTTTTTTTTATAAAAAAAAAACAAGCATCAGTGATCAAACAAAGAGGAAACGTATAAGGAATGAAGGTGCTGAGCAGTTCTGAGATGGAGAGAACCATCATGCCAACAGAGGTCACTTGCCTTCCAGGACCATCAAAATAATGGCTAAATATCTACTAACTCAGGAAAGCAGAAGAAAAGGCTTAGAATTTAAACCCTGCAGTACAGAATAATATGTAAGCTTCATCTTCTATGGACTTCTCTGTGTGGATTCATTCTTGACTGTGGTAGAGACTCATCTTGTCATGTCTGTGAGTCTTCTTCCAAAAAAGCCAAGTTGAGGAGACCTGAGATTTACAGATGTGCCTGACAAAAATGTAATAGCACCCTCTGCCATTTCCAGCAATGTTGGACTCAAAAGCACCATTCAGAGGAATTTGAAAGAAATTCTCAAGCTTCCTCAGAATAAGGGAGAAGAGGAGCCTGTTTTACAGAACAACAGACTTGAGAACTTGCAAGGCAAACTGTGACACAATAATGGTTTATTCTCAAATCCCCATCCCACCTCTTTTTACATTATCTTGAATGTTACTGGGAATATGAGAGTGTTTGGGCAAGACTGCAGAGCTGGAATTTAAAACAAGATGGTTATAGCTACATTAAAGCTAAGTGATTTTTTTATTATTAGAATGTCCAGGGATATGACCTACTTTTTGGAAGATCTATTATAACAGATGTTTTGCTCCTTTGCCAGCTTCACTTTAAGACAGCAATTGCTGCTAATCCTGTGGTCTTTCTGCCGTTCTGGAGATTTCCTCTTTCTACCAATGGTCATTAGACCTCTTTCCACCAATGAACATTTGCCCAGAACACTGTTGATTTAGAACTTGTAGGCAATGGGATCGGAATAGATATTTCTTCTCCACCCCTGATGGAGAGCTGCTTCTCCTATTTGTGACGTGACCTAAAATGAGAAGTTTCTAGGTGGTCTGTCAGAAAGCATCTCTTGGAGGAGTAGAGATCATTTTGAGCTGGTAGCTCCATTGAAAAAGTTGAGAGGATGGCACAAGTAATCCCACAAAATATTGGCCACAATGGGCACACCCAGTCACAACAAAAGGAAATGCCTTCCTACCTCTCTTAATTGGAACAGCGTTCCCTTTGAGTCAGATGGGCACCAATCCTGCTAGCATTTAGGAAAACTGTTAAGAGCTGGCTATTTCAGAAAATCTTTGGGGATCAGTAGGGAGTACCTAAAAAGGTCCGTATAGTTAAAGCTATGGTTTTCCCAGTAGTAATGTATGGCTGTGAGAGTTGGACCATAAGGAAGGCTGAGCGCCGAAGAATTGACGCTTTCGAACTGTGGTGCTGGAGAAGACTCTTGAGAGTCCCTTGGACTGCAAGGAGGTCAAACCAGTCAATCCTAAAGGAAATCAACCCTGACTGCTCATTGGAAGGACAGATGCTGAAGCTGAAGCTCAAATACTTTGGCCACCTAATGCGAAGAGAGGACTCACGGGAAAAGACCCTGATGCTGGGAAAGACTGAAGGCAAAAGGAGAAGGGGACGGGAGAGGATGAGATGGTTAGATAGCATCACCGATGCAATGAACATGAATTTGAGTAAACTCCGGGAGGCAGTGGAGGACAGGAAGGCCTGGCGTGCTATGGTCCATGGGGTCACGGAGAGTTGGACTAAACGACTGAACAACAACAACAAAATGCGAAGAGAGGACTCACTGGAAAAGACCCTGATGCTGGGAAAGACTGAAGGCAAAAGGAGAAGGGGACGGGAGAGGATGAGATGGTTAGATAGCATCAGTAATGAACATGAACTTGAGCAAACTCCAGGAGACAGTGGAGGACAGGAAGGCCTGGCGTGCTATGGTCCATGAGGTCACGAAGAGTCGGACACGACTAAACAACTGAACAACAACAACAACAAAAGGGAGTACCTGTCCTGCAGGAGGTGATTGGTCATTCCTCAGAACGATGGTGAATGTGAATGTTGTCGTTTCTTTGGTTTTACACTTTAATTTTTATTGTTTTAATTTTATTTATTTATTCATTTGCAGTAGAGTGTATGCCACTCAGATCCATAGGCAACTGAAGCAGCTCATAAGCCTAAGTAAAAGCTAAATAAAATAAAAACTCAACTTACCAGAATGGAAACTGGTGCAGGTTGTCTTTTATCATCCTCTTTAGCCTTCCCTGGACCCCTTCCATCAATCAGGCCCCACTGTTGCTGCTTTCTCAAGAAATCAAACGACATGGCTAAGGACTAAATTTTATTCCTAACTAGTTCATGGCAATCTCTCTCTCTCTGTCTCTCTCTCTCTCTTACAGTGAAGAACTCTTAATATCTAAATAGATCCAAACTATCAATTTCCCATGTCCCCCCCACCTCCCCCACCACCCAATCAAACTCTACTTTTCCATTTCTCTCTGACCCCCAAAGCTGTAACATCTCTTTTTTATTAAACTTTATTAAATTTTCAAGATAAAGAGATAAAAGCTAACAAAGAATGAAGAAAGTAGAAGAACAAAGCAGAAAAGATGAGAGAAAGTAAAGTCAAAAATGCAGTAAAAGAAAAAGAGAAGAGAAAAAAGAAAATACAGAAAAAGAATGACTCCCGACTTCCTTTGCTACAGATATAAGTATATTATACTTATTAAGTAATTCAGAGCTTTCCAAACTGTATGTCAAGACACATTAGTGTGTCGGCTGCAGTGTCTGGGTGTGTCGCGGCTGCTGCTGCCTCCGAGCCCTGCCAGGATTCTGTGCAGGTCCTGGTGCCTGCCTTGTGCCTGGCTGCCTCCAAACCTGCCCTGCCAGGATTCCGCGCAGGTCCTAGTGCCTGCCTTGTGCCTTGCTACCTCCAAACCTGCTGTGATTCTGCACAGGTCCTAGTGCCTGCCTTGTGCCTGGCTGCCTCCAAATCTGCTGTGATTCCACGCAGGTCCTAGTGCCTGCCTCGTGCTTTGCTGCCTCCAAACCTGCCCTGCCAGGATTCCGCGCAGGTCCTAGTGCCTGCCTTGTGCCTTGCTGCCTCCAAACCTGCCCTGCCAGGATTCCGCACAGGTCCTAGTGCCTGCCTTGTGCCTTGCTACCTCCAAACCTGCTGTGATTCTGCACAGGTCCTAGTGCCTGCCTTGTGCCTGGCTGCCTCCAAATCTGCTGTGATTCCACGCAGGTCCTAGTGCCTGCCTTGTGCCTTGCTGCCTCCAAACCTGCCCTGCCAGGATTCCATGCAGGTCCTAGTGCCTGCCTTGTGCCTTGCTGCCTCCAAACCTGCCCTGCCAGGATTCCACACAGGTCCTAGTGCCTGCCTTGTGCTTTGCTGCCTCCAAATCTGCTGTGATTCCACGCAGGTCCTAGTGCCTGCCTTGTGCCGTGCTGTAAGAGTGTGTCGCGAAATGATGCATGTCTAAAAAGTGTGTCACCAACATGAAAAGTTTGGAAAGCTCTGAAGTAATTCATTAAACTCTTGCTCTAAGTAAAGCTGTAACATCTCTTGAGTTCTCAGCATTATTTCCAACAGAGATAAACCAGGCATGTTCCTTTTCTAAAGCTGTACTGGAATGTACCCACTGCCCTTCCTATATTCTAAGAATGCTCATGGGGGGTGAGGGTGGGCATTTTTGGAAGGATGATGCCAGACAGTGGCACTTCACAGCCTGCTGAGTTGTTGTTCTGGCTTCCTCCAACTCTGACTCAGAGCTGAAGAGGCAGACCTGGCCGACCGTCCGCCTGGAGGCTCAGCAGGTAACCCTACAGCTGAAGCACCTCCCCGAGACAGTGAAGAACAGCAGATGGGGGCTGAGCCAGATAAAGAGGGGGCACACCCCAGGACATGCCAGCAACTAAGAAGGGCAGGCCAGAGATGGTCAGCTGATCTCCTTGAGGCACTGGGACAGGAAAGTTGGAGCCTGGGAGATTGTACAGATCAGTGTTTCTCAACCTTGGCAACTTGAAGATGCCAGCTTGCTGGCTGGGGGATTCTGGGAGTTGAAGTCCACACATCTTCAAGTTGCCACAGTTGAGAGACACTGGTATAGACGAACGGGTGTAGTTGATGGGTTGGGTGCCTGGTTTTTCTTGATCTTTTTGTTGCATTGTTTGTACTGTTTGCATTTTTATTATTGTGGATAGCTGCCCAGAATTGTGTGCCACAAGATGAGCGACCATATAAATCTTATAATAAATAAAGGCAGCAAATCTCCCAATTATGATAGACTGGCAACTGGAGTTACATTAGAAAAATCTCCAGGCTGTCTCCCTTGGCTGGAAATGAATCATGTAAAAATAACAATATGAAACCCATTAGATATTAACATAAATAAAATATTTTCATGAAAAAAAACTGTATTTTTTTAGCAAATAAAAAAATAATGAGGAGGGATGTTGTTTTAAACTTTTGCAAATATCTTTAATATCTGGCAAATAATTTTGATTTCATGGAGCCCTGAGGGGTCCTTGGGAGATCCCCAGAGATCCTTGGACCACTTTAAGAAACGCTGGTCTAGACCTTTGGACTGCTTCCGACTACTCTTACGTCTCTGCCTCTGGGTACCTTCTGCGAGCAACTTGCGGCCTCATCAAACCTGTTTGAACTCATGGAGCCCTAATTTCTCTCTATCCAAATACCTCCCCTAATCACTGGCTACTGTCCAAAGATTTACAACATGGTCATAAAAACTCTCTGAGTCGTTATCTTGCTTTGTATTTGCTTTGGCTGGCATAGGGCAGTTATCTATAATTAAAATAATCATATATCACTGGAGTGGGGAGGTAGATGAGTAGAGCCCTTTTTTTCACATGGGGAGTTCTGAGGTTAAGATTTCAGAATCCTATTTTCTCTGGAACCTAGTGTAGCTGGGGATACAGTTTGCTATAATGAAAGATGAATTCTTTTTGCAAAAGGGACAGCCCTTTCTAAACCACTTCACCTAGAAGCCGTCTCTGATTGGATTAATTAGAATGAAAAAAGAACCATTCTTCCTTCCTTTTGATTCGTGCTTAATATAATAAGTATAAAAAGGTAAAGGTTCCCCCCGCACATTTGTGTAGTCATGTCCGACTCTAGGGGCCGGTGCTCATCTCCGTTTCTTAGCCGAAGAGCCAGCGTTGTCTGAAGATGCTTCCACAGTCATGTGGCCACATGACACGCGCGGAACACTGTTACCTACCCACCGAAGTGGTACCTATTAATCTACTTGCATCTGCATGCTTTCGAATTGCTAGGTTGGCAAGAGCTGGGGCGAGTGCGGGAGCTCACTCCGTCACGCGGGGCTAGGGTCTCGAACTGCCGAACCTGCGATCTTCTGATCGACAAGCCTGGTGTCTTACCCGCTGAGCCACCACGCCCCATAATAAGTGTAGATGTGTATATTTCTTGCTCAAAAATATGCCAAACCAAGAGGGTTGCTTAATCTTTTTTTTTTTTTCTCCAAAACCGATGCTCTCCTACAAGCTCTCATATTTCCTTATAATATGTAAATTGAATCCTGGGGCAAAAATAGTGCCAGGTAAATCTTTAAACAAATCTGACCAAGTTTCATCTACACCAGGAGTGACAACTTAATTGTTGTGGTCACTATCTGTGAACACAACAGCATCTTCCTTGAAGCAGAACAGGCTGTCTGCCTCACTTGACTTAATGATTTCTTTTTATTTTTAATGACAAGTATCTAAAGGAAGTGGGATTTCCAGTTTCAGACTTGATCCAATAAAGACATTTGGAAAGTATCCTTTGAATGTGGGCCTTGACTTGGAACGAAGGGGTTTCAGAGGAACTAATTAATATTGATCAAAGGCAGTGATGGGCAATTTCCATCTCCCAATTTGACAATGGAAGGCTTTTGAAAATCTTCCCTTCTTCCCTGCAAGTTTTTGGGGAAAAGGAAGTGAGTGAGATAAAGGGAAGTTGACTGCTGGTGACTTCATGAACAAGTCCATGTAGTTTTCTTGGCAACAGCAAGCAATTTGGTACTGTCTTCTTCCAGGATTTTAAAAAGCTTCTATGTAGTCTATAGCAGGGGTCCCCAACCTATTAGGAAGTGGGCTGCGGGGCTCCCGCCTGCAAACCCCGCCCCCTGGTGCGCGCGATTACCCTGCCCCCCGCACACGTGATTGGCTCCCTCCTGCAAACCCTGCCCCCCGGTACACGCGATTGGCTCCTGCCTGCAAACCCTGCCCCCCGGTGCGCATGATTGGCTCCCGCCTGCAAACCCCGCCCCGCCCGGTCCATGGAAAAATTTTCTTCCACGACCGGTCCCTGGTGCCAAAAAGGTTGGGGACCGCTGTAGGCCTGGAATTTCCTGATAGTCTCCCATCCATCTAAGTAAGCCAACCCTGCTTAACTTTTTAAAATCAACTGAGGTTGGCAAGGTGCTTCCCCTGATCTGCATTCTTAATTTACTTTAATAATATTCTTAAGCAGGTAAGATGCAATGATGCGTTACAGGTAGTCCACACTTAACAACCATTCGCTTAGTCATGGTTTGGACTTACAACGGTGCTGGAAAAACCGACTTATGACCGGTACTCACACTTATGACCATTGCAGCATCTCCGTGGTCACGTGATCACGATTTGGACGGTAACCGGTTCACATTTATGACCATCACAGGGTCCCATGGTCACTCTTCGCATTTTTGACCTTCCCAGCTGGCTTCTGGCAAGCAAAATCAATGGGGAACTGCATGATTCACTTAACAACTATGTGGTTTGCTTAACGCCCATGGTGATTCGCTTAGCGACTGCTGCAAAAAAGGTCATAAAATCGGGTCAGATTCGCTTAATGACCGCTTCGCTTAGCAACTAAAATTCCCGTCTCAATTCTGGTCGTTAAGCGAGGACTACCTGTAATGAAGACATGAGCTCCATTATAAACTTGGCATTAAAGACAACATTTCAGGGTAGATCTCCTTGTTTCGGGAAGTTTAATGTATGGGTTTCTGCAGATCAAGCTGGTATTAAAAGAAGGCCCATGCCCCAAAATTATGTCACATTTTTCTTGAGCACTTCTCATTCAGTCTGATCATTTGCTTTTGAACTTACTTGCAAAGGGCATTTCTCTGAAATTCTCCTGTGTAAAATGCTGTGTTCTTGCATTTCTGTTAGGCTGACATGAGCAAGGGGCCTGGGCGAGTGAGTTATGCATCTTTTATTGCGGAAACCTCTTTGCAAGAGTTTGCAGCCCCCGTGGCTTCCTGTTTGTTCGTTTTTTTCCCCACGAATTCCCAGCAATGACATCACGAGGGAACTTTTCTAGAAGTTTTTTTCAGATTTGGAGCTGTTGACAGTCAAGATGGCTTTGGAGTGATAGAAAGATGTGCAACAGAAATCAATATCAGCAGCTGTATGTTTTCCCACTGCCAATAATAAAGTAAGCTCAAAACTATGCTAAGAGAAATCTGAACGAAATTCTCAGGCACTGTGAGAAAAAAGGGGGAAAAAATAGACATTTCTTTGTATAGAGTAGGGGTATCTGCAAGGGTGGTCAAAAAGCTAAAGATGATCACCGTGACTGTGTAATTGGAACCTCTCCCTATTTTTAATGTGCAATTGCACAGTCCTGGCCATCACCTTGACATTTTGACCACCCTCTGCGGGCACCCCCAGGACAATATTGATGTAGACCAGGGCTTTCCAAAGTGCCGCTGCTGGCGACACGCCAGCAGCAGTGTGGCGGCGGCGGCGCGTGTGTGCGGCGGCGACACAGGAGAGCATGCAGCGGCGCGCGCGCGCACGGCGACGACGCAGGGGGGCGTGCGGCGGTGTGGGGGTGTGCAGCGGCGGCAGCCGCCGCTGCCGCTTCCGGGTGGTGTGGCGACACACCACGCTGTGTGTGGCGACACACTTTTGTGTCGTGACACACAGTTTGGAAAGCTCTGATGTAGACTCTGCTGTTTAAAAAGCTCTCATAATACAATTTATATTCAACTATGGAAACAATTGGACTTTGAAGAAGCAGGATAGAAAGGGTATTGATGCTTTTGAACTTCGGTGTTGGAGAAGACTCCTGAGAACACCATGGACAGCCAAGGAAACAAACCGATGGATCATTGAACAAATCAAGCCAGAGTTCTCACTTGAGGCACCAATGACCAGGCTCAAATTATCCTACTTCAGATGTTATGCGAAGACCCAGGTCTCTGGAGAAGGCTGTAATGCTAGGAAAGGTGGAAGGAAAGAGAAGAATAGGATGACCAGCAGCAAGATGGATAGACTCAATCACAGTGGTGATGGATGCATTGTTGGAAGACCTGAAGGACCAAGTTGGGGACAGACTGCCCTGGAAAAAAATCTATCTATGCAATCATTAAGGGTTGATAATTACTTGATGGCACGTAATCAATCAATCATGGAAACAATACACATCAATGAAAAATATGCAATCAAAGAAGCACCTGTTTCTTTGAAAGGAAAAATCTGCTGCTTCTCCCCATCCTTCAGAGCAAGATCATTCTCCAGAAGCCTTGTTGCAATGGTTTCAAGAGGGGGAGGTAGATCAACATGTACATTTGGAAAGCCAGTTCTACTGGCTTTCTGCAACTATGGCTGCTGGTCACTATTCTTCTGTCCTCTTTTCTTTCTGGATTAAAAATAGGAAAGAAAGAGATGCATTTGTCCCCATACACTTCGAAATCTTTGCTCCAATGGAATTTGAATTCGTCATGTTGATGTGTGAATGGTCTATGTGGGTGAAATGCTTCCAATAAACATGAACCACAGAAATTTAAATCACCTTGTAGATTGATGGAGATTGATCTGGACTGTTGGAATTCAAGTTTTGGCCTTCTACACCTATAATGTTTTTGACATCTGGGGATAATATATGTAGAGATAATTAGCAGAGGAACCTTGTACTTTTATTATCTTTCTTTGCCTAAAGGACTTACGGTACTTTATGCACAACATGCCTCTTATTGTTTAGACTGATACTCTCAAGGGTAACTTCATCATTTTCTTCTTCTTCCAGGTCTTCTGACTTATGGAGGAGAGCACACTACAGGGTTTTAGCTGTAGATATCTAATCTAGGCTGACCATATTTCCTTCAGACAAAAACGGGACTTTTGGGATGGCAAAACGGGACAGGGTCTTATGCCACCATGCCGGCCTCCAAACCCCGCCCCCCAGTCCACGCAATTGGCTCCCGCCTGCAAACCCTGCCCCCATCAGCGTGATTGGCTCGGATTTTAATTTTTTTTTCCGATTTTTAAAGGTTTTTTTTTCTTCTAGCAGTAAATGGTGCGGCAGAGCTGGTGTGTTTGGGGGAGGCCGGAGTACACACACTGTGCACACAGCACCGTCATTGGCCAGGGAACAAGGGGCGGGGATGGAGGGGATGGAGGCCCACCACTGCCCCATCCCCCTCGGGCTTGGCCGAGGGAGGAAGGAGAGTCACTGCTGCTGCCACCGCCACAGAGCAGGAGAAGCAGGAGGAGCCGGCTGTGCTTGGCTGCTTCAGCCACACCACTCCGCCCCTTGCTGCCCGCTGAAGCTCCCCAGGGTGGCCGGCTCCTGCTTCTCCTGCTCGGCGGCCCGACAACTCTCCTCCCTCGGCCAAGCCCGATCAGATGCACACACACACACACACACTCACAGGACAGATTGCCCTTGGCAGGAGCCGGCCGTGCTGGGAGGCTTCAGCCACACCACTCCGCCCCTCGCCACCCGCTGAAGCCCCCCAGCATGGCCAGCTCCTGCCAGGGCAGTCTGTCCTGTGTGTGTGTGTGTGTGTGTGTGTGTGTGTGTGCATATGATCGGGCTTGGCCGAGGGAGGAGAGTTGTCGGGCCGCCGAGAAGGAGAAGCAGGAGCCAGCCACCCTGGGGAGCTTCAGCGGGCAGCAAGGGGCAGAGTGGTGTGGCTGAAGCAGCCAAGCTCAGCCAGCTTCTCCTGCTCGGCAGCCCGACAACTCTCCTCCCTTGGCCAAGCCTGATCAGATGCACGCACACACACACACACACACACACACACACACTTTCCACAACCTTCCTGTGCCTGCTTTCCCTGGCCTCACCACTGCTGGGCAGACAATCTCAGGATCAGGTAAGGAGGCAGGAACCTGGACTGTGGTGCTGTGTCTGCTGCTGGGCTCACACGTGGCAACTGGGCTTCCAGTTGCCGCGCTAATAGGGCCTCTTCCGGGCTGCCTCCAATGGCAAGTCTGGCTCCAGTCCTCCCTCCTGTCTTCCTGTCCTCCTTCCCGCCGGGTTTAAAAAAGGGACAAAATTGAGATTTTGATCAAAACGACGGGACGGTTGAAAAATGCTAAAATAACGGGACTGTCCCGTTCAAAACGGGACGTATGGTCACCCTAAGCTAATCTCACAGAAGATTTGGCATTCTTGCACAAGATATCAGTGTTCCGGTGCACGCGATTGGCTCCCGCCTGCAAACCCCCTCCCCCCGGTCCGTGGAAAAATTTTCTTCCATGACCGGTCCCTGGTGCCAGAAAGGTTGGGGACTGCTGCTTTAAATGCATATAAGTACATGGCCTTGTCTATTCCGTTCCTCCTTTAAATGCTGAAACACAAAGATTAAGTTTAGTATGTTTGCTTATTGTGGCACACAGTCCAAGTTTAAGAAATCATTGGGCACCAAAGTAAATTATTCATTTGGATGTCCGAAAAATTGAACCTCCCACGCTTGTGGGTACATGAAGGTTCATGTAACTATTTCTTCGCACCTTGATCCTAAATCAACTGAGTTCAAAATAATTCATTTAGTAAATGAATTGGTTCCTAGCTGCGGCTGAAGAATTTCCCTTCTCAAAACACTTGCCTCCTGACTTGAATTTGTTGTTGTTGTTCAGTCGTTTAGTCGTGTCCGACTCTTCGTGACCTCATGGACCATAGCACGCCAGGCCTTCCTGTCCTCCACTGTCACCCGGAGTTGACTCAAATTTGAGTAACTTGAACTTACTTGACTTGAACTTACATGGCACATAAATATTTTTGATGAAAATAGCCCCTGGGCTACTCAGCAATTCTAGGCACTCTAGGGAAATAATGGTCCCACTTGGTTTGAATGACTGGAAGAGTACAATGCAACGTTTCACAAATATCCTGGGCAGATAAACAATTCCTCTCCCTTTGAAAACGGCAGCAATCCTCTGGCTAGAAAAGGGATTGGAAATATTCAGTCTTCCAAATGGGTATGAATTGGTTTTGATTATTGTGATGGGAGCTGGTGAAGAGACTAATTCTAGCCCAATTGTTTCGGGTGAAAACTACAGGCTAGCATCAAAGTCCTGCCATCCCTGCACAAATCCTTATCCCCGAATTTTCACATTTGATATGACAATATGTATATGAAGGTTCTCAGTCATCCAGGTGGAATTGTCTGTAGCTTGAATCATGTCAACTGGATTTCTATTTTCTCAGTGGAAACGTTTCGCTCCTTATCCAAGGAGCTTCTTCAGTCTGAGCAAAGTTTGATATGACAGTTTCGACAGCCTCTCTGGCTGCGTGATGTGACTATGGTTACAGTGCAAAGAGTGGTTAATAGACTCCCTGAAACTCATGTTTGGAGTGTGTGTTACTTTGGAAGTAAAAGGCAAGAGAGAAATGATTTAGCGCCCTGTATTTTCCCAGGCAGTGTGATAGCAAGCATTTGAGGTATAACTATGCAGCCTTGAACTGTAAAAGTAGAGGTGAGGGTGGGGTAATAGAAGTGGAAAGGGGAAGTATATATCAATTACTCCTGTATTTTTCTGACTGGCTGTATCTCACTTGAATTTATGGATAGGTGGAAGATTGAAAAGATTTTAAGAAAGAAGAAATTATATGATTTGGTCTGATAAAGCATTTGCTCTTGACAGGCTAGCTAGGGAAAGAGATGGGCCCCCTGCACCTTTAAGAATTCTGCAGAAATTGTGTCAGGTATAACAACTGCACATTTTACTCTTATACAACTCCTGGGTGGTTTAGCTCTACAGCAAAGATGTACAGTCCAAAGTCCAAAAGCTTTTGGTGCAGTTCCCCTACATTGTCATCAAATCCCAATTTTTCATGCAACGAGAAGAGGAAAAGATTAAACACACATATGGGAAAGAGTCAGATTATATCAAATTAATTTGATTACAATTAAATGTAAATATACATAATGCGAGTTTTTAATTTATCCTAGTCCCACCTGTATGGAGACATCATGCAAAGGTCATGGGAAAAGCTGCTCCCCCCCTTCTTGAGATGATTTATTTATTTATTCTACATGGATACTGCCAAATCAATACAGACTCATGGCAGTTTACAAAACGATCAACAAAAAAATTCCTAAGAGTTAAAAATGTCCATGGTAAAGTTAAAAGCAACAATAAATAGATTCCAAAAATGCAAGGATAAATGATAATAAGAGAGGTCATGAAAAATCAAGTAAGTCATAAAAAACTGAAATAAAATAATATAAACCATTAAGATAATATAATTCAAAGTAAAAAAAGTTAACGGTGGTAGTAGACTATTCAACCAAATGCTCTTTGGAAAAGTTTCGTCTTTGGTAGCTTCTGAAACACTGAAAGGATCTTCTATGCCACCCAGGCAGAAGAAGATGTCTTATCCATGCATTCGGGATATAGGGAACAGGGTGTCTACAGGGTACAGGGAGTCCTTCTTTAGCAACCACAATTGGGCCCACAACTCGGTTGTTAAGTGAAGTGGTCACTAAGTGAAACTGCAATTGTGCTTATGATCTTCCTTCAGCTTTCCTTTGCTTGACAGACCTGCGAAGGTCGTAAATGCGAGGATTGGTCATAAAGTTACTTTTTCATCACCATCGAAACTGCAAACGGTCACTAAATGAGGTAGTCACTAAACGAGGACTGCCTGTATGTGTTTATGAGACCTGCAGGGGATGGTGGTGAAGTCATGGCCTGAGAGTGGGTGGTGTCAAAATATTTGGCCTTTATAGGGTTTGGAAGTGTTTGCACAGGTTTAAGACAATAAACTTGCTGTATGGGATATCTTCAGAAAAACATCTATTTCTGTTTTATTGACTATTCTAAAGCCTTTGACTGTGTGGAAAATGACAAATTGTGGCAAGTTCTTGGTGGTATGGGGATACCAAGTCATCTTGTCTGCCTCCTGAGGAATCTGTATAACGACCAAGTAGCAACGGTAAGAACAGACCACGGAACAACGGACTGGTTTAAGATTGGGAAAGGAGTACGGCAGGGTTGTATACTCTCACCATACCTATTCAACCTGTACGTAGAACACATCATACAACGTGCTGGGCTTGATGAATCCAAGGCTGGAGTTAAAATTGCTGGAAGAAACATTAACAATCTCAGATATGCAGATGATACCACTTTGATGGCTGAAAGCAAGGAGGAGCTGAGGAGCCTTATGACGAAGGTGAAAGAAGAAAGTGCAAAAGCTGGGTTGCAGTTAAGCCTCAAAAAAACCCAAGATTATGGCAACCAGCTTGACTGATAACTGGCAAATAGAGGGAGAAAAGGTGGAGGCAGTGACAGACTTTGTATTTCTAGGCACAAAGGTTACTGCAGACGCTGACTGCGGCCAGGAAATCAGAAGATGTCTACTTCTGGGGAGGAAAGCAATGACAAATCTCGATAAAATAGTTAAGAGCAGAAACATCACACTGACAACAAAGGTCCGCATAGTTAAAGCAATGGTATTCCCTGTAGTAACCTATGGCTGCGAGAGCTGGACCATAAGGAAGGCTGAGCAAAGGAAGATAGATGCTTTTGAACTGTGGTGTTGGAGGAAAATTCCGAGTGCCTTGGAGTGCAAGAAGATCAAACCAGTCCATACTCCAGGAAATAAAGCCAGACTGCTCACTTGAGGGAATGATATTAAAGGCAAAACTGAAGTACTTTGCCTACATAATGAGAAGACAGGATACCCTGGAGAAGATGCTGATGCTAGGGAAAGTGGAAGGCAAAAGGAAGAGGGGCCGACCAAGGGCAAGACGGATGGATGATATTCTGGAGGTGACGGATTCAACCATGGGGGAGCTGGGGATGGTGACGGCCGACAGGAAGCTCTGGCGTGGGCTGGTCCATGAAGTCTCGAAGAGTCAGAAGTGACTGAACGAATAAATATCTTGGTATAAAGCAGTGTTCCCCAACCTTGGCAATTTCCAGGTATATGGACTTCAAATCCCAGAATTCCACAGCCGGCATAGCCATTGCTGAGAATTCTGGGAGTTGAAGTCCACGCACCTTGAATTTGCCAAGCCTGGGAAACAAGCTGGTTGAAGCAGTGGGTTTTTGTGTACTCAGCTGCACCCAGGCGTGTCGATGGAGAGGGTCAAAAAGTCACAGTGCTTTAGGGCTGCGACCATCTGTTTGAAACTTCACTCCTTTTTAATGTGAGATGCACATGCAGCACACATGAAAAAGGAGCAGGGCTTTGCTTGCACCAATGCAGATGCCATCTTCACCTTTTTTACTCCCCTGTGGACACTCCTGGCTGCAACTCTTAGAGTAGAACCTAATTGTTTCTCAACAGGACAACTGCAGGTACATTCCTGAACACCCTTAGCCTTTGTTTTTTGTTTTTTGCCAAGGTTGTTCACATATGTAGGTCCCCATGAGAGCTCCCCTAAGGAAAAATGCACCCTGACTTTTCCCATCCAGCTACATCTAGACCTTGAGAAGGGGAATGCCGATGTATCCAAAGTTCTACCACCCATCGTTGTAGAACCCAAGAAGCTAAGGACTTGAATCTGAGATCTTTGGCATGTCAAGCAACTCCTTCCTCTTGATCTAGGTTCTTGTTTGTAGCGCTGGACAGAAGAATTCTGCATTCCCTTTTTGTCTCCTCTCTCCCCACCCCCCAATTCTCATTCAAGTTGGTGGAATAGAACTTGATGTAGAATCTTTTGTTTTTCAAAAGGGGAAGGAGTTTTGAAGGCATTCTAATGGCCGGAATATTACAGCAACAACAACAGCAGCAGCAATGCCATCAACCACACTTTTCTTTTGGTCCTAGACTTCCTTTTTTACTTACTTGTTTATTTAATTCAACTTACAGGGCTGCCCACTCACAAGTGAGTGGGCGACCCACAAACAACTAACTGGATACCCAGAGAACAATCCAAATAAAGTAAACCAATTATAAAAACTTAGAGCTTAATAACAACATCTGCTGATGCAACCATCTGAACTCTTATAATTATAGTACTGGTACAACATTTGGCAGTGTTTCTTATATATGTTGGGTTTCAGTCTGACAACAATAGTAATGCAGAAAAAGTGTCTGATCTACCTAGGAAGGGACACAATATGGCTGCAATGTCTCTCGGGTGGAATATGAGATGCTTATATCACTACAGTAAAAAGGTAAAGGTTCCCCCCGCGCATTTGTGCAGTCGTGTCCGACTCTAGGGGCCGGTGCTCATCTCCGTTTGTTAGCCGAAGAGCCAGCGCTGTCCGAAGACGCTTCCATGGTCATGTGGCCACATGACGCACGCAGAACGCTGTTACCTACCCACCAAAGTGGTACCTATTCATCTACTTGCATTTGCATGCTTTTGCATTGCTAGGTTGGCAAGAGCTGGGGTGAGTGCGGGAGCTCACTCCGTCATGTGGGACTAGGGATTCGAACCTCCGAACTTGCAATCTTCTGATCGACAAGCCTGGCGTCTTACCCGCTGAGCCACCACGCTACCTATCACTACAGTATATATCATTATATGTCTTAGCGACATGGTGGCAAAGGGCCTTTCTTTGCACAGGTTCTCTGCTTCTCATGCTTCTATGAATCCATGAAAAGGCATCTGATGTCTTCTTGCACAATGTCAACAGTGCTGTGGTTGCCAGTGCTGAGGTGTAAAGGAATGTGGAGCTGACCTTGAAGATAGAAACTCAAAATAAGATGGGACAGAGAAAAACTTGGGCAGGCTTTCAAGATTGATGGCAGGCCTTCAAAGTGAGCCAGGCAAAGAAACAGGCTAAACAGGGATTCCAGGGATATTTTTATTGTAGTAAGGTAGAATAGCAGAATCTCTCCAAAATCAAGGTGAGGTTATTGATATTATTGAGATTCTTTCTCACGCTTCCCTCTTTCGAAGGACTGTGTAATCTTTTTCTGCAAGTCCCCCCCTCTGAACGGCTCATTCATTCCTTCCCCATCCCCAAGGTCATCTCTCCATTCTTAGACATAAGGCAATCCAATTTCTGTCCATCCACATTCTCTGCCCACACATTTGGAAGAGAACTTCCAAACACCATTTGTGTTTAACTCAGAGCTGTTTAACTCATGTTTTATAACCTACACTAGACTTCCCCAATCTGATGCTTCCGGATTATCAGATTATTTGGTGCTTCCAGATTATCAGAAATGTAGTACCTAGAATTCCTAGTCAACAGTGGCTATGCTGGCTGAAATCCCAGGAATTATAACCCCAATGTACCTGGCGACAATAGGCTGGGGAAGTTTCCTCCACATTAACTGGTAATTGCTCATCAAGATTTCAGATGGTGGCCTTTGTTGGATGTCTTTGGAGATGCCAGCATTGAACCTGAGACCTTTTTCAGCCTCCCCTTGTGAAGAAGGAGGGGGGAGGGAAAATCCTTTGCTAGATTGCCACTCCCATTGAAGTGCAACTGACGTAGCACAAATTGCCTCCAAACTTTTTCCAGCTGCCTGTTTGAGTACAGTCGTTATTAATAGCTGCTTAACCTTGAGCGTGGTGCGGTTGATGATTAATTTTCTTCTGTTAAAAAAAAAAAAGCACAGAGAAAGGAAAGCCCTTCTAGGAAAGAAGTGTAAATCTCATTAGGATGCTGTTCTGATCCTTGTATAGAGTTGTCATTTTATAAATAAAATTGTGGATGTTTTGAGCTCAGGCAAAGCATGGCGGTGGTTTGCACGAGTGGTGCTGGGACTAAGAAATGGTAAATTGAAAGAATGAGGCACAATGAATGAAATCAAAGGCCTGTTTAGTCCAGCATTTTCTTCCAACAGTGGTCAGCCAGCTTCTCAGGGGAAACCCACAGGCAGACTGTGAGGTCATTCCAATCATTCATATTCCCTAACAACTAGTATTCAACAGAGGATGCTGTTGATAGCATATAAAAATAGACTCCCTTACTGACTTGGCTAATTGCAAACCTAGTGGCCACATTTGCACAATAGATTAAGTGCAGTATGCTTTTTTTTTTTGTAATGGAGTGGGGTAGTGTAAACTCAGACCATTTGGTGGATTTATGGGTCGTTGTATTGTGCAAAACTAGAAATGGGGTAATTTCATGACAAGGCTAGGAAGGTTGTGTGAAGGTGGTGGTTGTAGACAGACATGTTTTGGCTTAACTGTTATCCTGACCTTTGGTTGTCAACAGGCATATCACAAGAGATGAAAAATGCTGCATTTCTCACCAGAGATCATGACTTTTTCACTTGCCTCTGCATCTACAGATCATCCAGACAAAAGGAGTGGGGGAAGCATTTGGTCAAGCACAGCTGTAAATCTCAGCTCTTCAGAAGCTTAATCCCTGATTCAGCACTAGGCTTATTTGGGAGAAGACTCACAGATGTGACTCAGCAAGATTAGTCTCTATTGCAGTCAAGTATGAATCCATACACAGAAGAGAAAGCCTATTATTAGTCTGAGTCCAAAGTTTAAATTCTAGACTTTTTCTTCCTGTCTTTCCGAGTCAATGGATATTTGGCTGCTCTTTTTATGGCCTCAGAAGGCACCTGAACTCTGTTGACATGGTGCTTCTCTCTAGCCTGGGAACTGCTGGTTCTTGCCATGCCAGCTTCCTTTCTTATGCATTTCCTCCACTTTGATCACTCATGCCTATTATAAACTGTTAGAAAAAAGCCATTGAAGATTGTTTCAATATATGATCACTGCAGCAAGATTGCTATATGCATAGAGATGGAAAGATTCAGTAGTACCCACTATGGAGGAATGGTTGGTGAAGTTGACAGATCTTGCTGAGATGGATAAATTAACTTCTTTGATTAGAGAAAAGACACTATCTGCATCTATAGGTGACTGGAAACCTCTTATGGAGTTTTTGCGTAAAAATGAAAAAAATGAATGTGATTTATGGTTTTGATGATTAGACAGGACAGATTATAGAAAGAAGATTAATATGATGTACCATTAGAGAGGTTAAAATATATTTTACTTATAACTGCTGTGAAGAATATCGGAAGCCACTTCCTTATATATTTCTTTTCTTTCTTTTCTATTTCTCTTTAACTTTTTTCTTTTCTTTCACTTTCTGCTTTTTCTTTGATTTCCTTCTTCCTTCCTTCCTTCCTTCCTTCCTTCTTCTTTTTCTTTCTTTCTTACTTTCTATTACTTTGTGTTAGTTTTTAATCTTGTTTAGAAGCTTTTAATAAAAATTATTCAAAAGATCACTCATGCTTGTTAAAAAAGGAAGAAATGCAGCATTCAGAAAAAGAGGACAAGACATTGGATGTTTCCAGTGGAGAAATAATTGCCCCTTTAAACAAAGGAAAACAAAACTGGGGAGAGACTATCTCAAAGGCCAGTAGGAAATATTTTATTATATACAATGCATTTTATACAATAAGTTATTTTCTATTGGTACTTGAGATACTGTCCCTATTTGATTTTCAGTGTCTGCCTTTTGCCTCCTGTAATTTGAACAGAACTGTAATGCATCTCATCTAATAGTGAGATTTATGTGTAATATGCCTGTTGCTCTATATTTGGAGTCAGATCTTTTGAAGTTTAAAAAAGTACAAAGAAAGTTTCTTTTTCCTGGGCCTATGTGAAGCTGTCAAAACTTAACATTTAAAAAAACCTTATTAATTTGAATATATTGTTGTTGATTTTCTTACACACAATGAGCATTTTTGCCTAGCGGCCCTTTATTTCATATCCAGATTTTACAACTGTTGGTAGTATGTTACAGTAGCCACTATAGAGGCTAACAGCTACAAGGAATTTATGTGCATTTTCTTGGGAAAGATCTCTGATTCCTTCTTTCGAAGAATGGTAAATTAAATTAAATTAAATTAAATTAAATTAAATTATTAACCATTTAGTTTAGGGGGAGATGGAGCAGTAATAGAAATTGAAAAATAAATATAAATAAATTTAAAAAATTGTGGGAGTATGATTCAATGACAAGAATAACAAGTAAATCTGATGCAGAATTTAATTCTAATTGGAAAACATTCCTAGATGATAATATTATACAGTATACAGTTTTGTGCCACATTCAAGATTTGGGTTTTTTTCCCCATAGAATCATATTTCTGTTTGATCTATAATTTTCAGTATTGATTTAATGTATTATTTATAGTTGGGTTAAATGATTTGTATTGTGTTATCCAACTATGTGCAATTTAAGGTTCAAAAGGCGTAACTATCTGCACCATATCTTTCGTTCTCTGTGTTTTATATCTTTCTCCTGTACTTACACTTTTTTCATTTCTATTCTTTTAATAGTTTTTTAAAGTATGTTACAGTATTAGATGCTTTTTTATCCTATGTTTCTACTGCACCTAGTTATAGATACATGATAAATAAATTTCCACATCTTCCTGTTACTACTACTACTGCTTTCCAGTTGCTACTAACTGTTGAGAAGCAATTTCTAGGCTGGTGTAGGTCTCCTTTCTCAGTATACTTTATTTTTAACAGCACACCTAATCAAACCTTTTGAAGATTGTCATAAAAGCCTTCCAATAGAAAACTGAATTCTGTAAAGTAGACATAAAGAAGAGCAAAAACTTCAGCAAACCACTTATTTGGGAAATCTAACAACTTCCAGAGGGGGCGCGATGGCTCAATGGTTAAGATGCCAGGCTTGTCGATCGGAAGGTCGGCGGTTTGAAACCCGAGCACCGCGTGACAGAGTGAGCTCCCGCACTCGCCCCAGCTCTTGCCAACCTAGCAATTCGAAAGCATGCAAATGCAAGTAGATAAATAGGTATCACTTTGGTGGGATGGTAACAGCATTCCGCGTGCGTCATGCCGGCCACATGACCGTGGAAGCGTCTTCGGACAACGCTGGCTCTTTGGCTAACAATTGGAGATGAGCACCAGCCCCTAGAGTCGGACACGACTGTGCAGGGGAAAACCTTTACCTTTAACTTAACAACTTCCAGCCCTTTTTCTTTTAAAAAATGTGTGGCTGTCACTCGCCTGTCTCAATAACTGTCTTACAGTTCCTAGGAAACAAGAAAAGTAGAAGAACCACAATCAATCTGATTTATCTGCTTTTCCTTCCCCAACCTTTCAGAATTAAAATTTAATATATTCCAGAGCAGGCCTGTCCACCTTGTTCTGGATTTCCTGCACTTCTTAAATTTGGTTTCCAAGAATGGAAGATAATGAGACTTTGGCAACCAAAGTACACTGAGCAAGATGACCGTATCCAACGTAGGGTGTTGATGGAACCCTCTGCACGACACGCAGCGCAGAAAGATCTCCTTTGAGCTGCTTTCTAATTGTTGGAATAATGATTTCCATATATAAAATTCTCAGGTTGAATTTGCATGGCTAATGAAATAAAGAACTACCCAATACAAGTGACTATCTTGCAAAAAGATGCATCCCGAGGCTTTTTCTGTGTTGGAAAGAGAGAAGCTTCTGCCACAATTCACACGCACTGTGTGCCTGTGTTTGAAAGCAACATTGTCTGCTAAAATAATGCCATGGTTTGAAAGGCAACTCCCTAGTCCAGGGCTTTCCAAACTGTGTGTGGCAACACAATACTGTGTCGCCTGGGGGCCCCAAGTGTGTCGCGTGACAACCCGGAAGCGCTGATGAAAATGCCCTTGCTTCCGGCAGGGCCGCTTCCCTGCTGCACAGCTGATCGGCGCAGAGAATTTCCACACACCCCCACGCCGATCAGCTGTGCAGCAGGGAAGCGGCCCGGCAGTGTGCACACGCGATTTTCGCCTCCCTGCCGGAACCAAGGGCATTTTCGGGGTCCCCGGAGCCTGCCCTTTTGAAGGGGCAGCAGCAGCAGCGGCGGCGAGCCCTCAGCACTTCCGGGTTCCAGGCCGCCGCTGCTGCTACGGCGGCAACCCGGAAGCGCCACCGCCGGTGCTTCCAGGTTTTTGCGCGCCGGCCATTGGTATGTCGCCAACGGCAAAAGTTTGGAAAGCCCTGCCCTAGTCCCTTTGACTACAAAACTTGTAAAGGAAATCAAAGTGCATTTACATCCATGCTGTGACGGAATATGCCCCTGAAGGAGGGGGTGATGTTATGGAGCTGGGAGCGCATTCCAGGCTGATAAGAGATCACAGAGCTTGGAGAGCGTGGGGGGGCCAAGGAGAAGGAGCAAGCTGGCACCTCCCTAATTTCCCAAGGGTATTTTTCCCCTTAGCTCAGTAAAGGAACCTTTAGTCTAGCAAGATTCTGTATGAGGTAGAAGCAATAAAGAACTAGAGTTGAATGTCAGCTCAGCGTTGTTTCTTCGCCCATTTCCCTGACACATACAATGTGCTAATTCAAAGCAGGGCCATGCTACTCTTTCATAGTTGCTTTGTTTTAATCTAAATTAAATCTAAATTAAAAACTAAATTTGTGGTTTATGTTATCCAGCTGGAAATAGCCACTATCATGGACATCTGTAGGAGGCAAGGGAAGCAAATAACAACGCAAACTCAACATCGCAACACAATTACAAAAGAGCTGAGGGTGTGTTGTGATGTCCTGATACATAATTCATCATGTTGGTGTCATTGTAATTAGGAGCAGATAGCTATGACTATTATTTAAATTTGATACAACTGTCCTATGTAAGCTCTGACAAAACTGAGTTATATGTCTTTATCTTTTACCCAGAAAGAGCAGTTGCAACAATTCCATTATGGGAGACAGAGAACTGTAGGGGCTGAAGCTGGTGAGATGGGAATCTCTTTTTTTGGTGCCCCCCCTCCAGCGGAGCGCCCACTTGCCCCCCCCCCTAGTTGCGGCCCTGGCTCTCCCTCCTGTCTCCCAAAGTTATTCCCACAGACCACTGCAGATGCCTCCTTGGTTGTCATTCAATGATTAATGGATAACTGTGCAGAGAGTGGTAAGGGCAGCAGAAAAGATAATTGGGATATCTCTGCCTCTCATCCAAGATTTAGCACATGCACGCTGTTTGTCCAGAGCTCAAAAGATCATCAGTGACGCCTCCCATCCTCATCATGGTTTGTTTTCTTTGTTACCCTCTGGGAAGAGGTTCCGCTGTATCCGATGTAGAACAGCCAGATTGGGAAACAGCTTTGTCCTCCAGGCTATTGGATTCTTGAATGCCAAATAGGTTCTTTTAGGTGAAATATGTTGGATATGTAAAGAATGTATATTTTATAGTAACTATGGATTTTTTATTAGTATTTTAGCATTTGACTGAAATTGTGAGCTAAAGAATGTATATTTTATAGTAACTATGTTTTTTTATTAGTAGTATTTTACTGTTTGAAATTGTGAGCCAACTGCAACGAAATTTCATTCTATTGTGCACTTGGTGTATAGTGTATAGTGGGATGACAATAAAATTATTGTTCTATTCTGTTCTGTTCTGTTCTGTTCTGTTCTGTTCTGTTCTATTCTATAAATGTACAGGTAGTTCTCAGTTAACAATCACTCGTTCAGCAACCGTTTGAACTTACGACGGCACTGAACAAGTGGTACTTATGACTTGTCCTCAACGTTCTGGCCATCCCAGTGCCCCTGTGGTCACATGTTCACAATCTGGACACTCGGCAACCGGCCTGCATTTCCAACCATCGCAGCATCCCGTGGTCACATGATTGCGATTTGCAACCTTCCCTGCCAGCTTCCCACAAGCAAAGTCAATGGGGAAACCGACAGGAAGATGGAAGTCTCAATCATGTGAGGTCCTTGCTTAAAGACCTGTGGTGATTCGCTTAACAACAGTAACCGGCATTGCTGGAACTGCCATCATTAAGCGGCGTGGTCACGTGACCTTGTGCTTTATGTCTGTGTCGCTTAGTGATGGAAATTCTGGTCCCAATTATGTTGTTAGCTGAGGATTACCTGTATAAGAAATATTTATGTGATGTACATTCACGACACCAACCAACACACCTCTGCTGTGTGGTTTGGCCTGCAAATGATGCTGCATTTTTGGTGAAAATGTGAAAGATCTGCCAGAATGCCAGATTGGACAATGCAAAGAGGGGTACAGATCTAAAAATAAATGTATTGAAGGCCAAAGTAGTGGTGTTTGACAGGGGAAACAGGGTGAGTGAGCCCTTTAGACAAGTGTTATCTAAATGGTGAAAAACTAGAGTAGATTAACTTGGGTACCTTGAAAGAAAATTCACTAAAGTTGGAGAAATGGATGAACATATTTTATGAAGCAAATGTTGGTAGAATGTTCTGTGTTTTCTCTTGTGATGAATGAATGATTGTTGAAATACTGTAAACCAATATAGCCATCTATAAGAGCATGCTTCTACCCACTCTGTGATGTGGAAGTGAGAGTTGGGCATGTCAGCAGAAACACAAAAGTAAGTTGACTACAGTGGGAACAGTATACTTGAGAAGGGTTTATGGTAAAACAAGAAGAGGCAGGTGGGGTGCTGGATTAATGCAAAAAGTGAGTGACCAGCATAGAATAATCTGCTGAGATGGTCTGGGTTGGTCATACAGTGATAATGAATGTTTGAACTGAAAATCAAAGATATGAAGGAAGAATGAATGAGTTAAGAGGAAGAGCAAGTGGTGGGTGGCTGGAATTGATGATTGATTGATTGACTGATTGATTGACTGATTGACTGATTGACTGATTGACTGATTGACTGATTATGTGCTATCAAGTCATTGCCAATTCTTAGTGTCCACATATATAGATTTTCTCCATGATGGAATTGATGAGATCCTCAAAACAGAGAGAGGTGAGTGAAGGCCATTAGTGGCCTGCTAGAACCACTGAATGGAGCAGAGCTTAACGTAGTGTAAGCACGTGTACAGAAAAAGAATATTATTTAAAAATAGAGTTAATGAGCATGTTAGAGAAATACAGGTTATTGATCTTACACACTTAGCCCACCCAAGCATAAAGAATCACACGCTTAGACATAGCAGTTTCAAAAGTAAGTAAAAAAGGCTTACTGATTTTATTCTTGGTCCAATTACATTTTCGTTCAGAAAGATGACTCCTTGTTCTTCTTCTGTCCCTAAACTTTGTGGACCTCTGGCCCTAATTTGCTGCCAGAGCTGCGTGGAGAGAGGGGGAGAAATCTCCTAGGCCCATCCATGGCCTAAGATGGAGAGAGAGAGAGCAAGAGCATGCTTGCTTCTCAGCTGGAGAGATGAGAGAGGAAGTGGGAGGAGCAACAACAAAACAGCTTCCTCTAGAAACAGTAGAGAATTCGCATCCTAGAGCGGAACTCATCCACATGCTAATGAGGCATGCTGATTTGCTGAATATCCAACAATGAGAAGTTTAGAAAACAAGAGGCGATGCATGAAAGTCTGAACAGACACAGGGGAAGCAAGAACAGAAAAATACAGTCAGGTACAGTGATTGACATCATTGTAAGCTTGTTTTAACTATGTTTCTTTCTCTTTTTCTCATCTCTTGCCTTTCGTTACAGCTAAGAATACATCTTCCTGCAGTTAGGAGGAGACAGATATGGTGTCTCCTAACAGGCTGCCATCTTGAAAGTCCCCTAATTTACTATATCTTATTCCTTTTCTGTGCTTTATATAGCTTACCTCGACAGAGTATAGTGGGATGAGTATTCGTATAGGTTTATTTTTTAAAAATATGCAACAAATATTTAACAACATAGGCAAACTCCTACTTTATTTATTTTCATAGACCCATAAGTTTGATGAAACTAACAAAACAAATACATACAATATGTACATCACCATCTTTTTTCCACAAGAGAATGTCTGGCATTTGTGATGAACATTTACTAAGGATTTATCAATGTTTGTGCTTGCAAGCCAAATGGACTTTGGAGAGCTAATTCACGATCTTCTGCAATTGAAAGAAGCCTATTTATAAAATGTTTGCAGCCATGTCAACCCATTCGAAGGAAGAAAGGAAAACTTTTGACAGGATAATACCTTTTATTAGGACCAACTGAAAGCTTACAGAATAGTCTGCAAGCTTTGTAGCTCTTTCTCAGTCTGAATAGTATGTTCAGTGTTTTTTTTTAAAAAAAAGTCTGCATTTGGGGTCATGCTAAGAAATGATCTAATTTCAGAAATATAGAAAATGTTGCTTATTTAAAATGGAAACTGCTCATTCATCATACAGTATATGATACTGCATGTCCCCAACTGGATGCTGGTACATGTGTGAGACGGGATCCATGTTAAACATTTGTAGCTTTTTCTTCTTCCCCTACCAAATGATACCAAGAGTATCTCTTCTGTGGGCAGGCAAAATACACTGATTCTCTTGCATTATTCTGTTCCCCTTTTCCCAAACTTTCCACCCCACCTAGCATGAAAAATGTGTCAGCTGATGGCAGAGAGTGGTTTGCACACGATCAGGATTCCTGCATGTATTGTGTACTAAAACATTTGTTGCTACTCATCCTTTTGAAGCACTGTCAATGGAACTGCCATCTGTTCAGAACAGAATTTCCAAACCACTTCTCTTTCTGTAAACTTTCAAAGCTGTGGCCTCTGTATTATATGGAGAACCAATGTAGGGTACCGTGTGGGAACCAGCGTGGCTTAGAGGTGACAGTGTTGGCCTGGCCCTATGGAGATCCAGGTTCAAATCCACTCTCAGCCGTGGAAACACACCAATCACTCTCCCAAAGACGAGCCTACCTCACAGGGTTGTAATTGCAGGGAAAGATGGAAGAAGGGAGCACTAGGTAGCTACAGTATGTCATCTTGGGCTCCAGAACTAAAGGCAAGATCTCAAGTCTAAACAAACAATATTGCAGAAGATACTACACAATCCATTTCACTTGTAGAAAATGCATTTCTTCTTCCACCATCACTCACCATTTGTAGGGCTTCTCTTTCTTTACTCTACCTACCTACCTACCTACCAAATTTATCTATCCTGTGTGGTCTCCATTTAGAAGAGGGTTGGAACCTGTACAATCCAAGGGAGAAGGAAGGGTTACAGTTACTAAGCAACTATGTTAGGTAATCCTGCTTCCTGGTGGCACCTGATTTGGGTGACCTGTCATAAAGAAGAAATGGATGATGCCGAAAGAAAAACAGAAGACAGATTTGCTGGCTCAGTGGGTAAGATGCCAGGCTTGTCGATTGGAAGGTCGCAAGTTCGGCGGTTCGAATCCCTAGCCCCACGTGATGGAGTGAGCTCCCGCACTCGCCCCAGCTCTTGCCAACCTAGCAATTCGAAAGCATGCAAATGCAAGTAGATGAATAGGTACCACTTCGGTGGGTAGGTAACAGCGTTCCACGCATGTCATGCCGGCCACATGACCGCAGAAGCGTCTTCGGACAGCACTGGCTCTTCGGCTAACAAATGGAGATGAGCACCGGCCCCTAGAGTCGGACACGACTGCACAAATGTGCGGGGGGAACCTTAAAAAAATGTGAATGCTACAATATGTGCGCTTTTAGAAATAATGACTTTCATCTGAACAGGAATAGAATAAATTTCTCCACTGTGGGGAGGACTTGGGACGAGGTGGCCCACATGCCTATTCAGGCATATTGTTGGCTCATGTTTAATCTGTGGTCTACCAAGACACCCAGATCCCTCTCACAAGTACTACTGCTAAGCCAGGTACCATCTTTCCTGTACCTGTGCACCCAGGTTCTCCTGTCTGTGCAGAACCTTTCATTTCCCACCATGGAACAACATTTTGTTGAATAGACTTGCAAGGTTCTGTTAATGTAACCTTACAATAAAGTAGAATTAGTTCATCTGGGCGTGCTTCTTGTCTGGACTACCTTGCAAGGTTGACATCAATCTTGCAAGTCTGAAAGTACATTTCTCCCCTGTCGCCTTTACAGCCCAAGAAACTAGGGAGGGTCCCTTCTGAGATGTTTCCCATGCCCACATTCCTGCTGCGGGCTAAGCTACCTCTTATCCTACCGTTCCCATGGCTTCCCCTGACTCTGGCTCTTCCCCCTGTCTCCGAAGGTCATTCCCACATACCATTACACGTCCTTACTTCAATGCCACCTTTGGTGCTGTAGATGGACTCCTTTTTGAAGAATCTCAGAAATTCATTCTAGACCCACCAGAGTGTTTTACTTACAACCCTAGTTTTACATGCTTTTCATTTGTTCAACAGACTTAGAGTTATCACCCCTATTTTTTCTCATTTTTTCCCCTTCAAAGCTACAGGGTGGTCATCTCAGTGCCGGGGATATCTGTACCTCGTTTTAAATTATGTTAGTTCTTGCAGTGGCCACTAGGGGCAGCACAGTGTTAAACCTTGCTTGAACCATGAAGCCGCTTGCAGCAGGTGGCAAGTTTTCCTCCTCAAATTTTCAGGAGATGGAAGACTCTTAGGTAGCCATAGAGGTAATGAGACCTCTCAGCTGAGTTCTTCCAGTCTTAGGAATTCTATTGCAAATGCTCTATAGCTAACTGAATCTAATTGCTATGGAGCAATATTTTCAAGCTCCAGACATTATTAAGTGATTTCTGGATACAGGTAGTCCTCGCTTAACAACCACAATTGAGACTGGAATTTCAGTTGCTAAGTGAAGCGGTCATTAAGCGAATCCAACCCAATTTTATGACTGTTTTTACTGCAGTCATTAAGTGAATCACCGTGGGCGTTACGTGAACCATGTGGTTATTAAGCCTATCATGCGGTTCCCCATTGATTTTGCTTGCCAGAAGCCAGCCGGGAAGGTTGAAAATGGCGATCACGTCACCACGGGATGCTGCGATGGTCATAAATGCGAACTGGTTGCCAAGCGCCCAAATTATGATCACGTGACCACGGGGATTCTGCGACGGTTGTAAGTGTGAGTACCGGTTGTAAGTCGGTTTTTTCAGCACCGTCGTAAGTCTGAACCATCACTAAATTAATGGTCATTAAGTGAGGACTACCTGTACCTCTCCTCACAATGGTTGAATCTTGTGAGATTGTGGATGTAAAGAACAAATCTTTGGGAGATGTTAGGGACCTCCTGGAGATCTACCTGGCACACCATATTGCTGCCATTATCTTTACAAAATCAGTCCCAATTTTTTGTCTAAGACAAATAATTCTTCTTGAAATAATAAAAAAAAATCCCTTCTCACCCCTATGGGTGGTATGTCTCTTCCTGAACCTCGGGTCCTCTACCAGAGGCCTGGGAGTTTGAGGGTTCTGCATAATATCTTAGCTGTTCCTAGCCCTGCGCTCTTCTGGACAGAGAGCTCTGATGTTGCTCCTGGGATCTGTTGGAGCCACTCTCCCACCTTAGGAGTCACAGCCCCGAGTGTTCCCACCACCACTGGGACCACTTTGGCCTTTACTTTCCACATCCTCTCCAGTTCCTCCTCCAGGCCCTGGTGCTTCTCCAGCTTCTCATACTCCTTCCTGATGTTGCTGTCACTGGGCACTGCTAAATCTATCACCACCTCCATCTTCTGATCCTTGTCTACTACCACGATGCCTGGTTGATTGGCCAGTACCTGCCTGTCTGTCTGGATCTGGAAGTCCCACAGGATCTTAGCCCTGTTATTCTCCACGACCTTCTGTGGAATCTCCCACCTGGGCTTGAGAGGGTCTGGCCCATACACTGTGCAGATGTTCCTGTACACAATGCCAGCTACCTGGTTGTGCCATTCAATGTATGCTGTTCCTGCCTGCATCTTACACCCTGCCACTATGAGCGGCTGGATAGCATAGTGGTTAGAGCGCTGCCCTTTCACGCAGGAGACCGGGGTTTGAATCCTGGCTGGTACCTACCTTACCAGTAGAGGTCCTTGGGCAAAGACCCCCTAACGCTTCACCTGCCTACCTCGAATATGAGAGTGACATGAACTAAGAGAGTCATACTGGTTTGGACGTCACCCAGATTAACAAGGTCCAAGCCAGATCATGGGGAACCAGGACAATCTGATGATGTGGGCTACTGGAACAAACCATACATGGACAAGACAAGAGAACCTGGAATTGATGGAGTGTGTCTGTGTGTGTGTGTGTGTGTGTGTGTGTGTGTGTGTGTGTGTTATAGCTTAATTATTGTTCTGCACTTTTCACCTATTCCTTCCTCAGTTCTCATTTGTTTTTTCCAGCATCTGATGAGGTGAACAGAATTTGGGAAATGGAGAAGGAAAGATCAATGTCTGACTCATCTCCTGCAACTTCAGGTGGTTTCAAAGGCTCAGGTCCTGGCTTTCAAAATAATGACCCTTATCAATCAGTTATATTTCTCTCCTTATTCAGATATGGTGCCCATGTTCTTAGGGGATACTTCCTAATGGGAAGACAATGCCTGAATCTCAGTATCTTTACTTCCTAAAGATGTTTTTATCTTCTCCTCTTGCCATCTGTCTCCTTACATGACAGAGACATGCCCTTGAATCGCTGGATCTGCATGAGTTCCATCGATCACTCAGATGTCATGATCAGAAAGACTGTTGTTTAAATTAATCTGCTAGACCCTCAATCTTAGCTGTATAGAAACACTTCTCTCATGCTTACATGAAAGGCTATTCTTTCTGAACTGCCTTGAGACAAGGGTTATATTCCATTAGCAAAGAGGTTGGAAGGAGAACTTGGAGCCACTTGCCCAGTGACTTCGGGAAATGAATAGTGGAAGTAGACTGCTAGAGTAGCATATCTTCAATGAAGCTTCACTTTGATTAAGTCTTCAGTGAAGCAATACATAGAGGATGTCCCATGAAGCAAAACTAGGAACCTTTTGTTGATTATAATGGCATACAAACATTCACAATGTTGCACATTTCCCCCCCAGGTAATCCCTGGTTCTTCCATTTTCACTATTCACTGGACAGCCAACAATAATTACAAACAAGATAAAAACATTATGAAAACTAATACATAACATATGCACCAGCCGAGATAAAAAGCTAATGAACACAACTATGATATGGGCCCAGCCACACCCCCAGGGCCCCAGGCTTGGTAACAAAACCAGGTCTTCAAGGCCTTGTGAAAGGTCAGCAGGGTTGGGACTGTTGGAGATTCTAGCAAATCCAGCATGTCTCATCAGCATATGGATGGCTCCTCTAGGATGCAAGCTCTCCGTGCTTTTGAGGAAGCTGTTTGTGGCCACTCCCACTTCCTCTCTCTCTCTCTCTCCTCCTTGGACCGGGAGCAAGCACATGGCTGTGTGCTGCTTCATTCTAGGCCATGGATGGGCCTAGGAGATTTTTCCCCCTTTCTACACACATCTCTTGCAGCAAGCAGGGCAAGAGGTATAAAGTTTAGGAAACAAAGAAGAAATGGAACATCATTTATCTACCAAAAATGCTGTACCTGGAATGAATAAACGTAAGTACTCTTTTGTACTTACTTTTCATACCTGCCATGTCTAAGCGTGCCTTTCTTTATTCTTGAGTGGGCTAAAGGTGTAAAATTAACCTGTATCTCTCTAATATGCTCATGGGCTCTGTTTTTAAACAATATTCTTTTTCTGTACACGAACTTTGCAGCTCTGCTGCATTTCAGTAGTTCTAACAGACTGCTGAATGGGCTTCAGGGACAAGTATAATCTCCAGGGGAACGATGTTCCAGAGGGCGGGCAATGTGACAAAAAAAGGCTCACCTCCTAGATCGTGGACTGGCTCAAAGTCCCCCAAGAAGCTTTCATAGCTGGAGGGAGACCAGAACCCGGGTCTCCCCCCCTCCTAGAACAGCACCTTCACCACTACATCAAACATACATGCACACATGCACACCCACAGACACACATCTTTTCTGAAGATGATGAATATTACTGGCATTGCTTGTGACCCAGAAATCTTTTAAAATCTGTTTCAGCAAGTCACAAAGAACTGATCAAGGAAATAATCCCTCGGTGCCCCTCCCTCTGCTAAAACAAAACATAAAATGTTCCCAAATTGTGACAGAATGATAAAGAAATGGATACATATTCTCATCTTTGGTGACTATACCTAATTAGCTAATCCTTTCGGTTAAAAGTTTTTGAAGAAATTCACTCAAATATCTTTCACAGTGAATCTCACTGCTGGTTTACCATTCATTGTTCTAAGACGTGCAACAGAACAAACTGATTTAAATTGTTGGCGACAGCTCTGCTTCTTATCACAAAATACTAGAAACCTGAAGTACTTCTCTCTTTTTTGATCTATTGTACTAAAAGTGTGGAAAACTGCTTTGGCTGCAAAACTAATAAAGCAACAAAGGGCTTTGATAGGTATATCTAGTGATTCTTTCCTGGCTGTATTGACGATTTTCCTAATAGGCTGTTCTCTTCAAAGGGATATTAAATACGAATATTTAAAATGCTGTATTTTCTTGGGCTCATACTCAGTTTGATGAAATGGTGTGTAAATTAGGAAGACAAAAATGTATATGCCATTTAGGTGACAAACCTAAATATCAGCCATTCAATTTTAATTATTGGCCATTGTTCATTTGTGTATTTATTTATAGCATCTTATATCTCATGCTTTAATCAAAATGATGGGATATACGCTGGCTTAAAGGGGAAAAAACCCGAGGCTTGAGAATAAACAGACAAGAATGCAGCTTGTTAGGGCTAACAGTGTTTACTGGTAGCATAAGGCAATAATGTATATACAATCACATTATCGCAAAAATGAAAGTTGAATATACAAGATACAGCATTGTAAAAGGAAAAACAAAAACAAACTTATAAGCAGAGTTTCGTGTATTGATCCCAGGGCCAGAGTTCCTGCCACGGCCTATACCCAAAGCCAGGCATAGCTCACTCTGCCCAGTCCACGGGAAGTGAACACGTGAAGAACTACATGGCTAAAAAACACTAGAAATCAAGAAGCATAGAACACCATTTTGCATGGTTAGATATTCAGTTCTTCTAGCTTTCTGATTGGCTGGAAGTTAGCTGTGACACACACTAGGCCTCAAAGCACACAGCATTGGGTGGCAGTGGCTTGCATCTCAGCACTGAGTTCCCCCCCTCCTTGCTCAGGGGGCCTGGGCAAGGCTTCCCACAGAAGGAAATCAGGAGGATTTGTTCTCATGGGAAGATCCCATTGCTTGTGTGGGCACTAGTCATAACAATACACACGTGACCGTTGTTATCTTGCACCTGCACTTCACGTCACCATGAGAGGCCTTTGCTTTGTAAAGGATGCAATTTGCCAAAACACTTCTCATATGGGTAATCTGACACAAAAAGGTGCCTGAGTGGCCTACAGAAGATAGGTGACCAAACAGGTCAGCATGGAAAGCATTCTGGTTCTCATGTCTCATTTTTCTACAGTCATGTCTCATGTCTCTTTCTAGGTTGATGGGATGGCTAAGAGCATTGGTCCTGTCAACCCAAATCTGATCTGATTCTGGAGCTGGCTCTACCATTAGTCAAGGTGAGGCATCTGCCACAGGGCAGAAGGTGTTGAAGGGCAGCAGTGGAAGGCTGGAGAGTAAAACATTTTTTTTTCGTGTCACAGTGTAGTGAAAGGATTTGCTGGTGACATCACCATTGCCCAGGGGACGCCCAAGGAGGCTCCTTTCATGTCCCTGTGATTTTTCCCACTGGAGTGGTACCTATTTATCTAATTGCATTTTCATGATTTTGAACTGCTAGGTTGGCAGGAGCTGGGACAAATTGCCGGGAGCTCACAATAAAACAATGAGAACTTTCCCAAATCCTCTGCATCTCCTCAGCTCATTTGTGGTCCCATCACCAGTTGTGAAGCTCTGATCCCTCTATTCAGCTTCTATTGGTGGCCTAAAGAAGATGCACAATTTTACTCTCTGCACAGCCCTGTTGGACCACTTTGCCTACCCAAAATAGTCCCATCCTCTGCATTCAGACAACCAGCATGTCCCCATCAAGATACAGATACAGAGTGCTGCAGACCATATCCACAGAAAGCAGATTTTCTCAAAGAGCAATGGTCAATATTTGTTGAGCAAGCTTGCCCAAGAATAAGATGATCTCTGCACGTGCAGAAGGATGTAACCTTCATTCAGTCTGCTCTGCTAATGGTGGGAAACAGCTGCAAACTAAAGCCAGTTTGAGAGAATTCACACCCTCCCTTTCCACACTACAATTCCCAGGATTCTCTGGGGGCTGGTTTCCAAATTGATATAGATGTGTCTGCAGCACATCTATGTCATAAATGCACCAAGGACATAAGCGCTATGAACTATCCGTGGCTGCCAGGCTAAATATTTTTCTGGAATTGTCACCATCATATGTTTCATTGTGAATTGTTTAAATGGGTAGCATTTCTCTCTCTCTCTCTCTCTCTCTCTCTCTCTCTCTCTCTCTCTCTCTCTCTCTCTCTCTCTCTCTCTCTCCCCGTCTCCGTCTCCGTCTCTCTCCCCCAGCCCCAAATCTCTTTGTTTCCTCTCTATGCCCTGGCTTATGAAAATAACTCATTTACTCCACCCCCACCTCGGCTTTACTCCTTACCTCCATTCTTCTGCAGTAACTCAGTGTTTAACTCTGCAGGGGATGTGTTTTTTTGGGGGAAATGGTTTTTGCTGATGTATTTTTATTTCAGTGCCCTGAATTTATTTCTGTTCAGATTCACTTTAGTAAACACTTGAAGTTTAAAAATGCAACCAAAGCACTGGCCCATCCAACCTCCCATTTCTCTTCGGACTTTTAAGAAGCGTTTGGGATCTACCCTAGGGGAGCATTTCTGTCCACGTTTGAGTTTTTTAAACTCCCAAAGACTTCCTTGCCTCTCATCCAGGGGGAGGCAAAGATATGATGAAGGCTGCAAAGGAAGTGGGGCTGTGAGGGGCAGAGTTTGGGGTCATAGGGGCAACCAAGTGGGGACAAGTGATGCCATGCAGGCCATTGTGTATGTGACATAATGTGGCTTCTACCCAGCATTCTGTTTTAGGGCTTGTATTGCAGTTTTCATTCATATATTTATTTGTTAGATTTATATCTTGCCTCTTGTTCAGGAGCTTAAGGTGGCATGCAAAGATGTAGAGGAGTACAGAGGTAGGCAGCTGTTACAAAAACAGCTGGAAAGTCAAGAATGGGCAAGGAAGAAACTCAAGACTGGGCCACCATGACTTCCTTTGGTATAAGAGGGAGGGAAAAACTCTATCAAGCTCTCACGATTCTCTTGTTAACAGCATTTCCCAACTTTAGCAACTTTAAGATGTGTGGACTTCAACTCCCAGAATTCCCCAGCCAGCAAGCTGGCTGGGGAATTCTGAGAGTCAAAGTCCACACATCTTAAAGTTGCCAAGGTTGAGAAACACTGCCCTAGAAGAAAAAAGTAGAGTTCCAGTAGTCCTTGTGGAATCTGTTTCCTGACCTGGCCTACCTCAAAGGATTGATAATAGCACTCTCATCTCCCATTTTTCCCCACAACAGAGAGAGAGAGAGAGACTGATTCAAAGACCCCATGGAGCTTCTGTGGCTGAAGGAGGATGAGAACTTGGATCATCCCACTCTTAGTCTAGTACAGAGCTTTCCAAACTTTTCATGTTGGTGACACACTTTTTAGACATGCATCATTTCGCGACACACTCTTACAGCAAGGCACAAGGCAGGCACTAGGACCTGCGTGGAATAACAGCAGATTTGGAGGCAGCAAAGCACAAGGCAGGCACTAGGACCTGCGCGGAATCCTGGCAGGGCAGGTTTGGAGGCAGCAAGGCACAAGGCAGGCACTAGGACCTGTGCGGAATCCTGGCAGGGCAGGTTTGGAGGCAGCAAGGCACAAGGCAGGCACTAGGACCTGCACGGAATCACAGCAGGTTTGGAGGCAGCAAGGCACAAGGCAGGCACTAGGACCTGCGCGGAATCCTGGCAGGGCAGGTTTGGAGGCAGCAGGGCACAAGGCAGGCACTAGGACCTGCGCGGAATCCTGGCAGGGCAGGTTTGGAGGCAGCCAGGCACAAGGCAGGCACTAGGACCTGCACGGAATCACAGCAGGTTTGGAGGCAGCAAGGCACAAGGCAGGCACTAGGACCTGCGCGGAATCCTGGCAGGGCAGGTTTGGAGGCAGCAGGGCACAAGGCAGGCACTAGGACCTGTGTGGAATCGCAGCAGGTTTGGAGGCAGCAAGGCACAAGGCAGGCACTAGGACCTGTGCGGAATCCTGGCAGGGCTCGGAGGCAGCAGCAGCAGCAGCGACACACCCAGACACTGCAGCTGACACACTAACGTGTTGCAACACACAGTTTGGAAAGCTATGGTCTAGCACAAGGGTCGGCAAACTTTTTGAGCCGAGAGCCATTTTGGTATGCTCGTGCACATTTTTAAGTGCTCGAGAGCCAGGGGGCGGGGTTTGCGGGCGGGGGCCAATCGTGTGGAAGGGGGCGAGGTTTGCGGGCAGGAGCCAATCGCGTGGAAGGGGGCGGGGTTTGGGGGCGGGATCCAATCGCGTGGAAGGGGCGGGGTTTGGGGGCGGGATCCAATCGCGTGGAAGGGCTGCGCTGCGCTTGGCCGGCCACCCCGGTCCTCGCTCACCTTCCATGGCCGGTCCTCGCGGGCTGCCGGCGACACTCCCGTCCCCCTGCACCCCAGCTCTCCAAGGCCGGGGCCACCCTCTCTGCCGCTCCCTTCGACGGAGGAGGGACCGGCGTGCCTTGGGAGCTGCTGCTGGCGGCATGTCTGGGCGAGGCGCGCGGGCGAAGCTGCCCGTCTGGCACTTGGGCGCTCCCGAGCCTCTTCCCTTCTCCCTCGCCACGTTCGGGCATTGAGGCCAGGCAAAGCCGGGCGGTCGCGCAGGGGCGAGGCGAGGAGTCCCGCTCCTGCGCCTACCGCCACATCCGTCCGTTCCCGGCCTCTCTCCCCATATCCGGCGGGTGCCCATGCCAGAATCCCCGCGACCCGGAGGCAGCGACTGCTCGGAGGGCCCCAGCGAGAAGAGGCGCGTGATCCCCGGTGGATCCCTTCGAGGGGCCGCGGGGCTTCCCCGCTTTCCTCCCAAGGAGGCCTCGACGGCGCACCCTCCCGCCCCATCAATCCCCCCACCCCGCCGTTGGGCGTCAGAGGCTGAAAGGATGTGGCAGGAACGGCCCTGGAAAGCGGGGCCTGCGGAGCGCCACCTTTGGGGAAGAGGGTCCAGCCGGCGAGCAATGGCGGCACCGGAGTTTTCGCCGGAGCGCTGTCGGGAGAGAAAAGCAGCCACCGCACAGGCCCGCTTAAAAAACCACCACCCCGAAACCGCTTTCGAGCCGCCTCTCCGGAGGGTCCCTGCGGTCCCGCCGGGTGCACCCCCCCACCCCGCCGTTTGGCGTCCTCTCCCCCCGCTAACCCGAGCCCTGCGGCGGCCGGGGGAAGCCGAGCCAGGCGGGGGTGCAGCGGGCCCAGCAGCGCGCTGAGGGCGAAGAGCCGCCTGCTCTCCCCTTGGCCGCCTCCGGTCGCTACAGTCGCCCCGCCGGAACGGAGCCTGGCCTGGCTCCCCCGGCCACCGCAGGGCTCGGGTTAGCGGGGGGAGAGGACACCGAACGGCGGGGTGGGGGGGTGCACCCGGCGGGACCGCAGGGACCCTCCGGAGAGGCGGCTCGAAAGCGGTTTCGGGGTGGTTGTTTTTTAAGCGGGCCTGTGCGGTGGCTGCTTTTCTCTCCCCACAGACAGCGCGGGCGGGCGGGTCCTCTGGAAGGAGGCCGGCCGGAGTTCTGCTTGCAGCGGACGAGTTGCTGCTGGACCGAGCAGATGCTTTTGAGACCTAACGGCGGGGTTACATCGGGACCGAGTCCGGCCTATCCCCGGTCTGTGTCGCGTTAATGCCGCCCCCTTTCCCACCTGGGAGGCCAGCTTGCAGCGCAAAGGGCAGTCGCTTACTGAGCGAGTGCATTTTAAAATCTATTTAACCACCCCCCCCCCCCGCACTTCTCCCTCTTTGAAAAAGGAAGGCCGGAAAAGCGCAGTTTCAGTCTTAAGCAGATTTTAAAATGCACTCGCTCAGTAAGCGACTGCCGTTTGCGCTGCAAGCTGGCCTCCCAGGTGGGAAAGGGGGCGGCATTAACGCGACACAGACCGGGGATAGGCCGGACTCGGTCCCGATGTAACCCCGCCGTTAGGTCTCAAAAGCATCTGCTCGGCCCAGCAGCAACTCGTCCGCTGCAAGCAGAACTCCGGCCGGCCTCCTTCCAGAGGACCCGCCCGCGCTGTCAGAGGCTGAAAGGATGTGGCAGGAACGGCCCTGGAAAGCGGGGCCTGCGGAGCGCCACCTTTGGGGAGGAGGGTCCAGCCGGCGAGCAATGGCGGCACCGGAGTTTTCGCCGGAGCGCTGTCTGTCGGGAGAGAAAAGCAGCCACCGCACAGGCCCGCTTAAAAAACCACCACCCCGAAACCGCTTTCGAGCCGCCTCTCCGGAGGGTCCCTGCGGTCCCGCCGGGTGCACCCCCCCACCCTGCCGTTCGGCGTCCTCTCCCCCCGCTAACCCGAGCCCTGCGGTGGCCGGGGGAGCCAAGCCAGGCTCCGTTCCGGCGGGGCGATTGTAGCGACTCGGGTTAGCGGGGGGAGAGGACGCCGAAAGCGGTTTCGGGGTGGTTGTTTTTTAAGCGGGCCTGTGCGGTGGCTGCTTTTCTCTCCCGACAGACAGCGTGGGGTTTCCAGCGGAGGAGCACCTGGCAATTAAGCGATAGGGAAGGAGGAACGAAATGGGGCGTGTGGCTTGTGTAGCGATTCCGCCCATCCCGCGAGGTTTCTCCAACTTGAATGGCCTTGTCATTAAGGGCAGCTTCTCCCTTTAACGCAAGACTGAAACTGCGCTTTTCCGGCCTTCCTTTTTCAAAGAGGGAGAAGTGCGGGGGGGGGTTAAGCAGATTTTAAAATGCACTCGCTCAGTAAGCGACTGCCGTTTGCGCTGCAAGCTGGCCTCCCAGGTGGGAAAGGGGGCGGCATTAACGCGACACAGACCGGGGATAGGCCGGACTCGGTCCCGATGTAACCCCGCCGTTAGGTCTCAAAAGCATCTGCTCGGCCCAGCAGCAACTCGTCCGCTGCAAGCAGAACTCCGGCCGGCCTCCTTCCAGAGGACCCGCCCGCCCGCGCTGTCTGTGGGGAGAGAAAAGCAGCCACCGCACAGGCCCGCTTAAAAAACAACCACCCCGAAACCGCTTTCGAGCCGCCTCTCCGGAGGGTCCCTGCGGTCCCGCCGGGTGCACCCCCCCACCCCGCCGTTCGGTGTCCTCTCCCCCCGCTAACCCGAGCCCTGCGGTGGCCGGGGGAGCCAAGCCAGGCTCCGTTCCGGCGGGGCGACTGTAGCGACCGGAGGCGGCCAAGGGGAGAGCAGGCGGCTCTTCGCCCTCAGCGCGCCGCTGGGCCCGCTGCACCCCCGCCTGGCTCAGCTTCCCCCGGCCGCCGCAGGGCTCGGGTTAGCGGGGGGAGAGGACGCCAAACGGCGGGGTGGGGGGGGTGCACCCGGCGGGACCGCAGGGACCCTCCGGAGAGGCGGCTCGAAAGCAGTTTCGGGGTGGTGGTTTTTTAAGCGGGCCTGTGCGGTGGCTGCTTTTCTCTCCCGACAGACAGCGCTCCGGCGAAAACTCCGGTGCCGCCATTGCTCGCCGGCTGGACCCTCCTCCCCAAAGGTGGCGCTCCGCAGGCCCCGCTTTCCAGGGCCGTTCCTGCCACATCCTTTCAGCCTCTGACGCCCAACGGCGGGGTGGGGGGATTGATGGGGCGGGAGGGTGCGCCGTCGAGGCCTCCTTGGGAGGAAAGCGGGGAAGCCCCGCGGCCCCTCGAAGGGATCCACCGGGGATCACGCGCCTCTTCTCGCTGGGGCCCTCCGAGCAGTCGCTGCCTCCGGGTCGCGGGGATTCTGGCATGGGCACCCGCCGGATATGGGGAGAGAGGCCGGGAACGGACGGATGTGGCGGTAGGCGCAGGAGCGGGACTCCTCACCTCACCCCTGCGCGACCGCCCGGCTTTGCCTGGCCTCAACGCCCGAACGTGGCGAGGGAGAAGGGAAGAGGCTCGGGAGCGCCCAAGTGCCAGACGGGCAGCTCCGCCCGCGCGCCTCGCCCAGACATGCCGCCAGCAGCAGCTCCCAAGGCACGCCGGTCCCTCCTCCGTTGAAGGGAGCGGCAGAGAGCCCCGCGGGCTGTGCGCGAGGTGTGGGCGGCTGCGGGTGGCCCCGGCCTTGGACAGCGAGAGCGAGCGCGCGTAAGAGCGTAAGAGTTTGGGGGCGGGATCCAATCACGTGGAAGGGGCGGGGTGAGTTCAGCTGCGGAAGAGCCACACTCAAGGGGCCAAAGAGCCGCATGTGGCTCGCGAGCCGCCATTTCCGACCCTTGGTCTAGCACGTTCACCTCTACTTCTTCCTGGCTCTTGCATTGAGAGGGAGGGAGTGGCCCAAGTCTCTCAGGGAGTTTCTGTGGCTGTGTGTGTGTGTGTGGGGGGGGGGGGACGACTAGAACCTGGGTTTCCCAGTCCCTAGAAAGTGGTGACCTTCACCACTACCCCACACTGGCTCTTGGGCTGAGAGAAAGTGGCTGGCCCAAGGTCACCCCAGTTGGCTTCTAGGGCTGAGCGGGAAGTAGAACTCCTCGTCCTCCATTCCACCATTACCCCACATTGGCTCTCATTGAATGACTAGGATAAATTCTTCGGTTTGCGGAAATTAGGGCCAGTGAAGTCTCTAAGAGTCACAAAAAGGGGACCTGTGTATAGCCCTCAGCTCCTCGTTGCCCATCTTTGCTTTTAATGGGAAAAAAGAAGAAGAAGAAGGCAAATGTTTAATTTTTATTTTAGAAATAATAACAACTGAGTGAAATGTTTTTCCTTCTCTGTGGATCAAGTGCAATAGGTACAGTTATTCTCTACCTGGGAAGGATCATATGAAAGCTTAAAACATGGTAACTGCAGACTTTTAAAACTTAAGGCCCCTAATCCATTCACTCAAATGGTGCTTTTTGCTTCCTCTAAAAGGTAAAGGTTCCCCCCGCACATTCGTGCAGTCGTGTCCGACTCTAGGGGCCGGTGCTCATCTCCGTTTGTTAACCGAAGAGCCAGCGTTGTCCGAAGACACTTCCGCGGTCATGTGGCCGGCATGACACACGCAGAACGCTGTTACCTACCCACCGGAGTGGTACCTATTCATCTACTTGCATTTGCATGCTTTCGAATTGCTAGGTTGGCAAGAGCTGGGGCTGGTGTGGGAGCTCACTCCGCACGCAGGGCTAGGGATTCGAACTTCCGAACTTGTGATCTTCCGATCAACAAGCCTGGCGTCTTACCCACTGAGCCACCACGCCCCTTGCTTCCTCTAGCTGCCTTTAAAGTTTTAAAAAAACCAGTTCAGATTCTTTCTATCATATTTACAAAGAGCTTTGCAACTTCTGATCAGTGATCAAAAATACAGATCACAGGCAGGGTTTTCTGGAAAGAAACGAGGGGGAAAGTATGGAGTGGATGTTAGCACTATTAATTTTTCTGCTTTTAATTTAAAAAATTAAATTATTTTTTTAATTTAAAAAATTAAATTATTTTTTCAGTTTTAAAAATTATATAGTATGATTGTTGTAAGCCACCTTGCTTATATAAACAGAAAGGCAGGGCATGCATTTAATACTGAATACAAATAAATGTGAAAATATACCTGCATTCAGCATTCAGCTGAACGCAATTAGAGATGCTGATCTGTGCACTCAAAATGTCTCATTGGGAATACTTTCAGTGGAGAATTCAAAAGCACTCATTTGGTTCACACCTTGCACTAAGGCATAATGTAATTTCTTTGCTTTTGGCTTGGCGCAAAGTGCAAAACCAGCCATTATGGCCTGTGAAAGTGCCAGTAAGATAGAAGCCCAGTCAAATGTCTTATTTAACAAACATTATTAAAACCATGGCTTAGCAGAGCTAGATGCAACTTTTGGATACCCTGAATAATCTCCAGAGTCAGTTTTCTGGTAAAAAAAAATACAAACCCCCCCCCCCCCAAGCAGTGTGTGTTTATTCCTTTTTCAAAAATGCCTGCCTGGCATCTTGGCTTCTCCCCTGGCCCAATAACTAGCATTGATTTGAAACATCTTTCATGATTGGCTTTTCAATGGCCTTTCTGCTGTGATGGGAGAAGGACCTTCCAAGCTGGCTTCCTACGAAGGCTACTTAGTATAGATGAAGGCTTGACCACAGCTGAGATTTTAGCTGGTCTCAGAAATCAGAAGCAGCTTGGTAGCACCTTTTCAGACTAACCAATTTTATTAAAAGGCAGACGCTTTTATTAGTTTTATGAGCTCCCATAGATTAACGTGGCTCTCCTCCAACAAGGATAGATCAAACGGAGACTTGTCAGAACTTCACTGACTTCCTGATTTTATAGAGGACAACACGGAATTCAACATGCAGTTTTCTTGGCATTGCACGGAGATGAATTGCCCTCACTTTTTTTCCACTGATGACTGTCGATTTCACTATCTAATCTTCAAACCTGAGATGTCCTCACCATCACGCCTCCAAGCATTAGGCCTTCTAGATCCGTTCTAGATTGCTGCCTAGCCGGACACTTTCTGACAACACCAGCAATAAATGACAGCAATTTGCATCATGCCTTTTGGCCCCAGGGAGATTGAGAAGGATCAATTTATCACAACGCAACTATCCACCGTGGCTTTGCAGATCCTTCTTTATCTGAGCAAAGCCATCTGAATAACCAGGAGCAGAGAACAAACTGTTTGTCACACCAAGCCATGGCTTAAATATGGTTTAATGAATAAACCAGGATTGGCTAAACTGACACACTAGAAAGCCACGGATCCCGGTTTCCAGCCATGACGGCGATGCTTACGCCAAAGCTTCAAAGGTGGTGTGAACCAAGGCTTTGTGTCCAGTTTGTGTGGTCCGGATGGCCTGAGGAACCCCCAAAGGGAGTCCACTGGAATAGGTAGAGCTTTGCTCCAAACTTGGGGTGTTCTCTTTCTGGGGCAGACCCCAACCTTTCTGCTATTTTGATTCCCCAACTTATTTTTGCGTTCCTTCTTGGGAAAAATAAAATGAAGGGCGATGTTAAAAACTCATCGAACGTACCAGCTCACAACCCGCGCCTGGGGGGGAAAAATCTATTTAAAAAAAAAAGTGCCTATTTTTAAAAATAGATAGATAGAGAAAACCGCACCTACTTTGACATGAAATTAAAAAACTGCATCTTAATTAAAAAGGGAGGGAAGAAGTAAATCAGAGCGGTAGGGGGCAGGCGAGTCCCCTTGGTTGCATCTGGCGCAATCTGAGCGTTCCCTTCTATTCACACACACGCCCTACCCAGTGAAAGCCGGGGGGGGGGGGGTAAGCCTCAGTAGCAGCAGCCGTTGGGGATCGCTCGGCCCACCCAGCTGTTGGAGGTTGGCAGGACAGACGCCCTGCTATCCGTCTTCTCAACCCCCCCCGCCCCACCTCGGGGGCCGAACTGTCTGGCCCGTGCGCACGCGCGGGCGGGGAGCCACAGACGTCACCAAACCAGCCGGCCTCGCCTCGCCCCTTGAAGTCAGCAGCGCAGAGCCCTGGCGCGCTCGCTCGCTCGCCCTCCTCCTCCTCCTCCTCCTCCTCCTCCGGGTGGCTCGCGGGCGCGCGCGCGCGGGCGCTCTCCCCCCCCCCCACCCTTTCTGCGTTTCTCTCCATTAGGATCGGCTGAACGATGCGATCGCTCGCAGCCATCGCCGCCGCCGCCGCCGCCCATTAGAGACCCCCAGATTAGGGGGAGGGGAAAGGAAGGGGGGGAAACCCCAATCCGACAACAGCCCACCGCCCGGGCAAAAAAAACCAACAAAAAAACAAGAAACGGAAAGGAAAGGAAAGGAAAGGAAAGGAAAGGAAAGGAAAGGAAAGGAAAGGAAAAGAAAAGAAATCCGAAAGCAAGAAATTCTGGCCGACGAAGGAGGGGAGGAAGGGGCGGAAAAAAAAAAAAACCGAGCAGTTTCTCCGGTTCTGCCAACGCTACGGGAGCCGGAGCGCAGCAGCCGGGGCCAGCTCTGCCTCTAGCTGGGGTGGAAGACGCGAGCGCTGCCGCTTCCTCAGCAGACCCTCTTCTTCTTCTTCTTCTTCTTCTCCGACTCCTCCGGCAGGCAAGCCACCTCCCTTCCCTTCTCCCAGCGCCCCCCTCCCGACCAGCTCCCGCAGCTCGGCTCGCTCCTTTGGATGCCTTGATTCGCCGGGGCGAGCGAGAGCCGGGCTGGGAAGAAGGGGGAGAAGGGAGAGGGGTCAGCAGCAGCCTCAGGCAGAGAGAGGACCCCCCCCCCCCGGCCTTTGGGGTAGCAGCCCGAGCCCGCTCTGCCGGCTTTCCCCCCCTTTGGATCGTCCGAGAAAGGGTGGGGGGGAAGAGGCGAAGGAGAAGGGTCCGCCAGCCCGGAATCATTCCCGACTTGGGGCCACCATGGGATGTACGCTGAGCGCCGAGGAACGGGCCGCCTTGGAGAGGAGCAAAGCGATCGAGAAGAACCTCAAGGAGGACGGGATCAGCGCGGCCAAAGATGTGAAATTGCTCCTGCTAGGTGAGCCGAGGGCCGCGCTTCCTTCTCCGTCGCCCCCCACCCCCCTTCAATCTATCCCCTCTCCCCTCTACACACACACACACTCTCTCTCTCTCTCTCACACACCCAGATAGATTTGCACACTCACGTCCTCTCCTCCCGCCCCGCCCGTCTGCTCTCAGGTGTGGCTCGGCGCCCCCCGACCTGCGCTGCCCGCTTGCACGATTTCCGCTGCAGCCCCGCTTGCTCCCGGCTTTGCGGCTGCGAGGAACCTCCTGCCCGTGTGGCTTTGCTGCCTGCCTAATGCCATTTCCCCAGAACCTTTTATTCCGCCCCCCCCCCGCGAGTAAATCACTGCCTTCCACCAACTAGGTGTGTGTGTGTTTTCACTCTCCATCTTCTGCCGCACCTTTTGAGGGACTGACTACATGTAACCCCCCTCAGCCCCTCCCCAATCCCCCGCCTGCCCCCCAACAGGTGGGGCCCTCCTTCCCAGCTGTTTTTTTTAATGTAGCTCCTTCATCCCTTCCCTTTTTTTGCACCGAAAACTCAATTGCACAAACGTCGCCTTTTGCTCTCCTCTCCCCACCCCCGCCACGCAGAGCCTTTAGCACCACCACTCCTCTTTCTCGTGTTATCTGCTTTATCTTCTTATATTCTCGCGCAGAGCAGATTTTGCTTTTATGAAGGTTTTAATTCCCCTCCCCTCCTTTTTTTCTTCTATTTTGTCCCAACAGGGGCTGGGGAATCCGGAAAAAGCACAATTGTGAAGCAAATGAAGTAAGTCGGTCCATCCCAACCATCTTACATACAGTAGTATAGTGGGACAGCTGGAATATTTGCATTGTAACTAATTCGTTCTCTCTCTCTCTCTCTCTCTCTCTCTCTCTCTCTCTCTCTCTCTCTCTCTCTCTCTCTCTCTCTCTCTCTCTCTCTCTCTCTTAATGGGGGGGGGGGAGCCCAGCTGTTTCCTGTTTGCTGCCTTGGTCGATTTCTTGGATTTTGGGGATGGGAGTCAACTGGGTGGAGGGAAAGGCAAATCAGTTCCTTGGTTCAATGAATTTGTAAGAGCAGAGCCGTTCTTCTATGGTGGCAAAAAACAAAAAAACAAAAACCGGAGTCTGGTAGCACCGTTTTCGACTAACCAGTTTTATTAAAAGGCATCAGCTCTCGTGAGTTTAAGCCTTTTAATAAGTTGTTAATAACCTTGGTTAATCGGAAAAGATGCTACCAGACTCCTGATTTTTGCCTCAATGAATGAGTCTCCGCCATGTTTGAAGTGGGAAAAGCTAGGGAGGGGCTGGAGGTTGTGTTCTCAGGCTGCCTTGAAGGGGCCGGCTTGGCCAGGCCCAGCATCTGGAGCAGCTGTTGCCAAAGCTTGAGGCACAGGTGGTCAGAGGAGCGGTGGACCACCCCCCCCCCGCCTCCCAGGGCCCCAAGTCTCTGCGCCTTGCTGAGGGCTCGCCCGGCGCCGCTCCTTCAGGTGTGTGGTGCTGTTCACCGCGGTGGTGCTGAAATCTAATTTCTTCTCTTCCTCCTCCGAAGAATGGTGGCCGGAGCGGGGTGGGATCAGGGGGGTAAAGAGAAACATGGCCCTGGCCTAGGCATTTGTGCGCTAAAGACTGGCACTATATTACTGGGTGTCCCCCCCCCCGCCAACCTGCTTCCCAGACGGGGGGGGGGGGCTTTGCCTGCGTTTCCAGTCTTTGGTCTCGGACTGGTTAAGGCATGTGGTTCGGTGGAAAGGCATCTAATGATACAGATCTGAAACTAGCGTCCATCAGCCTCTCCCTCTCCCCTCCTTTCCCCAGCTTTCTAGCTTGGAGCCGTTCCCTGTACTTTAATTAATCAGGGCAGAATTTGGCTGCCACTCCAGATTAAGCCGAGGCAGGAGATCGACATCGCGCAAACGGAGGCGAGCCCCCCCCCCCCCGCTCTTCTCTTCCCCCTCCCCGTTGACACCCAGCATCCGGAGCGTGTGAATGTGGCGGATCCCTAACACGTGCAGATCGTAAGAAGGAGGGTTTCCTGCATTGGACCTCTCCCCCCCCTCCCCGCGAGCAATCAGTGACGCTGATTTGAACTCCCACGAGGCTTGTGGGGCGGGGCGCGGGAGGCAGACGCATCAGGCCCCGGGCGTAGCGCAGGGGTGCTTGTGGGCACTCTCGCGTACGCGGGCTCCCTTCTGGGTGGGAGCGCCTCTTCCGGATGCCCCTTGGCTGGATGCCCCGGCTAGGGGGAGCGAGTGGCCGGGTGGCTAGCAGGCGAGACGTCGAGATGACGCAGGGAGAAGCGGCGCGGGCTTGCCTTGCGGTCAGCTCGGAACGGCCTGCCTTTCCCGTGGCAAAAGGCCAGAGAGGGCTCGCCGTTGCCCGTTGCAAAATGGCCTTCTCATCAGCCTTTGGAAGCCTTGCAGGTTGCTAAGAGAGAGAGGCACCCGGGGGATATTTGCACGCCTCGGTGTGCGCCCGCACCTGTGCATACACAAATGCGCGCGCGCGCGCGCGCGCGCGCACACACACACACACACACACACACACACATACACACACACACACACACACAGACCCTGGGGGCCTGCTCTTGGCCAGCCCTGCCTGTGCACGTCCGCGTCCCAGGTGGTTTTTCTGTAGCGCCTCGGGGCGGTTAAATAAGCGGAGGTTTCAGGCGGCGGACAGCGCCCGGCAGAGACTGGAAGACGCGATGGGCACCAGGGAGCTCGGCAAGCTTCGGCTCGGCTCGGCTATGATCGGGCGTGGGACTCGCCTGCCTTCGGAGGCATTCGCTTGCGAAGCCAGCTGCTTCGGCAAGAGCCGGAGAAGGTTTGGCTCCGATCGCACAAACGAGAAATGGATTTAAAACTCAAGATCAACAAGACGCAAATGCCCCGCTCTTCCAAAGGCGACGCCCAACCACAAACTGGCTTGGTGTGATGGGCCGTGCTAAGGCATGTTGAAACAATGACTGAGTTCCCACAACACACTGAACCCTTCCCTAATTTTAGCTTGGTTTAGCATCGTGTCGGAATCCAGCCCACATCACTTTCCAATCCCTTTGAAAAACCCTATCCAAAAAGGGGATTGTTCAGATAAAATGCTCTAACAGTTTGAAAGTTCGTATTATGCAAACACACTTTAAAATCATGTTATCATTTCTTACTTGGTTTCTACACGGTCTTTGCTTTCTAGAAAAACTTGGGTGGGTGAGTGGTTTGCATACACTTACCTGAGAGTAAAACCTATAGAACTTAATTTAAGCCTGCACTGGATGACTTCCGCGAAAGTGTCAGGTCCTTAACTTGGCACTCTCCAAAGGCTTTGGAGCTCGGATACGGACCACAGGTGCCTTTGGACAACCCAACGTGGGGGAAGGCGTGTTACACGATGAAACATTCACATGGGGCTGAACGACCTCTGTCTTCACAACAGAGTCCACTGTACAACCTCTGCACAGTGGGTCACTTTAGTTCCTGTTTGATCAGTGGAGGACTTTATGTCTCTGAATTATGTTCAGTTTCATTGCAGTCTGAATCTGATCTTCTCCTTTAGGGGTGACTAATCCAGTGTAAGGCCCTCTAAACGGAGGGCTTAAGGTAAAGGTAAAGGTTCCCCCCCCCCGCACATTTGTGCAGTCGTGTCCGACTCTAGGGGCCGGTGCTCATCTCCGTGTGTTAGCCAAAGAGCCAGCATTGTCCGAAGACGCTTCCACGGTCATGTGGCCGGCAGGACGCACGCGGAACGCTGTTACCTACCCACCGAAGTGGTACCTACTCATCTACTTGCATTTGCATGCTTTCGAATTGCTAGGTTGGCAAGAGCTGGAGCTAGTGCGGGAGCTCACTCCGCATGCAGGGCTAGGGATTCGAACCTCCGAACTTGTGATCTTCCGACCGACAAGCCTGGCGTCTTACCCACTGAGCCACCACACCCCTCACCACACCCCTCACCCACCTCACCACACCCCTTAAAGTTCCTTAGGGGAACTTTTAAAAAAAATCCCCAGTGGCTGTGCTGCTGCCCACTGTATTTGGAACTCTAGGCATGGAAGACATATCTCCAAGGAGTCCTTGGTGCTCTCTGAACTTGGTGGTTTGCTTGCAGACGTTTCATGACCCAACTAGGGAACATCATCAGTGCAAGTCACTATATACCAACAGGCAGCAAACCCCACACTCCCTCACACTGATGATGTTAGCTAGTTGGGTCATGAAACCTCTGCAAGCAAACCGCCAAGCTAAGGGAGCACCAAGGACTCCACCTGAGCTACAGATATTCTCTTCTATTTGAGCACATCTCCATCTTAAGTAGCATCACCAGATCTGGGCTGCAAATAGCCAGATGAACACGAGATGGCAGGAAAAAGTTATGCTTTCATTTAGTTAGTTATTCGATTTACATCCCACCTTTATTTTTGTACAACTTCAGGAGGCATATATCATCTTTTTGCAGCCTGGATTGATACAGAGATGAATGGACAGAGAGGAATTTCACAGTCCTGTGCCCTGAGATCTCATATTGGGACCTTGGGATTTCAAAGGCTAACTGCTGCATGATGGGCTCACTTGCCCCTCCCCAGTATTCAGTAGATGATTTAGTGCCCTCATGGGTTCCTCCTCATATATCCTTTACTTGCTTCTGATGTCCAGGCCATAGACTTTATGATGGTTCCACTGGAGCCCAACTCCTTAGCTTTACTCACACAACACAACAACCCTGATTATACTAAGCCATTAATCAAACAGCCTGGCTTCGTACAATATGCCAAGCCACTAACAACAACGATAATAATAAATAACCAAAGTTATGGCCACTTGGATTTTATATTTATTTTTACTTTTATATTTAAATTTGGTAATTTTGTATTTATATTTTACATGTTATTTATGCTTATTGTTTTAATGTGCTTGTTATTGTAAATCGCCCAGAGTCCCTCTTTTTGGGGGAGATGGGTGGTGGCAAAATTTGAAAAATAAATAAATAAATAAATAAATAAATAAATGCTAACCAAATAGTATATGGTATCAAGGTGTATGCTAGGTCTTTCACTGACCTAGTTACGAGAACACAATCCTTGAATTTCTGATGTTATAAATGGCCCCATAGGTAAACAGGCATGCCAAAGAGAGAGCCCTCTATCAAAACAGATCAGGGTGGTGTGACAGAGGATCACAAAACCAGCGTTGACTGTTACCCATGCCTGGGTTCGAACATCTTGTTCCACCACAGCAGAGCTTTCCAAACTGTGTGTCGGGACACGTTAGTGTGTCGGCTGCAGTGTCTGGGTGTGTCACGGCTGCTGCTGCCTCCAAACCCTGCCAGGATTCCGCGCAGGTCCTAGTGCCTGCCTTGTGCCTTGCTGCCTCCAAACCTGCCCTGCCAGGATTCCGCGCAGGTCCTAGTGCCTGCCTTGTGCCTTGCTGCCTCCAAACCTGCCCTGCCAGGATTCCGCGCAGGTCCTAGTGCCTGCCTTGTGCCTTGCTGCCTCCAAACCTGCCCTGCCAGGTTTCTGCGCAGGTCCTAGTGCCTGCCTTGTGCCTTGCTGCCTCCAAACCTGCCCTGCCAGGATTCTGTGCAGGTCCTAGTGCTTGCCTTGTGCCTTGCTGCCTCCAAACCTGCTGTGATTCAGCACAGGTCCTAGTGCCTGCCTTGTGCCCTGCTGCCTCCAAACCTGCCCTGCCAGGATTCCACACAGGTCCTAGTGCCTGCCTTGTGCCCTGCTGCCTCCAAACCTGCTGAGATTCCGTGAAGGTCCTAGTGCCTGCCTTGTGCCCTGCTGTAAGAGTGTGTCGCGAAATGATGCCCTGCTGTAAGAGTGTGTCACCAACATGAAAAGTTTGGAAAGCTCTGCACTACAGAAAGCTATTGAATTCACATTATATGTTATACCCAAACAAATAAACCATATTGACCCGATGACCAGGTTCATCATCCAAGCAGCTAAGAGAATGGTTGGGTTCCCACAACATACTGAACTACAGGTCACCCAACCCCATTTTAACTTAGTCTGATGTGTTGTGAAAACCAACTTATGAGCTATAAAAAGGCATAGCAAATACTCTTAAGAGTCCCTCCCCTTTCTTTAGGTAAAATATCTCTTGACATCTTCTCAAGTGAGTTATTATTTCTCTGACTTCCTTTCTCCAAGAATATCTTCCCTTGCCTCTAGAATGGTGCTCTCATCCCACCTCCATCTTCCCAGATTAAGGCTATCATGGGACCTCATATCTAGCCTGAGATAAGCTAAGATAAGCAGCAACCTGAAATTGGCCTGAAATGATGCCTCGGTTTACTCACACTATGGAAAAATAAACAGAGGCTTGATCTTTTATGGAGCAAGCTAAGGCACAAACGGTTGCATTTTCCCTTGCAGGCTAGTTGCTATGAAAATCAAACTTGTTATTACTTGGTTTAACCTGAAAATATTTGCTTTCCTATTAAATTATGTGTAGGAACAGAAAGAAACACCTTTCAACTGTCAAGGGTCACAGCTTAGCTTTCTAAACCTTTGTTGAAGGTATTACAGAATGGGCAGAGCTGGGTTTTTATTTTTGTCCTTGACAGTATTCAGGGCTTTAGGGTAGGAATCGAGGACCTCTGACTAGTGGTTCAAAAGATGCTACCCAAACGGGGGAAACTAATGGCTTGGTAGTGCAATTTTGAGGTTGGGGGGGAGGTGAGTTAGGAGTGGAAACAGGAGCAATTTGTTTCTCAAGGGTTCCAATTTTCACCCTTCTTTTTCGGAAAATATTTTTTTTTAAAAAAAAAAAATCTCACAATGACCCTCTTTGGCCATTTTCATGCCTATGTTGATGGTTGATCTTGGGAGTGTTGAGGCCCACCCCAATCCAAAATGTATTGAATTGTTGAATTTATTTTCCATCTTTCTGTTTATCTCAACCCTCAAGGAAGCTGGCACAATCTTATTTTTAAGGGGGTAAATGCTATTATCAGGGGGCATGGTGGCTCAGCAGGTAAGATGCCAGGCTTGTCGATCGGAATATCGCAAGTTCGGAGGTTCGAATCCCTAGCCCCACGTGACAGAGTGAGCTCCAGCTCTTGCCAACCTAGCAATTCGAAAGCATGCAAATGCAAGTAGATTAATAGGTACCACTTCGGTGGGTAGGTAACAGCGTTCCGCGTGTGTCATGCTGGCCACATGACCTTTGAAGCATCTTCGGACAGCACTGGCTCTTCGGCTAAGAAACGGAGATGAGCACCGGCCCCTAGAGTCGGACACGACTGCACAAATGTGCGGGGGGAACCTTTACCTTTACCTAAATGCTATTATCATACAGTTTTCATGGATATCTAACATTAAGACAAATAAGCTACGATTCCTCTGTAACTTCATTAGATGATACTGTAATCTTAAAAAAAATATTCTGAGGCAAAAAGTAAAAAAAACACACAGTGTGAATATCCCTCACTAAATATACAATAAAAAGAAGATGTAACCTAAGAATGGTATTCAGACAACCAAATTGCCCCAAGAGTATATTCACTTTAGATAAGCAAAGCTATTTGCAAGAAGCTGCTTATTTCTAGATCAAATACATTTTCAGCAAGCCTCCTAAAAATAATTCAACAACAACAATAACAACAACAACAACAATAATACCACCTTCAAATAGAGATTGACCACATGTGGAAAAAGAAAGTTGCAGTGGTGCCAATAGTGGTTGGCGTGCTTGGTGCTATACCAAAAGACCAGGAAAAGCACTTGGACATTATCGGAATGGACAGAATCTCAACTCACCAGTTACAAAAAAGTTGCATTACTTGGAACAGCGCATATATTATGACAATATCTTTAGCTATCCTAGATCCTTGGGAATAATCAAGTCAAAAGTACCAAATCCAGTCAGAACTATCTGGTAGAGAGTGTACAAATAGTAGTGATAATAATAATGAACATGGATCCCACGATGAACTTGATATGAAGTCAGTTGGAGGATGGGCATATTTTGTTGGGCTCTGTAGACAAACACATGCTCTGATAGGCTCTTAGATGCATGGAATTAAAACTAGATTGAAGTTGATGCATTTGGGTGTGATGTTCTGCCTTTTCAAACCAAGTTTTGCCATATGGCACTGGATGAAAGCCTTGCAGGATCTGTTGGTTATGTACTAAGGATCTGTGCCTGGCCCACAAGAGCAGTCAATCATTTGGAGCTCCTATGTTGGAGACGCTGGCATTGGTCTGAATGTTTTCCCTCCCTTCAAGGCAGCCTAAACTTGGAATCTGCCTGCCCAGTGACCCAGGAAGAGTTTCCCTTTAATTGAAATGGAAGACCGGGGAAAGGGGATAAGAAAGACTGGAGGCAAATTCCAAGCTGATTGTGTGTTACAATTTTATTTCAGTTGGTGGAGATGCACTGATAGTATCTCTAGATACTTATGGTTGTCGTGTTGTTAAGTTTAAATGAAAGGAAATAGCATTTTTTAAGGCTTGGCATGAAACTTGGGTTTCATTGGCTTGGTGATGCAGTATCTCCATATTGGTTGTATTATGCCCCGAAAGTCTTTGTACTCCAAGAACTGTAGAGCTGAGGAGCATGGATTTGGAGAGTGGAGAGACTCCTTAAGCTTCTCTGTTCAAAAAAAGAAGCAAAAGAAACCATCTCTTTGCATAAGAAGCTAGATGTGGGTAACAAAGCTTCTTGTTACGGTCCAATAGAGGCTACAGAGCCAGGAGGTCCCCTGGAGAGTTATAGGGCCCAGAGACAGGACAAGAGAGGAAGACCGGACTCTTACCACTGCAGCCCTGCATGCTAATCAGGGCTCCCCCAAGCACTTTCCAGGTCTACAAGCAAGTATAGAGTCCTTGTGGCCTCTTTACTCCAAAGTTTGACTAGGCTCCCCTCTTCAGTTGCTGAGAAAGTCCACTTGTGGTGGCACCAGTGAACCCCATAGGCCCTCATCTCCTTGGGGTAGCACTGGTCAACAGTAATGGTATCTGGGAACGACCTTGGGAGACTGGAGAAAGAGATGCTGCCAAGGGAACGGTCAGATAAGAGACAGCATAGCCCGCAGCTGGATTGATTGATGTCGGCCTCCCGGGGTAAACCAGATAGGAATCGCAACCAGGTGAGCTAATTCTACTTTATTGTAAAGCTACATTGACAGAATCTTGAAAGTCTGAAAGTACAATTCTCCCCCCATCTCCTTTACAGCCTGAGAAACTAGGGAGGGTCCCTTCTGAGCCTCTTGCCCCGCCTACTATCTCGCTATGGGCTATGCTGCCTCTTATCTGACCATTCCTTTGGTAGTGTCTCTTCGCCCAGTCTCCCAAGGTCTTTCCCACATACCATTACACAACCCCATAGTCACCAGAAAGTGATCTATCCATGGCAAGGGCATAGTTCTTATGTCACCCACTACCAGACCACATTCCAGCTGCTGCTGGAAGTATAAACCAGGTCTAATGTGTGACCCCCTCTGTGCAACGGGCCAGCCATACGCCTATGGTTGTCATGGCAACCACGAAACCTCGAGCTGCCTCAAAACACCTCCCTAGGGACAGTTTTATATATATATTTATTTATTTGTTGAATTTATAACACCGCCCCATCTCCCCCAAAGGGGACTCTGGGTGGTTTACAACAAATCAAACAATTAAAATAACATAAAATACAATCATCATAAATATAGTTAATTAAAATATATATAAAATCCAAGAGGCAACAAACTTGTGTTTAAAAGGGCTCAGTGGCACCAGCCATCGCCAAGAGGAACTGTTACCCCCCCTTTCCCAGGCGAGGCGGCAGAACCAGGTCTTTAAGTTCTTCCTGAAGGCCGGGAGCGATGGGGCCTGCCTCACTTCTGGTTAGTTAGTTAGTTAGTTAGTTAGTTGAAAGCAAGGACGATAACCCTGAACAATTTCAACTTATCATGAGATAAGGTCAAGCAACTCAGGCAGGGATGCCTCTGTGAAGCACTGTGAAGCTCTGTGTGGCACAGCATAGAAGCAGCATAGAAGCATTTGTCACCAATAGCGCAAAGGCATGCAATAGCAACAGGGAACTGAGAGTTAGAGAGATGAAACACTCAGAAGCACCAGATTGCAAAATTTATTTCAGGGCAATGGGCTATTGAGATGTGGCTCTTACCCCTGAGTAGACCAGCAGTCTGAATTAAGCCAAGGCAAACCATCTGGTTTAAGGAGGAGGCTTGAGGGCTGGGATATATAGCTGATCAACTGGAGCATCCTTAGCACTAGAACAGTGTTTCTCAACCTTGACAACTCTAAGACGTGTGGACTTCAACTCCCAGAATTCCCCAGCCAGCATGCTGGGCTGGGGAATTCTGGGAGTTGAAGTCCACACGTCTTAAAGTTGCCAAGGTTGAGAAACACTGTATTAGTGTCTTATATTCCTTATATCTTAGCTGGTCGTTAATTGGCTGGTAGAAAACTTTACACGTTCTAGCTCCGTCCCAAACACAGTGACCTCTGTGGGGAAAACAGGCAAGTTCTAGTCTTTATGTTTCTCTGCAACACTACTCACACTTATTTATTTCAATTAATCTCCTTCATTTCTATCTATCGAAGTCTAACAAGGGAGCAGATAATAAAAAGAGATGAAATCCTTTTTAACTGCAATAAAAACTGGATCTAAGGGCACCTCCTACCGGAGAACATTTTTCCATATGTTTGACAGCTAGGCCCTTAAAGGTATCCTTAAGAGGGCTTGTCTTGCTAATCTTAATTCCTTGACAGATAGATACATATGTGTATGGGTTTTACATTTATATTCCAAGTGCCCCCGCCCCCAGGACAGTTTCCTCTCTTTCCCCTCATCCATTGTATCGTCACAAACAGTTCTGTGAAGTTAGAACTGGAGGAATTGGATGGATGAATTCTCTGACCTTCTCCAGAAGAAAAAAAAATGTACAACCATTTCTCAGGGGTAGGATTTTTTCATAGAGGTGACAGGAACTCCAGGGCTGGGGGAAAAAACAAGGAAGCATGGAATTTCCTGCAGGTGGCTTCCCTTGGGATTCGCTTGATACACAGGAAGCCATCAGACTACTGTAGTGGAGAAAGGATGGTCACTTGAAACCTGGGTCATTTGCACACTCTCTGTGACTATAAGTAAAGGTAAAGGTTCCCCCCGCACATTTGTGCAGTCGTGTCCGACTCTAGGGGCCGGTGCTCATCTCCGTTTGTTAGCCGAAGAGCCAGCGCTGTCTGAAGACGCTTCCAAGGTCATGTGGCCGGCATGACGCATACGGAACGCTGTTACCATCCCACGGAAGTGGTACCTATTCATCTACTTGCATTTGCATGCTTTCGAATTGCTAGGTTGGCAAGAGCTGGAGCTAGTGCGGGAGCTCACTCCGCACGCAGGGCTAGGGATTCGAACCTCCGAACTTGCGATCTTCCGACCGACAAGCCTGGCGTCTTACCCGCTGCTTCAGATGTGTGGGAACTTCTTGGAATGCCCAAGGAGGAATTCAATATTATTCTCCTCAAGCATTACAAGAAGGGTTGCTGGTGGGAAGCTGCAGAGACAGCCCATCAGCTTCATCATTGTGAATGGCATGGGACTTTTTTTAAATTAAAAAAAACAAGGGGGGAAAAAGAGGAAAACCTATGGTTTCCCCATAACATTAATTTAAACAGCAATCTTTTCCTGGAAAATCCAAATAAATCTCTCCTAAAAGGTAAAGGTTCCCCCCGCACATTTGTGCAGTCGTGTCCGACTCTAGGGGCCGGTGCTCATCTCCGTTCGTTAGCCGAAGAGCCAGCGTTGTCCGAAGACGCTTCCACGGTCATGAGGCCGCATGATGTGCGCGGAATGCTGTTACCTACCCACGGAAGTGGTACCTATTCATCTACTTGCATTTGCATGCTTTCGAATTGCTAGGTTGGCAAGAGCTGGGGCGAGTGCCAAAGCTCCCTCCGTCACGCGGGGCTAGGGATTCGGACCTCCAAACTTGCGATCGACAAGCCTGGCGTCTTACCCGCTGAGCCACCACGCCCTGTGACTCTCTGTGACTACCTAATCATTAAATTAAGAAAGCCAGATTCCATCTACTGTATGAGAATTCCATTGCCATGCCTGAGAATTTTGAACGTGATTAAACTGATTAAAGAAGGAAAAATATGCAGGAAAATGGCTTTGCCCCGCATTAGATGAGGTAGATAAGGAGAAGGGACCAGTGATGGACTGAAGGCCACGCCCTGTGTTTTATGGCCGTGGAAAGATTTAAATTCAACTCTCTTTTGTCCACTTCATCTTACCATACCCCAAACTGGCTTTCAAATCAGGGTAAACCAGAGGCAACAGTTTATTTGCTTTTGACCTAGGGAAATGTTTCAGTTTCTGCCTTTTATAGTCTCAGTGATGATATTTGTAAACTCCAGTCACATTTACCAGCACAAAACAGTGCTTGGAAAATCATAAACGCAGTGGTCACAGTCCCACCAACATGATGGGCCACTTATCCCATCATGTTTATGTCAGGAAATGCATTGCTCACACTCCAGTTCCAGAAGCTGAAAATAGACCTTGTGTGCTATCTTCAAGATTAGAGACCGACATTCATCAAGCTGTTCTTTGCAGAAGTTGTTTCTGCCTAGGCTGGTTTGGGGATGAAGTTCTGCTAAGGTCAGAGATGCAGTTTTAGGAGGATTTGTAAACCTAGTAAATGAAGAAGGAGACAGACCAAAATGTTTCTGGTTAGCTAGAGATATATAATCTCAGCTTTCACTGGGGAGATCCCCCTGTTTTTACCCACAAGAAGTCTTTTGACAAGGGTTGGCTGGGAGATAGAGGGCCTGTGGCTCAAAGTCGCCGTGGAAGCTTTTGTGTCTGAGAGAGCACAAGAACCTGGGTCTCCCCGCTCCTAGTCCAGCCCCTTCCCCACTGCACCTGATTGGCTCTTGGGCTGAGAGGGAGGGGCTGGCCCAAAGTCAGCCAATGAGCTTCTGTGGCTGAGGGGGGGACTTGAACCTGGGTCTCCCCGCTCAAAGTCCAGCATCTTCCCACTACACCTGATTGGCTCTTGGGCTGAGAGGGAGGGGCTGGCCCAAAGTCAGCCAATGAGCTTCTGTGGCTGAGGGGGGGACTTGAACCTGAGTCTCCCCGCTCAAAGTCCAGCATCTTCCCACTGTACCTGATTGGCTCTTGGGCTGAAAGGGAGGGACTGGCCCAAAGTCAGCCAATGAGCTTCTGTGGTTGAGGAGGGACTAGACCTTGGTCTCTGCAGGGCCAATTGAACACCTTCCCCACTAACCCATGCTGACTTTCCAAAGAATTTCGCCTTTCTGCTTCTACTGTATATACCTAGGTTTACTGCAGCGGTCCCCAACCTTTTTGGCATCAGGGACCGGTTGTGGAAGACAATTTTTCCATGGACCGGGGTGTGTGTGTGTGTTTGCAGGCGGGAGCCAATCGCACGCACCTGGGGGCGGGGTTTGCAGGTGGAAGCCAATTGCGTGCACTGGGGGGCGGGGTTTGCAGGTGGAAGCCAATCGCGTGCACTGGGGGGCGGGGTTTGCAGGTGGAAGCCAATCGCGCGCACCGGGGGCGGAGTTTGCAGGTGGAAGCCAATCGCGCGCACCGGGGGGCGGAGTTTGCAGGTGTAAGCCAATCGCGCGCACTGGGGGGCGGGGTTTGCAGGTGGAAGCCAATTGCGCGCACTGGGGGCCGGGGTTTTCAGGCGGGAGCCCCGCAGCCCACTTCCTAACAGGCTGCGGCCCACTAGTGGGCCGCGACCCACAGGTTGGGGACCCCTGGTTTACTGTATATAGATTTTTATATCATCCCTTCCTTAAATTTTCCCTACCATAACCACCTTGAAAGTCAGTTGAATAGAGTAGCTGATAAATAACATTGCCAAATATGTTATTATATGCCAAATATAATAAATAAATAAATAAATAAATAAATAAATAAATAAATAAATAAATAAATGAAATGAAATGAAATGCATTTATTTTATTCAGCTCATATATATGCTGTCATAATTACAAAGTTGATTCCTTGGAGTTATGCATTTCTCCATTGGTTAGATTTATATTTTGCTTTTAATGCAGGAGCTCAAGGCTCCATACACACCACGGCCTCCTCCCATTTTGTCCCCAAAACAAGCCTGTGAGGTAGGTTGGCCTAAGACGCCATGTTGGCTGTCATATGAAAATATGAAAAATTAATTCCTGGTAATGAACTTATGTTAATGAATGATGTTTTAATTCTTGAGTTTCTGTACATTCCTCTTTAGGTTGGCTTTTATGAGAAATGGGTTTATTGTTTGTTTTATATCATTTATATAAATTTAAATTTATATCGTTTTATATATAAATTTATATCATATCATTTATTCTAGGCTGCTTTGACGAGGAGAGCAGGCTAAAAATGAAATAAGTAAATAATGCCTAGATCCGCAGTCTGTATTATTGCTGGTAGTTTGAAATGATAATAAGAACTGCTAACACAAAATAAGACGCCCGGTTGTTTGTTCAATCTGTGGTCTAAAAACTCAGAATGTGGTGCTTCCATCTGATCAATTTTAGGGGATTGGAAGCATATTTGAAATGTTGTGGTGCATCTGGAGAAAAGCTGAGAAGCTGGCTTTGTGTATGCGGATGGGACTAGTTCACCAAATGTCTACCATGGTGGGTGTTGCCAATCACAAAACAAACTTTTATCAGAAAGGAAACTGCTGAGATGGCTGGGTGACCCTCAAGATGGTTTGGAGATCCATGGGAACATTTTGAAGTCAAGAGCTAGGCTACAGTGTTCCAGGGTTCTAATTTTGTGGGAATAATCATTGGAATTATGGCTGGACCAGAAGCATTCTTGGAAATCCAGATGGAACTGAATGTTGATGTTATGCTTTGCAGATAGCCAGCTGCTGGATAGCAAGAAAGATTCTTGCTCAATACCATGTCTGAGGACCCAGCGATCCTTCATTTTCACAACTCTAGGGATGGAAAGATAGGGTATAAAATTAATAAATAACATTTCCTCCTGAAACCAGAGAGGAATTCACATTCTCATCATCTCCAGCTATTGAAGGAGGAAAATGAAGCTCATATTTTATTTGCCGGGGAGCCTTAGTCCAGCACTTAGCAACTTGGAATAGATCTGGGTAACATATTAGAGAGAGACTGTAGCTAGGTTTGTACAAGATGCTTTAGGCTAAAATGGAGCATGTTGCCAGAACCAGCCATTGCCTTAGTGTCTTGGTGTGAACCAGCACACCATGTTAAGCCATGAAATGATTTGATATTTTGGGCATAGTATGTTGCATGTAGGGGCGTGGTGGCTCAGCGGGTAAGACGCCAGGCTTGTTGATCGGAAGATCGCAAGTTCAGAGGTTCGAATCCCTAGCCCCGCATGACGGAGTGAGCTCCCGCACCAGCACCAGCTCTTGCCAACCTAGCAATTCAAAAGCATGCAAATGCAAGTAGATGAATAGGTACCACTTTGGAGGGTAGGTAACAGCGTTCCACGCGCGTCATGCGGCCACATGACCACGGAAGCGTCTTTGGACAACGCTGGCTCTTCGGCTAACGAACGGAGATGATCACCGGCCCCTAGAGTCGGACACGACTGCACAAATATGCGGGGGGAACCTTTACCTTTACCTTTACCTATGTTGCAACAACAACAAAATAATGTTGCATGAACTCAGCTGCTGTCTTTGGTTAACTCAGGCTTGAGTAAGTGTGTGTTATGAGTCTAACTTTTCAATTAATGTTGATAATAGGGTACTGGGAAGCTGTGATCTGAGGGCAGTTCAATGAATGTATTATTTTGAATGCAATCACCAATTTTTTTGATTGGCTGAATCAAATTGAGTGTCTTCTGGATGTTTGGGCTAATCAACTGCTAGGTTCTGCTTTCCATTGTTACTTTTATTTTATAGTTAATTTGCACCCAGTTGATGTTGAAGAAGCAAGCCTCTTTCTGAGATTAAGGCAGCCTTTCCTTTCTTAACTTCTTGACCCTGGAGGAACCCTTGAAATATTTTTCAGGCCTCGGGGAACCCCTGCACATTCAGGCTCGAATACAGGCCAGAAGTCACAAAATTATTATATTTGTTTCATGGGTAGGCCTGTATATACTGTATGCATTAACACTGTTCTTAAACTAAAAATAGACTTACCTCTTTAATGTGAAGTTGCACGAATTTGAAATAATTTTTAAATAAATTGTGATCTCCCAGGGAACCCCCAGGGACCTCTCGCGGAACCCTAGGGTGCCACGAGGGTAGAGAAACCCTGGATTAAGGTAACTTGATTTTATGAATCAAGCAGGGCCAGTTCGCCTAGGGCACCAAATTTTAGGGGGCACCAAAATTGAAAAGACTTCCAAAATATACAATATGAGTATAAAATCTGATAATCTTTCGTTGCTTTAGAACTTTTTCCTTCTACGCTTCTCAAAAACACCCACAAATTCGGTTGAGTGGTAGTGAACCCAACACTAACCAGATGTTGCAAGTCATGAAAAAGACATTATTATTACAGCGATGGACCTCAGGAAGCTGATAATATTACCTAAACAAGAGAAAGGTCTGATAGGAAGGTACGGAGCGAGTGAGTCGCGTGACTATCAGCTTATCAAAGTTATACCCAGAAAAGAAGTAATGGCGCACTCGGTCCACCAGCATACCCGTTCGAGGTTAAATACAATTTCGCAGAATTGTTGCCATGTGTCAACATTGGATGCTGATGTAATTAAAATTATTTACTGTGATTCACAGCAAATGGGGTGAAAATATCCAAGACAGCCGTAAGCATAATGCTCAAAAACTCGAAGAAACAAGGGGGTGCCTTTTTGAAATTCCTAACAAAATTGGAAGATGAGCCAAGCCATGGGGGCACCAGGACTTGACTTTGCCTAGAGCGCCAACTTGTCTAGAGCCAGCTCTGGAATCAAGGCCCAAAAATACGTTTGGGAAGGGGGAAATTGGGCATGAACAGCTGGTTTTGTTTTATGGTGGGAAAGAATCATAGGGAACGCCACACCTTATCTCTTTCTGCTGCAAAACACTTTCTCTCTGTGGAGAGGTGCAATAAAGTGCAATCCCTCAAGGAAGAGGAAGGTATTTCCGCACGAGCACAGCCATTTTATTTCGCCCTGGTTGCAAACCTGGGTTGAGAGGCCTGCCCTGGAGACCTTTCTGCAAATTTAGGCTTTCTGCTTGGAAGGGAAAGTGCTTCTAACACAAAGGGTTTTGCAGAGCAAACAAATGCCTTTATGATGCAGAAGGAAGCTAAGAGGTGTGTTTTCTTCTCCCAGCGGGGCCTTGGGGGGGGGGAGGGCAAGATTTATGTGCTAAAGAAATGGAGGTTTAAATCAATGTGATACTTCCATTGTTTTCCTTGTTCCGGATCTTGATTTTAAACGTGTGGGAGAAGGGCGAAAGCTGTAGGGTGTTTTATTTTTAATCAGTGGTGTGTATAAAGCAAGTCTTTCCGAGATGCTCATTATATAAGTGTTGTTTCTGCAAAACCGCTGCTCTAGGCTGGTCCCCGGTTACTGGGGCTCTGCATTTCTCATCTGCAAAATGGTTTTCATCTAGCTGAGGGGTGGGGTAGACGCGAGATGCTTCGCTTCTCTTATCTGGACCAGTTTGCTGGCAAGCACGTTTAGATGCCAGAAGCTACTTGTGGTTGACTGCATTGCCCATCATCCCCGGCTGCCGTGGATTCGGGTTGGGAAAGGCTGTGTTAAGACATAATGGGTGGAGAATGTAATAGGAGCACAGTAATAAGAATGAGCATCTGGTCGACCAGCTTGGCTCTTGGCTTATCATCTGAACAGCTGGATTAATCTGGAAAGAGGCTGTTTTCTTGCAAACAGAGCGAGGAAGTCTTCCGTTTTTCATGAGACATGTAGCAGAGGAATTGAAGGTTGGCTGGAGCACAAGGCAGTGCTTAACGTGATTTATTTTCCGTTTCAATAAAGCAAATGTCCAGAAATGCTTGCTCTGAAGGCTAGAGCGAGCATTTGTAGCACAGGATGTCTCCTCTCTCCCAAAATGGGAAGCCAGATTTCACATTCCTGAAAAAGAAAACCAAGGTGAACACAATCGGTGTTTGTGGGTGGGGTTTGGGATGTAAATTGAGAAGGAATGGCTAAATTTAAATGGTAACTGAAATAGAAATAATAATACATCTCATTGTTTGGGTGAAGATCAGCTAATGAACTATGAGCTCCCTGTTCTGGCTATTCTATAGGTGAAGCTTGTTGCTGACACCTTTTTCAAGCTCCTGGTTGGTTCTCTCTTCTTCTGATTTCTTTTCCTTTAAGGTAGTCTTGATCTGGCAACATCTCTGATTGAAAAGGACAACTGTTCAAAAACCCCTTTGAAGCTGGGGAGCTCCCCACTTACTGATACTGACACTGAACTTATTGGTTTAAATGAAGGTTGCTCTGGGGACGACCTGGCCTTCCAGTCCTACCTCACATTATCCAGTGGCTCAACAGCAGCACAGAAAAAGCCACCAAAATTACAATTTAGAAGATGCTGCATAATTAATGATCATTTATTAATGAGTGATTAATCAAGAGCTGGGGGGGGGGAGTGTCCGAAAAGTCCACATGGGAGAATACATACGCCAAAGAATGGACAGAAGGAAAATGACATCAGAAAACTCTCAAGAATTTATGTTAAATGCTCCATAAATGAGGGGAAGATGTATATAGGCTTGGTATATTAGGAACTGGTAAAAATATAAATGGTAAGCATTTATTTTTTCTCTGTAGGCTGCTGGTTGCTCTATCATCTATCATCTATCATCTATCATCTATCATCTATCATCTATCATCTATCATCTATCATCTATCATCTATCATCTCTCTCTCTATCTATCTCTATCTCTATCTCTATCTCTATCTCTATCTCTATCTCTATCTCTATCTCTATCTCTATCTCTATCTCTATCTCTATCTCTATCATCTCTATCTCTATCTCTATCTCAGAGATCTCAGAGATAGAGATAGAGATAGAGATAGAGATAGAGATAGAGATAGAGATAGAGATAGAGATAGAGATAGAGATAGAGATAGAGAGAGATGATAGATGATAGATGATAGATGATAGATGATAGATGATAGATGATAGATCTCTATCTCTATCTCTATCTCTATCTCTATCTCTATCTCTATCTCTATATCTCTATCTCTATCTCTATCTCTATCTCTATCTCTATCATCTCTATCTCTATCTCTATCTCTATCTCTATCTCTATCTATCATCATATATCTCCTGTATTGTTCCACACTAATGATTTTCTTGCTGGTTGCCAGAATTACATTTATAGCAGCTCCTGGCAACCATATTTGTGGAACTGGGCAGTGAATTCGAATTACCGTATTTCTCTGAGCAAGACTTTTAGACCCTGACAAATGTTTGGAGTTTCTACTTCAGAGGGGAAAAAAAGTTGGAACAACTCAGCACACTTAAGTTCCATCATTGTGGTATATATATTATATATTATATATGATATTTTATTTTTGTATCACTCATTTTAATATTTGTATTTTATATTTTTATAATTATGTACAACTGAGAGAATATTAGTCATGATAATGTAAATGAATAAGACTGTTTTAAATTTGATAAGGGGCTCATTTACATTGTGATCTAAATGCATTTTAATATTTCATTGGGACTTGTTAAATTAGATTTAAAACTATTTCAAATCAGAGGGTTTATATTTTAAAGCCCAATGTGTTTACCTTGTAGAATTCCAACTTGTACTGGTCAGTGACCGTAATAAATTGATGTATGTATGTATCATTAATGAGACTTAGCTGAGAGCTTTCTGCATTAATGGCACCTTCTAATTGTCTGGTTACATTCAAATATATAAATTTGTAGTATTCACATAAGAGTGATTATATTTAACATTGAATACAGTACTTGTGTTTGACTTCCCTGGAAATAGTGGAAGAGTTAATCAGGTGCTTGTGTCAGATTCCACATATTTTATCTGGTATACAGTCGGGAGAATTGAAGACTAAAATACATACTGTATGCTTAGAGCAGAGCTTTCCAAACTGTGTGTCGGGACACATTAGTGTGTCGGCTGCAGTGTCTGGGTGTGTCGCGGCTGCTGCTGCCTCCAAGCCCTGCCAGGATTCCACGCAGGTCCTAGTGCCTGCCTTGTGCCCTGCTGCCTCCAAACCTGCTGTGATTCCGCACAGGTCCTAGTGCCTGCCTTGTGCCTTGCTGCCTCCAAACCTGCCCTGCCAGGATTCCGCGCAGGTCCTAGTGCCTGCCTTGTGCCTTGCTGCCTCCAAACCTGCCCTGCCAGGATTCCGTGCAGGTCCTAGTGCCTGCCTTGTGCCTGGCTGCCTCCAAACCTGCCCTGCCAGGATTCCGCGTAGGTCCTAGTGCCTGCCTTGTGCCCTGCTCTAAGAGCGTGTCATGAAATGATGCCCTGCTGTAAGAGTGTGTCGCGAAATGATGCATGTCTAAAAAGTGTGTCACCAACATGAAAAGTTTGGAAAGCTCTGGCTTAGAGAAACAGACCAGTGTTTCGCAAGCTTTTTAAAAAAGGAATTCTCAGATGAAAGGAATGAGACTTGTGGTGTTAGCAAAATGAGAAGCTGAAATTGCCCAGTTCACTCATGCCTTCTTGCCCAGTTGTGACTTATCTCCTGAAGGTGCATAAATCCAATAATAGTTGATCAATGCCAGCAATAACTCCGCTTCATCCAACTAAAGATGAAATACGCCGAGGTAGAAAAAGATTGCAATCTCTGTGGGGGATATTTTTCACTGCCATCGTTCTTTTGACTGCGGTTGTATTCCACTGATGCTTGGCCTCAGCTTGGGGCGTTGCCCCACCCAAGTAAAAAAGCTTGCTTTGATGAGGAAAGCCCCTGCAAGCGTCTCCTTCTGTATTCTTCCTCCGCCTGCCCTAATTTAGCTATGGGCTAATTGCAGAGCTTTCGTGGTTTTGGTGAGCTGCAAAGCCAAATGCTGGATTGTCTTGGCTATGTTTGGTGGCATTACCCAAGCTAGTTTTTAAATGGCGACCGGAATGTCATTAAATGCCTCCAAGTCTAATGCGTTTGAACCAGGCTGGGCATTCAGGTTGATGAACTTGTAGTGCAATGTCTCTGCCCGATGCAGAATGTCAAGATTAAGGAGGTGGGGAACTAAAATGGGGTGACCGTGTTGAAATGGTCTACTTTATTTGCTGTTTCTCTATTAGTTTGGCCAAGATGGCAAATGCTGCGTGTTGCCAAAGGTTTGGAAACATTGCCTACTGGCAGTGCTCCCGAATTTAATTATGTCCCTCTTAGGCTACCGTGCCCATCATTCCCTCCAGTTGCAAAATGATCCTGCTGGGTAGGACCAGAGTGAGGAAAGTTGTTGTAAATTGCAAACTCAGGGTGTTGGCTTTCTGCCTTTCATCTTCCTCTTCCTGCATGTCCCAACTTGATGGGCTGTGCTGGGACAATAAAATGGAATTGCCAAAGAAGGTCCAGAGGATGGAACCGCTCTGTACAAAATGCCCAGGTGCGCTAAGCAAGTTTACTGTGTGATGCAGATCTACTGTATTTGCTGTGTCTTTCACTTGATTCCTGTGCAAATACAGGCCTTATATATGTGCATCGGTGGAGACACAAATTAAGAAATAATGACTGAAATGGAAATCTCTTTCACTGTAAAAGGAAGACTGCAACCACACCAGTTCATGTGGCTCTTTTCATTCAGCTCTCCAGCTGCTGACAGCTGTTGATGGACAAGTCCTTCTTTCGTCTCATGGTTCTTGATCTTTAAACCAGACTTGAGCTGGTAGCTCTCCCAAGAGAGGAGACTTTCATCTCCAGGAAAGGCTGCTGGCAACCTTTCTAATAGAATATTGTCTTTTATGGAGGAGGATACACATGTCCACCTTGGCCAGGCTAGACCGAAAATTAGAAAATCTCCAATTTTCTCCCCTTGTTGGCTTCTTCCTGAATAGGAAATAGAAGCTTCTAGCAACTTGAAGAGGAGTTGAAGTCCACACCGCTTCAAGTTGCCAAGGTTGAGTAATACTGGTTTAGGCGATCTGCTCTTTGACACTGAACAGGCCCACACTGACACTTTCAGGGGCCTGGAGGCTGCCACTGTGTTAGGGTTAGAGTCTAGGACTGTTGACTCAAGGGCGGTGAAGAATTAAGGTAAAGGTTCCCCCCGCACATTTGTGCAGTCGTGTCCGACTCTAGGGGCTGGTGCTCATCTCCGTTTGTTAGCCGAAGAGCCAGCGTTGTCCGAAGACACTTCCACGGTCATGTGGCCACATGACGCGTGTGGAACGCTGTTACCTACCCACCGAAGTGGTACCTATTCATCTACTTGCATTTGCATGCTTTCGAATTGCTAGGTTGGCAAGAGCTGGGGTGAGTGCGGGAGTGCGTCACGCGGGACTAGGGATTCGAACCTCCAAACTTGAGATCTTACAAGCCTGGCGTCTTACCCGCTGAGCCACCACGCCCCCTGTGAAGAATTGGGAGTGGCTAAAAGATTCATACTGATAAATCAGAAAACTGATATTATTCTAGATGTTAAGGAATCGTCGTTGGGGATGTGTGGTCTATTTGTTTGGGAAAAGGCAATATGTTCTGCTAATCAAAGGATGCAGCAATGTGTGGTTACTATGGCAGGGATGTTGTGATATTTCACAGCAATATTTGGTATGGATTATATTATAGTAGTGTATTTATTAATAAGTCAATGAGTATTGATAAGTATGATATATAAGATACTATGATAGGGACTGCCTTGCTCTGAACTCATTTCTTTGGTTACCCCTAGGGTGGATCCAGTAGAGTTTTCCATATCCTGAACAGAAATTGGACAGCAACTTGCATAATTTGGCTCACGCTTAGGAATTATGAAGCCCGAGACACCTACATGATAGAGGTTCTGGGCAGGAGAAGTCTGGTATGACATGAGCCTTTGAGGATGTGTGTTCTCACCTTGATTTCCCCTCCTTATCCACCTGCTCCTGAGCAAAGCAGATGTGATGGACTTCAGTAACACAGCTGATTCTCAGGAAGGAGGGACACATTCCAAGGAGGGGGACAGGACAAGAGACAACACAGCCCGGAGCTGGAACGTGGGAAGATTAAGAGGTTCAGTGTAGCCCCAACCTAGAGCCTTCCAGGTTATTTCCCTTTAGGTTAGAGTAGAGTAGCTTTAGTCTGGCGAGATTCTGTCGATACGGTGTGAGCAAGTAAAGAACTGAACTTGGCTGGATTGATTCTTCGTCGTTCTTGGGCTGGGCCTGACAGCAGGGCTAGGAAGGCATTGTAGAACAAGGGTGCATGAAACACTTTGTAACCCAGAATGTGGCTACTAGGGACAGTTGCTCAGGGCTAAAGGGCCACTGTTTGGAAGTGAAGAGTAAGGCAGGAGCAGCAGAGGCCGAGAGGGACGTATGCTTGGATGTGAAGACCAGCCCTGGGTACACGCACCTTCCTCCACTGGCCAAGTCAGCAGCAGAGCCCCTCCTACATGCAGTGTTGACTTTGCAGCCGAGTGAGCAACAGCAGAAGCAGGACGTCTCCTTAGTAACCCAGCAAGCACGTCAGCCGTTCATTGATATTTATCAGATACGGCTTATTAAATGCAGGAACAAATGGTTGGTTACGGAGAGAGAGCGGGCTGCAAAGTTCAGGCATCCTTTGATTCTCCCCCGGAGTCGTCTGCCATAATTGTTTGTTTGGTGTGGAAGTTGCCTTCGATTGCCTGAAAATGGAGGAGGCAAAGGGCGGAAATTCTCGTGAAAGGCATCGCAGTCCCTGGCAGCCGAATCTCGGGCGCCATTGAGTAGAAACTGCAGAGAGGGCGATTGTTGGAGATTTTCCACTTCTTCGTCCCATTGTGGGAGTGAAAGAAATCTTTTTTTTCTTCCTGAGTGCGGTACAATTTTTAAATCATCTATTTAAATCAACTCAGCACCCTGATCTATTGCAAGAGAAGAAAGACAGGAGGAGTCCAGATTTCAGTGACCTTCTTCTTGCCTTGCCTAAAACTGGAATGTCCTTTCTTTTCTTTTTAACATTCTTCCCTGGCCCTGCTGCATCCTTCTGTCTTGATGCAGACTGGTTTGAATTCATGATGTGTTCGTGGAAGTAGGAGTGTGTGCGTGTCTACCGAGATGCACATACACACATACGCACATGTACATATAGACGTTTCATTAGATATGTGTGAATAACTGCAAAAGCTAAGAGGGCAAGAAAGTTGGTTGTCCATTTGTCTGGAGGCAGTTGGAAAAGTGGGTTTCAAAATCTAGCAGGATTTTTCCAATGAAAGATCATCTTGCCCGCCTCTTTGTCTTTTAGTTAATGCTGTGCATTTTCTCAAAAGATTTCTTTCCCTGTGAAAGAGGCTTATTTTAATCCCTCATATTTGTGTGCTTGGATTTCTTCCCCATTGTTCTTTGGGGTACTTTAGAGCTTTTGCTGGTATTTTGTTTCTGAGTCCCACATCTTTTGTCGGCACCCCTGGTGACCCACACACCCCAATCAGAACAAGCTCTATTTGGGAGGTCCCACTTGATGTCTCCTCTTGGGCCTTGAGAAGCCCATGTGAGAAGCCATGGAAGCTGTCAAGTGCTTGAATGTTCAGCCACATCTCAGGATCACCACCTCACGAAAGAAGTACAAGGACACCACATTTCACACAGGAGATTTTCACAGAAGTTGGAAAGCAAATTCTTTTCAACTGAATGGCTGAGAAAAATGTCGTCTTTTAACGCGGTGCGTTTAATATGAGCTTGATCTGCCGAAACCTATGAGTTAAGCTTACTCTGATATACTATCTTTAATACATAGCCAATAATGGAATTCACGTCTTCACTTCAGGCTCCACTGCACGTTAATGCATCAGTGCGTCTTACCTGCTTATTATTCATCTTTTTAAAAAGAAGTTCACACTGCTGTTCAGAGTGTACTAGATGAATTATGAGAGCATGACAGCAGCTCATCTCTTCCCATACCGAGGTTCAATCCTCAGCTTCACCAAGGAGAGCCTTCCTGGAGAACTGATGCTGTCAATCTACTGTTGGCAAAACTGGGCTCAGAGGACCAGTGGGCTGAGTCAATGGAAGACACTTTTCTAGGAACATAGAATCACACCTTCCAAATAAATGAATCTCTGATAAAACACCTAAAGCCAGTTCACATCTGTCAGCTGGAGACTGATCCATCACATGCACCCACAACATTTCCCAGCATTTTTGTTTTAATGGAGAGATGTGATGAGTGAACCAGATATGGACATCCTTCCACATTTCAATGCTGCAACAATGTTGGGAAATTGAGCATGTTCACTATTGCCATTTTCCTTACCTCTGGTGACCAAGTTCAATTGCTTGGAGAAGGGTACAGAAGTAATAATAGCTGGCTTTTATTGGCCGTTGGGAAGGTCCACTAAATAACAAATTGCTCTTTTTCCTTTGGTTCCACACTATTTTGCCCCACCCCTCTTGGGTTTTATCAGATGCTAATAGCCCACTTGATTAGATTGCTATCTCAAGAACATTGATATAGAGCAAGGTGGGACAATAGATTCTCCAACATTAGCCTTGAAAGAAGTCATGGTTCAGAACTGGTCATCCTTCCTGAAGACGATATTGGGGCTTTGGAAGGCATCTCATGGACATCTCTTCTAGACCTTCATGAACTTGAGTGGATTCTCCATAACAGTCTGGTTGGATCAGTACTATTTAAAATGAGCCTGCAATCCACTTTGGCAGGGTATTTTCAAAAGAGGATGGAGTGAGTAGGCTTCAGACCTCTACAGAATATTTTTTTATTGCATGTGATGTTTTCCTTTCTAAACTTGGTATTATCCAAATGTGCTGGATGGTTGATCATATCAGTCTGACATACCATTCATAGTCCCCACGTCTCTTGTCTTTTCTGTTGTTTCAAGGACGTGTAAAAATGAAGGGCTACATTGCATTTCCATTAAGACCTGCCATCCTGGTTGTGCAGTAGCAGGAAGAAAATGTGAAAGAATAGTCCAAATAAGATTCTTTGAGGTTACAAATGCTTTGTGTGTCTTTGGCCTGGGATGATTGCCCCTGTTCTAAAAGAAGCACATGGGAGCGTTTGCTTGTTTTTATTTAAAATATTACATATTGTCTGTTGGGTGTGATACAGTAATAAAGTACAATTAAAAATACATTCAGGGAGAATTGCATAGAGCAGTGCTTTCCAAACTGCTGCCGTTGGCGACACACCAACGGCAGCAGTGGCGGCGGCGTGGGGGGGGCGCACGGTGGCGGCAGCGTGCACGGTGGCGGCCTCCGCTAAAATGTGGAAGTGCTGATGGTGCGCCGCTGCCGTCGTTGCTGCCGCCGCCGCCATGCACACCGCCGCCACGCACGCCCCCGCTGCCGCTTCCGGGTTGTGTTGCGACACACCAAACTGTGTGTTGCGACACACTAAAGTGTCGCAACACACAGTTTGGAAAGCTATGGCATAGAGAAACCTAACACGTGATCATAGTTAAACACAAGTTGCTTTTAAAGGATTTTAGAAGTAATTATCTGAATTTGCTTAATAAAATTTGATTTAAAAGATCCTTTATTTATTTATTTGCTAGATTTATATCCACCTTTCCCCCAGCAGCTAAAGGAACCATACATAACACTCCTTTCTGTTTTTCCTACAACCAACAGCCCTACAAAGTGGTTGAGAGAGAGTAACAGTCCTAGAGTCATCCAATGGCTGTGCATGACTAAAAATGGACTTGAACCCAGGAATCTCAGGAAGGGGCAGATGCATTTGCACCTTTATAGCGTATCTCTTCCCCTCAGTAGATCAGGAAAGTCAGCAAAGTTGATAGAAGGAGAGGGTTGGATGGAGATAATCTCCTCCCTTTCCTATCTCTGATTCTAGATCTCTTGAGCTCAGCAAGGAAGTCTACAAGTCAAATCTCCTAACCTTCCGATAGGGATGTAAAAGTTGCAGAAAAAGTATTTCTGCAAACCACTTAAGCTGGCTCTGAAACAGTCCAGAAACTACATGGAGTGGATTCTACTAGCATCCACTTTGTCTAGTGAACAATTGCACAGAAGCATTATTTTGTTTTGACAGAAAGGCCTGAGAAGGAATAGAGCTTTCTAAAATGGCATATAGAAAATGGTGATTATGGAACACTACTTAAATCAGCGGAGAAGGGTTTTTTTAATAGCCTACATTGGGGTGTTTTATAGAACAAAAGAGTGCTGTCTGGAAATATACATTCAATTATCTGTGAATTGATGTAAGTTGTATGCCAAAGCATGTATATTAGGAGACTATTCTGTTTGGATTATTCTAAACATAAGAAAGAAAGAAAGAAAGAAAGAAAGAAAGAAAGAAAGAAAGAAAGAAAGAAAGAAAGAAAGAAAGAAAGGGAGGGAGGGAGGGAGGGAGGGAGGGAGGGAGGGAGGGAGGGAGGGAAAAGGGAGGGAGGGAGGGAAAAGGGAGGGAGGGAGGGAGGGAGGGAGGGAGGGAGGAAGGAAGGAAGGAAGGAAGGAAGGAAGGAAGGAAGGAAGGAAGAGGGATGGAACTAGGGTCTGTGTCAGCTGGGGCAAACATGGATTCCACGCCCCCCCATGGTTATTTTGTCATTTTGGTGCCCCTCGGGCGTCATTTTGGCGCACCCCCCAGCATGGCGCCCATGGCACATGTCCCACTTGCCCCCCCCCCCCCCCAGGTGCGGCTCTGGGAAGGAAGGAAGGAAGGAAGGAAGGAAGGAAGGAAGGAAGGAAGGAAGGAAGGAAGGAAGGAAGGAAGGAAGGAAGGAAGATTGGACTGTTCTATTAATGCAAGTAATAAAACAAAGGAGATTTATATGGAGCTCTCTGTACTACCAGATCAGATCTGGTTGCCCCCCCCCCCCCCCCCCCATCATGCAGTCAAGGCAGCTGATTTGATACAGGGAAAGTTTTGTCAACCAAACACATCTGAATCCAGCAGCCAGACAATCTAGCTGTAAAATCCTCATAATGGCTAAATCAAACCATGATTCAGTTGGAAGTAAGCAGTTGTCGTTTGCTTTTTGGTGGTTATTGTTGCATGAAGTAGATTTGGAGAACAGAGTTCTGTTTGGGGCCTTTGCTTCTGTTTCTACTGAAGGGGGCTCTGCTTAGCGTCAGTCCTCCAAAAGCAGTGGCTGGTGACGTTCAACCGCTTGGTGCTTTTGTTCCTGTGAATTTTTAATATCTGCAGCTGGTGCACCCCAGCAGCAGCTGAATGATGCAAAGCGTAGTGGAGGAAGGAGGGAGAGAAAGATTCTGGAGGACAAGCAGGGGTAGAAAATCCAGGGGGAACTCAATTAAATGGAAATGAAAAAATCAGGCCAATGACCCACTGCCCAACTCTTCAAACAACGTAGGATAATTTCTACCATCTTAGCTTCCTAAGACTTTTTCCTTGGGCAGATGGATGTATTTCCAAAGAAACCCCTGAGCTACAGCCCTGTATCATTTTTATTTCCTGAGAATGCAGAGCTAGGAGGCATTGCTCAAAATCCTGCAGATGCTTGAGATGGGCCTCACTTTGCAGATGGCTAAGTTCTTCTTTAATATTTCTTAAAAACCAGAATGAATATTTGAAAAATGAAGTGGAGCCTGGTAGATACATTGCCAACCACAGGTGTCCTTTAGGGACAGATCCTGCGAGAAATTCTATCTTCCCTCTTTCTGTTCCCACCCAATTCTACACTCTATGCCTACCAAATACTGTATGTTCCATCTTCATTCAGTGTTTTGCTACTTGCTTGCTTAATTTCCCCTGAAAGTTATTTCTGTATGTTTGTAAGCTTCCCTTGTCAAGCTGATTAGGGCTGCGCAGAAGGGCAAAATGTGATTCAGAGTGTGCATGAGGGAGCTCATAGCACCTGTCGGGGACACCTTAAAGCAGCTTCTGTCTTTTCCAAGGCATGAATAGCTGCCTTCCACAGCTGATGCGCAGAGCTGGGAAAAGATGCATTGGATTCCAGGTTTTTCCAAAAGGCACTACACATTGAATCAGGTACACTCCGAATCACATTTTACCCTTTGAATCCAGAACGTCATGCTGATGGTTCCCCTTGTTACCAACAGAGTTTAAATCCTTCCCTTCTGCAAGGTTGCTCTGCACCAGCTTTGTCCAATCCAGCAACTTCCAGATGTGTTTATAATTGTTGTTGTTGTTCAGTCATTTAGTCATGTCCGACTCTTCGTGACCTCATGGACCATAGCACGCCAGGCCTTCCTGTCCTCCACTGTCTCCCGGAGTTTACTCAAATTCATGTTCATTACATTGGTGATGCTATCTAACCATCTCATCCTCTGCCGTCCCCTTCTCCTTTTGCCTTCAGTCTTTGCCAGCATCAGGGTCTTTTCCAGTGAGTCCTCTCTTCGCATTAGGTGGCCAAAGTATTTGAGCTTCAGCTTCAGGATCTGTCCTTCCAATGAGCAGTCAGGGTTGATTTCCTTTAGGATTGACTGGTTTGACCTCCTTGCAGTCCAAGGGACTCTCAAGAGTCTTCTCCAGCACCACAGCTCGAAAGCATCAATTCTTCGGCGCTCAGCCTTCCTTATGGTCCAACTCTCACAGCCATACATTACTACTGGGAAAACCATAGCTTTAACTATACGGATCTTTGTCGGCAAGGTGATGTCTCTGCTTTTTAATATGCTGTCTAGGTTTGCCATAGCTTTCCTCCCAAGGAGCAAGCGTCTTTTAATTTCATGGCTGCAGTCACTGTCTGCGGTGATCTTGGAGCCCAAGAAAATAAAATCTGTCACTGCTTCTATTTCTTCCCCTTCTATTTGCCAGGAAGTGATGGGACCAGATGCCATGATCTGGGTTTTTTTAATGTTGAGTTTCAAGCCAGCTTTTGCACTCTCCTCTTTCACCCTCATCAAGAGGCTCTTTATAATACACCTCCCCCAATTCCGAACCACTGTAGCTGTAGCTGTAACTCATTTGTAGGGTGTTGCTTTCTGTTTGGACCTTTTGGCAGTTTAGGGATTAACACATCCAGGGCCACCGCTGACCTGCAAGGCGCCGTTGTGCCAAAAGCTTTTTGCTGCCCCTCCCCTTAATAATTTTATTTGCATAGCTCATATTTGTCAGGCTGAGCTTCCTGGAACAGCAACAATGTGCACACCGGAATATGTTAACGGCACCGATCGTTTCAGATTGCGTGATATGTACAGTTTCTCTGAATTGATCTATAGCACTCGTTTCGGAAGAAGTGGAATATGACGGAAGCGAGCACATGCAGTCGGTGTTCGGAATGGAGAATTGATTTTTAAAACTTAATTTGGCACACATCCATGTCACGGTGCCTTTGTGCAGCACACAACTTGCATACCAGCTTGCAGTGGCCCTGAACACATCCACATAAGCTGTTGGGGATCAAGCCTCTCGGAGAACCATTGGATGAAAGTGATTTGACCCACAGAAGCACAGATTAACACCACCACCTTTTTGGGAAACTTTTCCAACAGAGTTGATCTTCCAAATATAGAAAACACTGCACATTTTCTCCGGATTGGTTATAATGGGTGGCTAAAACCACAAGCGAAAGAATGTTGCTGATCAGCAAATCTATCGGATGATAAAGTATCTGTGGCATAACTGGTCATTTTTCAAAACATTCCTCAGCAGCTTTTGCTGCTGCTCCTTTCTCAGCAGGGCAGTGTTTCTTCATATTAGTAATAGCTGTGTTGCACGGCCAAACACACTTCCGTGCCTGGACCCAGCTGGCACAAAGCTGATCTGTGTCATTGGAAACTGATGTGCTGCCACTCTAAATCAAAGGTCACGATGGCTTTGATTCCCTTCCCCCCCAGTGGTATCCAGTTTTTTGTTCTTTTTATTTCCAACTGGAGAAGAATCAGTCCTTCAGCACTGGGAAAGGAATCTAGCAGTTGAGTTTTCATTGGCAAACTTTTTACCAACAACATGTTGTTGGTCTTTTGTCTTTGGAGGAGAGTTTGTCCTCTTCTGAACTAAAGCTTGTCAAGGATGAGCCAAAAGGGAAATTTGGGGAGAGAGGCGAGAAGTTGGCAACTGGACTTTACAGCATGTGTTGATTGTTGGATAAACGATGGTACCCCTGTTTCTATCTAGATCAGGATTAGGATGAAATGGAGTAATAAGAAATCCACAGTGTGGACTTGGGAGATTAGGAGACAAATTATGCATCACTTGGCCAAGTGTATCCCCCATCTCGGTCCGCATGTTGCACTGTTCTGTTGACATGCTTGACTGGTTACTGAACTGACCCATTTTCTGGATTTACACAATATTCTGAACCATAAACTAACTGAACAGGCTGGTTTCATCCAACATGCTAAGCACCCCCCTCACCCCCCCCCCCATGTTTCCCAGTTACCAGAAGCCAAGCTTATATTACACAAATGCAGCCATCAGATCTTTGATTAACCTGCAAAGGCCACAGAGATGTCTACTGTAATTTTTCCATGAGGACTTCTTGGGATAATGGTAGCCCAGGTTCATTGTACATACCATTAGTTGGGGTTCTCCAGGCTTAGGGAGATCAGTACCAAAACGGTTGCCCTGAGCAAGCCTTGCTGGAACACAAACATCTGCACAAACAGTGATCTCTACTTTGGTATTGAACTTCCTAAGCTTGGAGAACCCCAACTAAAAGTAAGTTTTCAGTTGCTTCCCACCTCAAAATGGAAGGAATCGGTGACATCTGTACCACCAGGTTTTGGCCAGAAGAAGTCTCTAAAGGGCTGCAAAGAGAGGACAGAGGCCACAGACTTCCCACCACTTGCATATTCTACTTGAGGCCTCCTCAGCCATAGGACATGTGGTCTACCTCCTCTTATACCAGGATACATCTAGGCTCCCAGAAGGAGGAAAATGAAGAGTCCCCCGTTGGGGAAGTTGGGCGGTCATATAAATTAAGTAAGTAAGTAAGTAAGTAAGTAAGTAAGTAAGTAAATAAGATGCCTCCTAAGTTCAGACCCAAGAATTCATACCTACATGTGCCATTCAGCCACCGAGCTACAATTTCTTCTCCAGATAAGCTGTTTTGAAACCTGGTGAAGAGCTCCTCCAGCCGTTATAATGCAAACCAAAGGCAAGGAGAATACATTATAGATTATTCTGCAGGAAAAGCAGGAGCCTTCTCCCAGGATGATGAATGCCCCTTGCTATCTTATCACTGCTTTCCTTTTCAGATAATGGCTTGTAAATTAGATGGTCAAATGGCAACCAGAGATGATAAATGTTATAAGAGGAAAGAAAGAATCAATGGCTTCAAGATGATTCTCAACTCAGCATGTTCAAAGCTGAGCCACCCGTGTTTGCCCACCACGGATGATCTCTTGAGCTGCATGGAAGGGCTTTGTGGCCCAGAGTGACAGCAATTAGGAAAAAATGCAAGGCAAGCTGTTGTCATCTAGACCAGTGTTTCTCAACCTTGGCAACTTTAAGCTGCGTGGACTTCAACTCCCAGAATTCCCCAGCCAGCCATGCTGGCTGGGGAATTCTGGGAGTTGAAGTCCACGCAGCTTAAAGTTGCCAAGGTTGAGAAACACTGATCTAGACTAGTGTTTAGTCCAGAGCTTTCCAAACTGTGTGTCGGGACACGTTAGTGTGTCGGCTGCAGTGGCTGGGTGTGTCGTGGCTGCTGCTGCCTCCGAGCCCTGCCAGGATTCCACGCAGGTCATAGTGCCTGCCTTGTGCCTTGCTGCCTCCAAACTGGCAGTGATTCTGCAAAGGTCCTAGTGCCTGCCTTGTGCCCTGCTGTAAGAGTGTGTCGCAAAATGATGCATGTCTAAAAAGTGTGTCACCAACATGAAAAGTTTGGAAAGCTCTGGTTTAGTCTCCTTTCAGTTCTTAAATCCCACTGATCACTGTCAAAGAACTTGGGTCCTACCATAATAGGGAGGAAAAAGTGCCCATTGTTCTAAGCAGCCAATGTGTTGTTCTAATGCAGTGTTTTTCAAACTTGGCAACTTTAAGATGTGTGGACTTCAACTCCCAGAACTGTTCTAATGAATTAAAAACTATATCCCCTTCTCCTCCTTTCCAATTAATTTTAAAATGGATTTTCCACTCCTAATCTAAGAGCCCGTGAAGCAAGTCTCCCCCCGACTCCACCCCAGGAAGCTAAGAAGTAGAAGCCCAAACCATTAACCCCGAAAATAACAAACCATCATGCCAGGGAAAATTTTGCAGGATCACATTCCTCAAAGACTTGTTCTTTCTTTTCCATGCTTCTGGCTGTTATTTGCAAAGCAACCAAGGGATGAAAAGGCATTTTGCCATTTCCTCCATTTTGGAGGCTGAGGCATTGCAGGTGGAAAGAAAAGAGGAAGGGATAAGGATTTTCAGACAGAATCCATGGCATGGAGAAAGCAAGTTGTTTTTTGTGCAGGTCCCCCTCCCTTCTTTTCTCATTGCTGCTTTGCAAAAGCGTCAAGAAACAAGAAAAAGCATGGGATAACCTTTGAAGAAAACACTTTCCTTCTTTCTTGGAAGCTGCTCTTAAAGAGGGAGAAGTTGAAGGGGGCACAGGGAGATCAGGAAGCTCCCTAGCTTCCCCAAGTGAGCCATTCTTCTTTTGTGAGACCCTTGCTAGCTTCTGAGAAGCATCATGAGAAGCTAGGGAAACTGTGGCTGTGATGGAAAATCCCTTTTCTCTGCATTTTGGAAAGATATCCCAAAAGACGACAAGAGAAGAGAAGAGGACATTCCCAGGGAACCAATTAGGGAACAAAATTAGGAAGGGTGGATGGGAGCAGACGGAGCAAAGAACACTCCAGTAATGGTTGCCCAGCGTCCAAGACCATTGCGCTGTAGATACTGCTGGGATAGTAACTTCAGAAGTCAGGTCCTGAAGCTACTCAAATGAGCAAGCAAGCAGAAGAACAGGCAGTTGGCAGGTCTATGCTGGTTTTCCACAAACCTGGGGATTGGAGGAGAATGAATTAGTCATTGCTGTGAAGATCCCTGTCCCACCTAAGCAACCTCTGCATCCCACAGGTGATACAGATAGCACCAGTTGAGAAACTCTGAGCTTCACGGAAATGTCCATATCTTGGAATTGCTCTGTTGTATGTCATAATGAGCTGCTTTCTTCCAGAGCCAGCTCTGGAAATCACTTGTGATAGGGTGTTTTTTCTTTCAGCCCCAAATCTGGCTGGCTATTTGGGATTGGGGCAGCCATATGTACTCTTCTGGGCTTTCTCAGAATGGCTCCTTGAAGGCGCCATTTTGGAGGCAGTCTGCCTGTGAATGCTGGGTGTGGGAAGTGACAACAGGAAGGGCCTCTTCCACTCAACTCTGATGGGAGCATCCCAGTTCAGCCAGGATTCCTCTGCCAATTTCTCTCTTGTTTTCCATGCCTTACCCCAAGTCTTTCCAGTGCTTCATCATCATAACCATCAGCCTCATCACCATGATTTCAATGGTACAATACAAACATGAAGAAACTTTGATCTTCCCAGCTGTTGCTGAATTATACATTCCAGCAGCTCCAGGTAACACCACCATAATAGGGATGCTGGTAGTTGTAATTCAGCAACATCTGGAGCTCCAGAGACTGCCTATCCCTCTGGAATAGATTTTCTAGGGCTCCCTGATCAACACACAGATATTTTGGGTGCCAATTATCCATTAATGGATTCAGTCTTCCCCAAGCCAGTGTGCTCAGATGTGTTAGAAATCAGTTTGCATAATTCCTGTAATAACTTGGGGAGGTGTGGTCCAAAACACTGGGAGGGCACCTGGATGGCGAAGGTTGACCTTGTCTTTTAAAGCAGAGGAGTGCAACTCAAGGACACAAAGCTATGTGGGTGCAGCTCCTTTAGGGGCCCTCTAGAAGGTGTGATTTTGAATGGGAAAAGAAAATGATCAAATTCCACAGGAATTGTCTTAAATAGGTGTCATTAATACAATGTCATTTTGATTCAATTGCAACTGAACCACGTTGTTGCTGTTGTTATGGTCCATTCCTACGTGGTTCTTTACCTTGGACCTTCCTACTTTTCTGAATGTGGCCCTGGGGCAGCATCCATGGCAGGGTTGTCTGCAGGGGGGGTCTGAACATTCAAGATGGTGGCTGTGACCGCCCAATCAAAGCCCCTTCCATCTTTTAGGCGGGTCACACACGTGGTGGGCAGCCATACCAATCTGATCAAAGAAAGGAAGAAAGTAATGAAGCGATGGCTGTAAGAAAGTGGCCGGGCTTTCTTTGTGTGGTTGAAGCTGCCACCTTGACTTCTTTCATCCCCTCCCGTGACCTGCAGGCTCTCAACCCTTAACATCTCTTGTGCCCGTTTTAAAGACAGCAGAAACAGGGGTGTTTGTAGCTCAGCCTCACCGCCAGGCAATGATCCACTTTACCGTTTGTTTCCCTCTCAAGAAATGAATCAGGATTGTACAGTTTTATTATGGTCACTTATTAAGGTCCTGTTTGGGCTGTCATCGACAGATGCCTGGTTTTCATCCATAGTCCAAGGAAAGACAGCTGGAGAGAATAAAATGGGATTTGCACAAGCCAAGGGTTATGGTGCAGATGTTCAGTCCAGAAGGGTTCCTGGCTTTGATCGTCTGAACGACAACTTGGGTTCAGAAGAGCACATGGGATAGCTTACAACTGCCCCGGCGCACAGTCACTCTCCTGTGATGCCTCCACTGGCAGGTCAATGACAAGGGAAGGCATGCTCCATTAATCACATCAACTGACTTGGAAATAAAATGTGTGGAAATATCACACAGGGCACAACATATAGGCCAGTTAGGGCCGGCCCTATCATTAGGCACAAAAGACCAACTGCTTTGGGTTGTGAGGCAGGAAGAGGGATTAATCAAGGCCAATGCAGTGTCTCTTGTCCTCCTGACCTGCCACCCACAACTCGGTGGCATTGACAGGGAGTAGGGAGTCAAAAAAGCCAACCTGTTGGCTGCAACGGCGCAATCAAACCCCCCAACTTAAAAGGAGGCAGGGCACCCAGTCGTACCCACCATTTTGATATTATTGTGCCCCCCCCTTGCAGCGGACCCCCCCTGCTTCAAGTGTCTGTAGAGCTGTGCTGTAGAACAGCGGTCCCCAACCTTTCTGGCACCAGGGACTGGTCGTGGAAGGGGGGCGGGGTTTGCAGGAGGGAGCCAATCACATGCACCGGGGGGCAAGTTTTGCAGGCGGGAGCCAATCGTGTGCACAGGGGGCGGGGTTTGCATGTGGGAGCCAATCACGCGCACCAGGGGACGGGGTTTGCAAGCGGGAGCCAATTGCAGGCACCGGAGGGCGAGGTTTGCAGGCGGGAGCCAATCGCGCATACCGGGGGCGGGGTAATCGGGCGCACCGGAGGGCAGGGTTTGCAGGAGGGAGCCCCGCGGCCCACTTCCTAACAGGCCGCGGCCCACTATTGGGCCATGGCCCACAGGTTGGGTTCCCCTGCTGTAGAAGACAGGGCAGAACTGATGAGTTGTTCCAGGATACAGGAAAAGAAACTAGGGGGTTAAAAGAGTAGATTTGGGGTTAGCCATCGGAAAAATGTCTTCATGGTAGAAGCTGTTTGACAATGGAACTGACTGCCGTGGAAGGTGGTTGCTGGAAACTGGATGGCCATCTGTTGGGGAGGTTCTAACAGTGGGTTTCTGGCCTGACCTGGAGGAATGGACTTATCTTTGAGGTCATTTCCAACCCTTACTTTCTATAACTCTTTTGTTGTTCTATATCTGGCCTAAATAAGCAGCTTATGTGCTGAACCCTGACTTGTCTGACCATGGTTAGTTCAATGATTACAGTTGGCTGGGTTTGCCTAGCATGCTTAGGTAATGTGCAGAATGAGTGCTCTACCACTCAGCATCCGATCTTGGGTTAGCTTTCTATGTGCAACACTGTGTTTGGTCCACTCAGAATGACCACATATCAATGCGCAGCGTGCAATAGGCGCTCCCAGGCAATGATTAGCTGATGAATGCAGTTTCTTGATGAGTCTTCAACCATTATTGAAGGAGTGCATCTCATATCAATGTGGAATCATGCCAAAGCAATTCCTATTTTCTTGATGGATCAGTCTGTGTCCTCCTAGGCCAATTGATGACATTAATTTCTCTCCAGTTCCTTCTGGATTTATTTCTGCCCCATCCCTTTTCTGCCTGAATCTTCTATTCTTAAAATACATCTTGCACAAAAGTGTGATTTAAACTATCTCACAAAAGAAACCTTTGACAGTATATTGTCTCTCAACGTTCACCTTTCTAAATATATTTGACCGAAACTATGTCTTCAGATGCAACCTAGGATGTTGTTTGAGGCCAAGATCCTGCATGGGAAAAATTCAGCAAATGTCCAATCTGAAAGTTTACTTCAGGAGCTGATGATCAAGTCAGTTTGAATCAGAAATTGCAAGCACCAGATCTTTTCTTCATCCCTTGTTTAAAGGGTAGATCTAATTTCAAGGATTGATGTACTCATATGAGAAAACTAGTGTAGCTTCACATCTAACAACTCCACAATTACTACATTCAGCCAACTTGCTTAACGTGGTTACTGTACTATTCCGATTTTCCAGTTTTGCCTGGTTTGAGCCATAAACTAATCAAATGGACTGAGTTTGTATACATAAAACACACACACACACACACACAGAGAGAGAGAGAGAGAGAGACACACACACAGACACAGACACACACAAATCCCTAATGAAATTTAAAATAATCAAGGTTGCTGAATTGGGCAAATGCATTTGCTGGATGCTTAACCAGTTTTTGTTCAACCTTTTAAAAAGTTGTATTGGTGAAATCTAATAAACAGAAGGAAAAATAATAGTAATTATACTATTAAAAATATGCACGATAGTGACTGAAGTAAATTTTAAGAAAAAGGGAAGAAAAAAGAACCATATAATATATTATGAAACTAGCTCAACCTTTTAACGTATTAATTCTAGACCATAGAAACATAATGCTCCATCTTCTGATTTTTAGAATGGAAAGACATTTCAAAAATTGATAGAGAACATATCTCTTAAATCCACCCTTTGACATCAGGAGTAAAAAATGTTCCACCTATGTAGGATAATCTCTCTGCTGAAGCCTAGGCTTATTAAAGGCAAGGTTCTTCATAAAATGTCAAAGTCCATCTTTTTGGAGTATAATTCAGCATCCTATTTACATCTTCAGCTGCTAGTTTTTCCTAAGGTTATATGAATGTATATATTCACTTGAAACCAAAACACAGCCATGCAGAAACATGACCAACATGTGGCATGAAAAAAGGTGTCACAAGCTGAACTTCATGCATTTGACAATGAAGTTCTGGGTAGAAAGGACACAGAGGGCCTATCAGGACCATTTCATATGGGTGGCGTTATTTGTTTCTTCTGTGTTCTTCACCCATTCTAAAATTTGTTTTTACATGGCACTAAACCTGCACTGTAGCTTCCATTGATGTATCCATATTGTTTCCTACCTCAAAACCACACTTCTGATTTTTAACAAGAGTGTCACTGAAATTCAACAACATGATTGTACCAGTTCTGCAGGTTGCCTTCTGTCAGCCCTTTGAAGTAGTCCAGGCAAGAAGCACCAACCATGAGTACTAACACTACCTTTATTGTAAGATTACAGTAACAGTACAGTACAGTACAGTACAGTACAGTAGGGGTGTGGTGGCTCAGCAGGTAAGACGCCAGGCTTGTCGATCGGAAGATTTCAAGTTCGGAGTTTCAAATCCCTAGCCCCGCGTGACGGAGTGAGCTCCCGCACTCGCCCCAGCTCTTGCCAACCTAGCAATTCGAAAGCACGCAAATGCAAGTAGATTAATAGGGACCACTTCGGTGGGTAGGTAACAGCGTTCCGCGCGCGTCATGCGGCCACATGACCGTGGAAGCGTCTTTGGACAGCGCTGGCTCTTTGGCTAAGAAACGGAGATGAGCACCTGCCCCTAGAGTCGGACACGACTGCACAAATGTGCGGGGGGAACCTTTACCTTACCTTACAGTAATAGAATCTTGCAAGACAGCAAGTATTTCTCCCCTCCCTTACTTTTACTCTCCCGAAAACTAGGGAGGGTCCCTTCTGAGATGCTTCCCACATCCCTTTTCCTTCTGTGGGCTGAGATACCTTTTGCATGATGGTTGTCTAGGCTGTGGCTCTTCCCCCGTCCCTCAAGGTTGTTCTCACAGACCATTACAAGTTCCTCGTGGATTGATTATCTCACATCTATTGGAGCTCTGATCTATTTGCATTGGGGGTTCTCTTCTTTTCATCCCCAGAAGAACAACCCTGTGAGACTGGCTGGGCTGAGAGAGAGTGACTGACCCAAAGCCTCCTAGGGAGCTTCCATGGCTGAAAGTGGACTTCAACCTAATTTGCCTCAGTCCTAGTCCAGTATCCTCGCTGCCACACGAGACTTGGCTCTCTCCATTCTCTATTACAAAAAATAAAAGCTGTCCCTCTCCACAGAAGTAATAATGTGCAAATGCTTGCATGTCCACTCCACCAGGAGGTTCTCCTATAGCAAAGGGGCAACCATATCTCTCTTGTACCACCATGAGTTTGATGACTGTGGTGCTATGCGAATCAAATCAAATCAAATCATAAATGTCCAGCCTCTTTGGCCATCTTAACAATGGCCCTGGACTTAAAAATGGTTACATGGGAGATTTTGCTGAAATACATACTTCTCTGGCTATAGTTAGTGCTGGGAAAAATCAGCAGCTTGTTTGACAGAGGAAAGTTGAGAAGTTGTTTAATTAAGCAGAACTATTTTGTGCAAGATGGCTTGATCTCCATCCCCTGCCAATAGTGTAAAGATGGTTGAAAGCCTCCGTGTAGCTGGAGTTGGGATAATTTGAGCGCTCTTAAAACTGGACAGTATTATATATTCCTGTGTCACGAGTCATTCGGCTCTTTCAGTTCACTGACAGGGGATTTGGGGCCAAAGTATTAAACATCCCTGACCAGGTAGAGTTTGTAAGGAGATGCGTCTTCTTCTCGCAATTGAAGCAAACAGCCATTTGAAAGTTTATGGGACTGTGGCATAAAGCAGATGTTTTAATTAATCAGGAGTGGATGCTCCACTTCTCTATTATGAATCAACCAGGTCTGTTTTAATATGGATCAAGTCAAGCAGATGTAAGTCTCTGAAGTTTTGAGGGATATACTGTATATATAAGGTTGTTGTTGTGCGGAAAATAGGAGGAGGAAGGAGTATTAAGTATGTTCGCTGCCTTGAGTTATTTATAAAAAAAATAATAAAGGTGGAATATACAATATACAATATGCAATATGCAATATGCAATATGCAATATGCAATATGCAATATGCAATATGCAATATACAATATACAATATACAAATATCTCCATGGTTTTTGTCCACCGAAACCAATAGTGGGACTGTATTCCCATTAGCTTTATTTGCTTGAATGAAAAGAAGTAATCCATCTAATAATTTCAAATACAGAAGCTTCTTTTGAATGGACTTCCACACGGAATCATGGAAGTCCACCCTCTTGCTCAGTGCCTGGGACATTCCAAACAAGATCCTGCATAAGTACCTTGGAATCTTTAATGCAAGGCCAACAACCCAACTTGTCCTTGAGATTTGCAGTTCAGTCATTTTCTGGAGTCAGTTTGATGTGACGAGTGTTGGGCTCCAATGGGTCATCACCGGTATCAATCCTTTCAAAGAAAATATCTTGTTCCAGGCCTCACCCGTCCCATTAAAACGCCCATGCTGCACGTTATCTAACGATTTAGGATACGAAATATCCCAAATTAAAAAGACTTATAAATATCCTTGCATTCAAAACTATAAAGAATCCCTCAAGTCAAGCTGAACTCCTGGTGGAAAACTCCCAAACTATGGAGCCATTTAGATTTGGGGAACCTTTTATTTTTATTTATTTATTGTTCAATTTATATCACCGCCCATCTCCCCCCACAAGGGGACTCTGGGCGGTTTACAACAAAACCTTCAGCCACTGAACATGGTAATAATATTCAACGTTGTTGTCTCAAGATTCAAAGGTAGAACTCCAATTCTAATGACTATACGGAAACATCCAAGCAGTCTGTTTGGCAACAGCATGGATTTGCCATTGACTTTTTCCAGTATCTTTTTTTTTAACTTACTGGTCTATCTGGTAGCCCTGGGATTACCTAGCTATAATGCTGGGGTTTTGGGGTGGGTGGGGTGATGGTGATGGCTTTGGGCTTTGTTTTTTAAGATCAGCAGCTAAGATTAATTAGATGCTTTATATAATCAAACACAGAGATCTCTTACGAAGATGAGGGCTATATAGTACTTTAGTTTCAATTTGGAAGATGTACATTGAAACGCACTGGGGTGCAATGTAGCTCCTTTCATAGATTTGTTAAAGCTGATGCATTTTCCTAGGATTGGGTGATGGCTGTGGCGAAGCTTCCGCTAGGTCAGTATTTCTCAACCTTGGCAACTTTAAGATGTGTGGACTTAACTCCCAGAATTCCCCAGCCAGCCATGCTGGCTGGGGAATTCTGTAAGTTGAAGTCCACACATCTTCAAGTTGCCAAGATTGAGAAACACTGCTCCAGGTCCTAGAAATAGACGTGGCTGCTTTCATGCGTTAAAGAGAGGTATTGCCTTTCGGGGCCTATAGTTTCCTACGTATTTATTCCAAATTGAATCCGAAGCATTGCACGATTATTCAAATTTTTATCCCATAGGATAAATGTTAGGTTGTGCCCGGTTCTGCTTTTATGCCCTTCTGTTCACTGCTTGTAAGAAAGTTTGTTCAGTTCACTAACACTGGAAACAGAGGGGGGGGGGATGATGGGTGTGGGGAAAAAGTAGCAAACTAAATGATTGAAAGGGACTCTTGCCCTTATTTTTCACCCCAGTCTCTGGTTCAGTTTGGGACTGAAAATATTGATCAGCTTGAGGCAAGGGAGGATGAGGATAAAATTTCCTAGAACATTTTACACTAGCATTTACCTTTTTCACCACTGGTGTTTTGGAAATCATGTTCAAAACTGCTCAGCTCTGCTATTTTATTATCCCAGGCTTCCTGTGAATAAAAAGGGAGAGTTGAACCAGTGTAGAAAGCCCAGTGAAATCAATGCCCAACACTGCTGTCCAGGGACATTTACTAAAAAGTAAATATAAGCAGTTCCAGGCAGTACTGGTAGTCCTTGACTTACAACCACAATTGGGACCAGAACTTCTGTTGCAGTCGTTAACTGAGATGCTCCCAATTTTATGACCTTTTTTGCCATGATAAGTGAATCATGCAGTTCCCCATTGATTTTGCTTGTCAGGAGCTGGCTGGGGAGGTCGCAAATGGTGATCATGTGACCCCGGGACGCTGCAAACATTGTAAATACATGCTGGTTGCCAAGCACCCGAATGTTGATCATGTGACCGCAGGGACGCTGCGCCAGTTGTTAAGTGTGAGGACCGTTTGTAAGTCATTTTTTTCAGCGCCGTCATAACTTTGAACGGTTGCTAAACAAATGGCCGTAAGTTGAGGACTACCTATAGTTTTTATAGCGAAAACAGTAAAAGATTTTTGTGGCCTTTGATAGATAACATCAGCTTTCATAATGGAAGGGGGTGCAAAGAGATGTGAGAAAGCTTGTGCCCCTATAAAGTTGGTTAATCTTGAAGGTGCTACTAGTCTCGGAGTCCATTCGCTTTCAGGGATCAAAGCCAATTCATCAGATGCACCAAGGATTATCCTGAGAAAGGAGTCCAACCTATTCAGTATTGCCAAGTTCTGTATAAATCAACTTGTTACTCCAAAACCTTAAACCTGATTTTGCTCCAGGCGCAATGTAAGACTCCAGGTGCAATGTAAAATGAGCCAACGTTTGAAATGAAATTAAGTAAATGAAATATACAAGAAAACAGTTAAAGATGAAAGCAAGCAAGCAGGCAGGCAGGCAGGCAGGCAGGCAGGGAGGGAGGGAGGAAGGAAGGAAGGAAGGAAGGAAGGAAGGAAGGAAGGAAGGAAGGAAGGAAGGAAGGAAGGGAGAGAGACAGAGAGAGAGAGAGAGAGAGAGAGAGAGAGAAAGAAAAAAGAAAGAAAAGAAAAGAAAAGAAAAGAAAAGAAAGAAAGAAAGAAAGAAAGAAAGAAAGAAAGAAAGAAAGAAAGAAAGAAAGAAGAAAGAAGCCTTTCTCTTTCTGCTCTTGGTAGCAGAGGAAGCCAATATGTAATTTAAGTAACTTTAATAAAAACCAGTAACTAGTAATGTTAGATGTGCATTCATCAGTTCTATAGAATCACATTGGATGGTCCCAAATCTTTCTCACCCCCACCCCCCACACACAGAGATGTGGGACTTGGGGTTTTTTATTACTATTAGCAAGTCCTGGCAGCTTCAACCATCCTGAAGTTTTCTTTTCTTTTTTAAATTTGCATTGGTAGCTGCAAAGAGAAAGAAGAACGTTTTGGAAGCTTTCTTCTTTAGCCATTTGTCCTTTGCTCCATTTCCTCCCACCCTGACCATTCTGCCTCATCACTAGCAGACTCCTTGGAGGAAGGTTAAGTCAGCCTTACCCCTGTGGGTTCTCTATTTGACCTGAAAAAAATCCAGGCAGCAGTTAGGTGGCAGCAAAGAGACACAGAAATGGAATTTGTCACTGCCCCCTAGTGGCCATCTGGATTATTTCAGCCCAGATCTGGTAGCCCAGAGGAGAGAGGAGGCTGAAACAGAATAGACCCCCCCAAACCCTCCCCCCACAAAAACACAGGAAAAAAATGATTCTTTCAGAGGATGGAGATAGAGGAAAAAAATTAAGAAATATGGATTGTCTGGCATAATTCAGGATATTTGGTCACCTTATACCTAGGTCACTTTGGACCAGGAATAACTCTCTCTTGGCTCAACCTGCATCACAAGGTGGTTGTGGGGACAATTTGAAGGACGTGTTATGTAGATCCCCTTGTGGACCTTGAGCTCATGGAGGAAAGATGGGCTATAGTCTGTCTCAGTGTTTCTCAACCTTAGCAACTCTAAGAATTCTGGGAATTGAAGTCCACACCTCTTAAAGTTGAGAAACTCTAGACCAGAGCTTTCCAAACTTTTCATGTTGGTGACACACTTTTTAGACATGCATCATTTCACGACACACTCTTACAGCAGGGCATCATTTTGTGACATACTCTTACAGCAGGGCACAAGGCAGGCACTAGGACCTGCGTGGGATCACAGCAGGTTTGGAGGCAGCCAGGCACAAGGCCGGCACTAGGACCTGCGTGGAATCCTGGCAGGGCTCGGAGGCAGCAGCAGCCGCAACACACCCAGACATTGCAGCCGACACACTAATGTGTCCCGATTACACAGTTTGGAAAGCTCTGCTCTAGTCTAACTCATTCTCTGCTACTGACAACCCTGCAAAACTAGCTTAACCTTGCCTTTCAGACCTTCCAGAGTCCCGAGTATGTTCAGCTTTCCCCATAGCCAGGCTGTCTGAAATAATACTGCAATTCTTCCAAATGACGTTCGGTCTGCTCTGAACATGTCCATCTGACATTCCTCCCATTGCATCTAATCTGAAATAGTCTTAGTTTGATGGTAAAGCCATAGGTTGTGTATCTCAAGGTCTCCAAATAGTCTATTCCTATTTCCCCCCAATCTCTCCCTTCCTCAGGTGGTTTTAGAACAAACTGATGAAGTATGTTAGAAGGGAAAAGACTGAACCTGAATATATCCAGTCAACTTTGAAGCTGAGGAAGATTTGATAATTGGCTCGCCCTCTCCCTTGTCCAGCCTATCTCCAGGAGTTTCTGGTTACTAATCTTCATCACAAAGGTCTGAATCATTGATCCACATCATTTTAATTCACGAGCCAATTTAGCTTGTCCTGGTTCTTGGGTAACACTGGTACTCGACCCTTCCAGCATTCTTCGGTGACTGCCAAACTTCTTGGAATATCAGCCCAATTACCAAGGAACAAGCAGCCCAATCTGTCCATCATGTGCAAGGCTAAATCTTGGCAGCTGTAGCCTAAGACAAAACAGCTCAAGAAAAGCACAGCTGGGTGCACATGCCAGCCTTAATAGAAGAAGCAATTCACACACCATGGAATGGGAATTGCTTTCAAGTTTCAGCTTTCTAAAGTTCTCACCTTTCAATGGTTTAGCGTTGCCAGTTTTGAAAGACCATAGAACTCACTGACTTAAATTGGGCTTCTAGGTTCATTCATATATTTCCTGAAAGAGTAGGGATTCTGATTGGCTCCTCCTGGAAGCTTAAGCTTCCAGCTCAACCCATGTCAATCCCAGCCTTGCAGTTTAGATCTCTTTTAACAGTAGAGTTTTAATGTACTTAGGGCAGTGTTTCTTAAAGTGTGGTCCTAGGACCCCTGGGGTCCCCCAAGACCTCCTCAGGGGTCTGTGAAATCAAAATTATTTCTATGTTGAAAAATAACACAATATTAAAATCCCATCAAACAATCGTGAGAACCGGTAGTAGCAGCGAATGCTTCACTTTTAAATTTTAATATGGTAAATACTGATAAACTATCCATAGAAACAAAAGTTCCTTTGGGTCGTCTGTTATTTTTAAAAGTGGGAAGGGGTCCTGGGGGGGAAAATATAACAAACACTGTTTTAGGGAATCACTGAAACTGCCAGATAGATGGATGGATGGATGGATGGATGGATGGATGGATGGGATGATAGATAGATAGATGATAGATAGATAGATGATAGATAGATAGATAGATAGATAGATAGATAGATAGATAGACAGACAGACAGACAGACAGACAGACAGACAGACAGACAGACATGCACACATACATCCACACACACATGCACATACACACCCATACAGACACATACACGCACATGCTAAGAACAGTAAGACCATTTCCTTGTGAATTTCAATACACCGAAGATACCATAGGTAAGTGGCTGATTCTTGGCTGGAAAAGGTTGCCTCCATAATGCAAAAGGTAGATGTGCTTTTTGGTTGACAGTCTAATCATTCCTGTTTTATACCATATTGTTAGGAATGAATTTAATGAGATAGTAAGCAGTGATTCCCAGGTTCAGGAGAACCGTTATGTTCCATTGACTTGGAAAGGTGGGAGAAATAGCCTAGGATTGAAACCCAGGGTGAGAGAGAGAAAAAGAGAGAAAGAGGGAGATATTTATTAACTGCAGTAGGTAGATTTTCTGTTGTAAACGACTTCACTCAAGTCTGCAATAAAATATCTACTCTTGCCAAGTTCTGAGTAAGGAGATCAGAGTCTGGACAGCCTAGACTTACAGCCCTGCCAGGTGAAACGCCTGACAAATTTAAACCACAAGGCCTGTCTGTCCTGTTTATAAAGTTTGTGGTCTCAAAAGTCATTGTGGAGTCTTTTTTTAAAGTAGAGAAAAGTCTGTTTTGATTCATTCTGTTAAGTCATACATTCAGTTTAGCCCATTAGGGTTGCAAGTCCTAAATATATTTACTTAGAAGTACTTCCCATTGGATTACAGAGACATGATTTCCAAGTAGATATGAACAGAGGGGAGAGTTTAATATGTTCAGATATGTTAAATCAAGCAATTTTGAAAGGAATGTTTAATTTAACAAATGACTAGATTCCTGACTTAGTCATGCTCAAAATAGACCCTGCTGGGATCAATACAACATACATCTAATTTTAGCAGGTTTCCTCTGAATACCAATTCATGGAAAACAGCGCCAAGAGAATGTTGTCAAGTTTATGGCAGCCTCTTGGCTTTGAACGTGGCTCTCGTTGCCACTTCCAAAAATAAGAGCAAATAAGATGCTGGGCCAGAAAGAGTGATCCAGTGTCCATCAGATCCAGGGATCCAACCTTAAATTCTTAAGCTGTATTTTAAAACAGCAAATGACCTTCATCTTAACGTGCATCTTCTCCTTTGGCCTGCTCTATTTCTGCAACTCTTTGGCTGGATTTGCACATCATGCCAAATTATGGTTGGTTGGTTTTTTAATCATGGTTGGATTTGCACCTGATGCTAAGCTATCAACCATGATTAACAAACCATCATGACTGGGTCCACGCATCACCCTTAACCTAGACCAAACAATTGTACAATTCCAGCTGTTTCTGTGAAGACACGTTTAACCAGTTGGTGGCTCCATGTTCATCAGGGATGATTTCCAAGACTGAGGCATTTCTAAGCCAGATGATTAGCAATCCAAAAGTGGAGATCTTTCAGGTTAGATACAACAGGTTTTTTTTAATGTGTGTGTGGGGGGGGGGAGAGAGGTCAGAAATCATAACATTGACCCGCCCCACCCGGTCATGCAGAGAGGGCATGCTATGGACCCCATCGGCAAAGGAATTCCATCTAGCAGGGTCCAGGAGGCAAGCCTTCTCTGCAGTGGCACCCGCCCTTTGGAATATCTTGCCCCCGGAGTTGAGGCAGGCTTCCACGCTCCCGGCCTTCCGGAAGAATTTGAAGACTTTGAAGAATTTGAAGAATTTCTGCCGCCTTACTTGGGATGGGAAAAGTAACAGTTCCTCCTGGGGGTGGCTGGTGCCGTAGTGCCCTCCCTATTATCTGAGATTTTATCATCCCTTGGATTTTACACTTATTTGTTCTATTTATATTGTAGAATGTACATCATTAATATGATTGTAATTTTATGTTTATATGTTTTTAACTATTGATTTTATTGTAAACCGCCCCCGTTGGGGGAGATGGGCAGTAATATAAATTTAAATAATAAATAAATTATATACATTACAAACCAAATACATCAGCCCAACTCACCTCACAGGGTTGCTGTTGTGGGGAAAATAGGAGGAGGAAGGAGTATTAGGTATGTTCGCCGCCTTGAGTTATTTATAAAAATCATAAAGGCGGGATAAAAAAAATCTAAAAAAAATAATACAAAAGAGTCCAAATTGTGATAAAAGTTGTGAAATTCAGCTTTGATGGCTGCAGAATTGGGGATGGGATTTGGACTTGGGTGAACCAAATGATGTTGGATGCTTAGTGGAAAATAAAGCTGATCATCCAAGCTGCTTGATGGGTTGGGCAAGAAAGTCAACATTGCCTTGTGTCTACCGGAGCAGCCGAGCTTACGTACGTCCTTCCTCTCTTGCCTTGCAGTATTTATACAAGCTGACACGGGCCACAGTGTTGGATGCATAATGGATTTTGAAAATGTGTTAGAGCACCATTTGTTTAACACTTTAAATATTTAGATTCACTCCTGCTAGTTTACACAGCCTTCTCCTGTACTATTTATAAGATTTTGTAAACTCCTTGTCTGTTGGGGAGCCCAAGTCTTGACGATGAGCAAGCTTTTTGCATGGTGCCAACAGGCTCCGAAGCCTGCACTTTCTCAACAATACGCCTTGCTTAAAGGTATAAGCAAAAATGGTTCACTTTTGCAGGCTTTCGCACAAAGCATGTGCAACAGGACCTGTTACCTCTCTCTGGAAGGCAACTTGGCAGATTTCTTTAAAGTGTCTATCTGTCCAATGAATACAAGCCTATTATGTGCATAAGCAACTTGTAAAAAAAACAAAACCCTGCAAATCTTTTGTAAATCCAGTAACAGAAATGTTATACAACTTTTTTTCCTATCGTAGACAAGCTGGATAGGGGGCGTGGTGGCTCAGTGGTTAAGACGCCAGGCTTGTCAGTCGGAAGATCGCAAGTTCGGAGGTTCGAATCCCTAGCCCCGCGTGACGGAGTGAGCTCCCGCACTAGCCCCAGCTCTTGCCAACCTAGCAATTCGAAAGCATGCAAATGCAAGTAAATAAATAGGTACCACTTCGGTGGGATGGTAACAGCGTTCCGCACGCGTCATGCCGGCCACATGACCGTGGAAGCGTCTTCGGACACGCTGGCTCTTTGGCTAACAAACGGAGATGAGCACCGGCCCCTAGAGTCGGACACGACTGCATAAATGAGTGGGGGGAACCTTTACCTTTTTTTTTTAGACAAGCTGGATTGAACATTAATTCATAAATCATAAGCAAACAGGAAAAAAGAACAACAAGGAAGGGATATTGGATAAACATTTGGTTAAGTCTGAAAAAGAGAGCCAGGTTGGTGTGGTGGTGAAGGCATCAGGCTAGGAGACTGTGAGTTCTAGTCCTGCCTTGGGCACGAAGGCAGATGAGTGTCCTTGGGCCAGTCACCATCTCTCAGCCCTAGGAAGGAGGCAATGGCAAACCACTTCTGAGAATGCAGACAAAAAAATTGCAGGGACTAGTTCAGGCAGTTGCCAAGAGTCAAGACTGACTTGAAAGCACACAAAAAAAAATCTGAAAAGGTTCCCCACTCACCTCCCACCACCCAGAATGCAAAGCTTCTAGAATAGCAGTATTCAACTTTTAGAGTACCCTGTTTAATGGCTGAAAATCCCTCAATCCAAAAATTTCCATTAGGGTGTTTCCAGAGAGAGAATTCCTAGTACAATCGATTGAAAAACATTATGTAGCCTCTTTCTTGGGTTTATTCATTTTTGGGTAGAAAGAAAAAAAGTTGAAAGTAGTAATGGAAGAAGGTGAGAGTCACATGTTGATAACCTTGCCATACAGATCGTTTTAGGTTCAGCATGTCTTTGCAGGGATATCAAATAAACCTCAAAGCAGTATCTTCCAAACAGGGATTGCACATATTTTAACTTTATTTTTTAAAACTATATCATTGAATGTGTACACGGTCTTTGTGTTTCTGTTTTCAAGGCCAGTTATAATAAGTAAAACAAAATGCAAACAAGTTAAAACCCAGATACACACCTGTTGTAAGTAACATCAAAATGATAGAATTTCCTATAGGGTTTGTGATTGAATATGTGTATTTCTGTCCATGTTATCCAGATGGATTTCTGCTGTAATATGAATGAAAGATCTGGTTGCCTGGTATTTCTTCCAAGTGTCTCATCTCAACTACGATCAACATGGATGCTTGGCTAGAATGACATAGAAAGGCTTTTCTATGGACAGAAGTACACATATTCAATCATAAACCCTAAATAAGATTATTTCTTCATTTAATTGATTTATAATGCTCACAATTGTGACTCTGAGCAACTCACATTGGGTTCAAACTAAGCAAACCAGAACAGGGTTAGAAAAACAAGAAAGGAACAGCAACTACAGAGAAACCCAACTCCATTAATAAGAAAGTCAAACTCACAGGGAAGCTCACTCCTGATTCAAAATCTTCTACAAATGGTTTGCCAATGACTTGCTGAAAGCTTCTTTGTGACAGAAGGTGGAGGAAATTGGGGTCACTAAAGAAAAAGGGAAAGATTCCTTCAAGCTGATCTCAATTTCTAGGGACTATGTAACTTTCATAGGGTCACTCAATCTCCAGAAGCAGACATCTGGAACTGTAAAGGCAAAAGATCAAAGAGTGTTATCCCCAAAGTGAAATGAGCAAGACAGGAACTAAACTGAAGATAGATGAAGATGGAAGGATAGCATAAAACCATGATTTCCAATTGGTCACTTTGTATCTGATATTCAGCATGCCACAAGTTAGCAAGAACTGCATAGTGGTGCTAGGATTGATTGATTGATTGATTGATTGATTATGTGCCATCAAGAAATTTTTTACTCCTGGTGACCACATAGATAGATGTTCTCCATGACGATCTATCCCTAACCTGATCTTTTCGGTCTTCCAATGGTGCCCCCATTGCCACTGTAACTGGGTCCATCCCCCTTGTTGCTGGTCGTCCTCTTCTTCAACTTCCTTCCTTCCACCTCTATCTGGAAATAAAGGTGTGTAAAATGTTTTGAACTTAAAGTGTTTTGAACTCAGAATTTACCTATTTCGAATTTGGAATACATACAGTAGTTCTGAATTACAAAGGGGTTATTCTGACACCTGATCCTTTTTGCACACCTCTACTGAGAAATATCTATTTAACTACAGTACATCCACTCCTACTTGGCTTAATGGACTTTTCCTAGAAGAGTTTTGAAGGGTGATGGACTTTTCTAAACAAAAAATAAGCATCTATTTTGAGGGGTTTTTTTTACTTGAGTTGGTTGGTGTTCATCTCAGGAGCTTAGCCCAGGTGCAGATTTACACTGTCCTGAGTTTCTTTTGTCACATTGGCATCACTGCATCAAGTGAGCAGGATTTGATTTTTCTTTTTTCTTTTTAATGAAATTAAGCCTATAGGCTTCCACTATACTATTACTTCAAAATGGCAGGAAAGGATAGCGCTTATTTTCAGTGATCATGCCACTGAAATTTCAGAGTGTGGTAGAAGAAAGCTGGAGACCACTAGGGTGTTTAGAATGGCCTGCAGATTGTCCATCTCTATTTTAGAATATGAAAATCCCAGGGTTGGGATTCCCCCCCCCCCGCCATAGTCCTTTCTCTGCCTGCCCCCCAGGTGTGTTACACTTGAAATGGCTAGGTATTATGGGAACTGGGGGTCAAAATATCATCTGATTGAAGTAAGCTGTAGTGGACATAAGTGGAGATGCTTGTAGAACATTGGATGAGATGAAGTAACGAGAAAGGATGCTTATTTCAGAGCTTCCATTAATTGGGTTTCTTCGTGAATGGTTTGGCAGGCACTTCATTGCAGTTACATAGCAAGTGGGTGGCTCTACAAAACTGAAATAGTGAACAATACATAAAATGCATTTCTCCAGCTTCATGTCCTTGCAGCCTCAATGTCTCATTCCTTCCTGCAAAATTTCACAAGATGAAGCCTGGCACCTGCCTTTCATCACTTCCACATTTAAGTGGTGAGAGTCAGGGCAAAGGAGTGAATCACACCTAGTGCTTTTCCTGGGTGTGCAAATCTTAAAGCTTATGCTGAAATCTCATATCCTTTTCAGGTCCGATAAGAGTTTTTTCTTCTTCTTCTTTCCTAGCAACCTGTTTTTTGTGTGCAATTCAGATTTGATTTGATTGATTGATTGATTGATTATGTGCCATCAAGTTGTTTTCAACTCCTAGCGACCACATAGATTTTCTCCATGATGCTCTATCCCTTAACCTGGTCTTTCAGGTCTTCCAATGGTGCCCCCATCACCACCATAACTGAGTCCATCCATCTTGCTGCTGGTTGTCCTCTTCTTCCTTCCTTCCACCTTTCCCAGTTCTCTTCTTCTCTTTCCTTCCATCTTTCCCAGCATCAGAGCCTTCTCCAGAGATCTGGGTCTTTGCATAATGTGTCCAAAGTAGGATAATTTGAGCCTGGTCATTTGTGTCTATATTTATTTATTTATTTATTTATTTATTTATTTATTTATTTATTTATTATTCAAATTTATTCCCCGCCCATCTCCCATACAAAAGACTCTGGGCGGGTTACAATAAATAAAGTGAGTGAGAACTCTGGGTTCATTTGTTCGATGATCCATTGGTTTGTTTTCTTGGCTGTCCACGGTATTCTCAGGAGTCTTCTCCAACTCCAGAGCTCAAAAGTGTCAATACTGTTCCTACCCTACTTCTTCAAAGTCCAATTTTCTTTTCCATAGAGTGTCACAGGGAATACCATGGCTTGTATGGTTGCAAATGTCTTGCTGTTGGAGGTTCAATCTGGGAGTGAGAACAGTCACTCTCAAGGTTTGGGCTTGTCCCATTATTGTCCCATTTTGCATCTTAAACCCACAGGATTATTACCATGATAGTAATAAGTATCTGTAAGGGGCGTGGTGGCTCAGCGGGTAAGACACCAGGCTTGTTGATTGGAAGATCGCAAGTTTGGCGGTTCAAGACCCTAGCCCCGCATGACGGAGGGAGCTCCCGCACTAGCCCCAGCTCTTGCCAGCCTAGCAATTCGAAAGCATGCAAATGCAAGTAGATGAGTAGGTACCACTTTGGTGGGTAGGTAACAGCGTTCTGCGCGCATCATGCTGGCCACATGACCGCGGAAGCGTTTTCGGACAACGCTGGCTCTTCGGCTAACAAACGGAGATGAGCACCGCCCCCTAGAGTCGGACATGACTGCACAAATGTGCGGGGGGAACCTTTACCTTTTTAATAAGTATCTGGCATAAGTAACTGGCATAAGTAATGCCAGTCATTGTGTATGAAGAAAGCATATGCTGGTTTTTGCCTATAGTCTCAGTTTTGGAGGTGAATTGATTTTTAATCTATCAAGTCCCCCACTGTGGGCATCCTTGGAATCAATCCCCAACTTTTCCTATTCTTGCTCCGATGCTGCAGCAAAATGTTGTTTTTGTTTGCGACTTAATGAATCTCAACAGATTTGCTGTTGCGTGTTAGTAATGGATCTCCTCGTGGGATAGGTTTGCAATCTGATCCACATATGCTTATGAGTGATTCAAAAGGAGGGATAGAAATGGTTGTGTATATAAATATACTTCTATGTAGGCTTTGTACCCATTTAACTGTTACGTTTATCTTTCCTGGAATGGACAAAATTGCCACGTTTAGTTCCTCTCATTCTTTATTTTCCAGTCTTAATTGCAGTGTGCCCCTTTTTCTGTTTCAGCTTAAGATCCCTTTTTTTAAACAAAAGTTTGCCCAAAATATATTTGCACTCATAGACATTTCTTCTCTTATTTTTGTATGCTCTATTACCTAAAGTGAAGCTTTGGTACAGTATTTTTGCAAGTATATCCCATTTTATGAGGGGCACGATGGCTCAGTGGTTAAGACGCCAGGCTTGTTGATCGGAAGGTCGCAAGTTCGGAGGTTCGAATCCCTAGCCCCGCATGACGGAGTGAGCTCCCGCACTCACCCCAGCTCTTGCCAACCTAGCAATTCGAAAGCATGCAAATGCAAGTAGATAAATAGGTACCACTTCAGTGGGATGGTAACAGCGTTCCGCGCCCATCATGCCGGCCACATGACCGCGGAAGCGTCTTCGGACAGCGCTGGCTCTTCAGCTAAGAAACGGAGATGAGCACCGCCCCCTAGAGTCAGACACGACTGTGCAGGGGAAACCTTTACCTTTACTTTAAGCCACTTTATGCAGCATTTCCCCCAATTGGTACATTCTTGTAAACATTATTTAAAATTAGCACCATTGCAAAATTTGGGGAAAATGTCTTTCAAAAGATAACCAGATGCCTAATCAGGTAAATCTACTTTAAAATATAAATAATCTCCCCATTTTCTCGCCCATACTTATTTTCTTCAACCACAGTTACCTTGAGAATCACAGACAGGTGTTAGTACTGAAATTCCTCTGTTAAAGACAATAGGTGAATCCATCAATTCCAGTTTCTTGATATTGCATTTGGACATTCATTTTGTGTCATGTCTGCACTGATTTGAGCCTTTTTAAAGAACAGCGCTTTGCACTTTCATTTGCATACATTTCTGTACATCATGCAATTTTGGTTATGATTTGGCTAAAGCAGCTTCTGGAGAAAAAAAGTTGAATTTTGCATGCTACTTTCATGAATACATGCTTATTTATGCAGACCTAACATTTTTTCACAGATGGCCAAACTGTATTGAAAAATTCAGAAAAATGCAGTTTTTGAAGGACTGAAGTTTGATTTATGTATTGTTTGAGTATGAAAAGTAAATTCAGATCCAAACTAAACAAATTGCTCTCCTGCCCCTAGTTAGAAAGTGATGTAAATATTTTGCATGTATTATATTCTTCTCCCTCCAAGCCTCCAACACAGGGTGGGTTGAAATAAATTATAGCAGTATTTCTTAAAGTGGGGTCCGAGAACCCCCGGGTGTCCCCCAAGACCCTCTCAGGGGCCCACAAAATCAAAATTATTGGCCAGCCTATGTTGAAAAATAATACAATATTGAAGTCCCATCAAACAATTGTGAGAAGTGGCCTTGGCAGCGAATGCGTCAATTTTAATTTTTAATATGGTAAATATTGATAAATATAACCCATACAAACAAAAGCTCTTTTGGGGCCCTCCATAATTTCTAAAAGTGGGAAGGGGTCCTCAGAGAAAAAAGTTTAAGAAATACTGAATTATAATATCATCCATTAAACGTAGTCTAAGTAGAGATTGGAGAAGGTCTCTTACCAAAGGCTTTTAAGCCAAAGCAAGCAACAAAAGGATTATTATTATTATTATTATTATTATTATTATTATTATTATTAAAACTTGTATGCCACCTGACTCTCAATGGCTCTGGGTGGTTGTGGAACAAATGAAGTAATTTAATCACTGGGTTGTTGTTTTTAAATACCCGGGGGACTACCTTGATGCCTCCAACTTACAGAGAAGAGGTTAATATGTGAGAATGGATGGACTCCGTTGAAGGTTGCCAGCAGCCTGGATTTGCATGTTACTGATCTTCTCTTTCTCCCCTTGCCTTGTTCTTCGGGCAAGCTAGATTGTATGCTCTCCAGTGGTTTTCGGGTGGCTAAGCTTGATGTGAGTGACAGGAATGGAAGTGACGGCCAGGCACAAGTAGGAGTTTTAAAAAAAAAAAAAAAAAAAATCTGGGATTTCCTTGTGACATGCAAGGATGGAAAAAGTTCTGATTAATGGCGAGTTCCTTTTGGTGCTGGCTCAAGGGGAGAGACCATGAAGCAGAATGCAGTGAGTCTGAAATGAATCCTGGTGTCTGCGCACGAGTCAGGAGGACTTCAAACATTCAGAAACAAGGGGCATCATAGGATTCTATTCTACCAATAGAAACACTATCACGTCTATTATTTATAATTAAAATGATTGGGTTGCCATTTTATTATTTCATTATCGTTGGTAGGTGTATGTATTGTGGTTTCATATTCCTTTCGTCGAGTTTTGTTGAATTTTCTATAAACCACCCACCGTCACCTTGGTTGAGTTGGGTGACCATATAAATATTTTAAATAAATAAATGTGATTTAATGTATTGTCGAAGGCTTTCACGGCCAGAGTTCGATGGCTGTTGTGGGTCTTCTGGGCTGTGTGGCCGTGTTCTGGAAGTTGTGGTTCACGAAAGAACACGAAAGACACTGCAGACTACAGCAACCAGAAAAATCTTCAGTAGCTGAACATGCTCTCAAGCAAACGGGACACAAAATCCTATTTGAAAACACAGAAATACTGGACAACACCAAAAGCCACTACACCAGATTATACAGGGAAGCCATTGAAATTCACAAACACCAGCACAGTTACAATAGAAAAGAAGAAAGTCTAAAAATTAGCAAAACCTGGCTACCAGTCCTGAAAAACACAGCCTGTAAAAGGTCAACAAACTCAGCTCAACCACCAGGACATGGGAATACTTCTCACAATGAACCCTAACCCTAACCCTAATCACGCTCAGCAGCCACTTGTTAACATTTCAACACAACAAAAAAAAGCCCACCTAATCTCCTATAATTTAGCTCCATAAATAGAAAACAAACATTGCCACTCTACCTGGGCACAGAGAGATCGCTTCTGTCTCTGCTCCTGCCCTCTGAAGATGCCGGCCACAGATGCTGGCGAAACGTTAGGAACCACAACTTCCAGAACACGGCCACACAGCCCGGAAGACCCACAACAGCCAAATGTGATTTAGATTGCCACCTTTTCTCCAGGAGCTCAAGGCAGGATTCTCTCCTTATTTTCTACCCACTCCACCAACCCTTGAGCTCCATCCACATACTATTGAAAAGTTATAACCAAAAGCCAAGGAAGAAAGCCAAGAGCCTGCAGCCCATCCTTCCTAGCAACCATCAGTCAGATAAGCAGGAAGTATCACCATAAAAACTATCAAGAAAGAAACAATATCTTAATCAAGGAACCCTCAAGGAAGAAACCCCAACCCAACCAGGAGAAGCCAGGGAAGCTATTATATATAAACAACCAGCACACTTCCCTGTCCCCTGATGATGTTATCTAGCCTGGCAATGAAATGTCTGCAGGAAAACAACCAAGACCAGAGAACACAACAGCCCAACTGTTCATCTGTGAGCTACGTATATCCCCTACTATTGGAACCCGAGAGGAAGGTTGATCCGAGAGAATGTGTTAGCCCTTCGAGGTAGTCCAGACAAGAAGCACACCAATGAATACTAGCTCTTTATTGTAAGGTTACATTAACAGAAGAGCCAGTTTGGTGTAGTGGGTAAAGCATCAGGCTAGAAACCGGGAGACCGTGAGTTCTAGTCCCACCTTAGGCAGAAAGCCAGCTGGGTGACCTTGGGCCAGTCACTCTCTCTCAGTCCTGGGAAGGAGGCAATGGCAAACCATTTCTGAAAAACTTTGCCAAAACAACTGCAGGGACTTGTTCAACGATTGAACGATTAAAAAAAAAAATGATAATCTTGCAAGTCTGAAAGTATTTCTCCTGTCCCTTACTTTTACTCTCCTGAAAACTAGGGAGGGTCCCTTCTGAGATGCTTTCTCCACCCCTCCTCCTTCAGATTCACATTTCATTTATCAGACCGTTGTCTAGACTGCAGCTCTTCCTCCTGTCTCCCAAGGTCTTTCCCACATACCATGACAGATTGGGTAAAGTTACAGTGAATTTCCAAAACTGAGGATAGACCTGAATTTGGTTCTCCCCATTCCTTATCCCAAACCTTAACCACTACACCACACCGGCTCTCTAAAACAGGATGCTCACTGCAACATCGACTTAAATGGTTCTCTAGCTAGGACTTTTTTCACAGTACTTCTGCTGTACGTTTCCTGCCACTCAGGGAAACCACAGGGTGTGAAAAGCATACCAATTCCCCCTCCCTGCCCTTCCCCAGCTGCTATTAAACCGGATTAAAGCCATGAGAGATCCGACTCTCCTCTAACATATTGCTTGCTTGCTTGCTTGCTTGCTTGCTTGCTTGCTTGCTTGCTTGCTTGCTTGCTTGCTTGCTTGCTTGCTTGCTTATTTAAAAGATTTAGATAGCTGCCCATATGAAAAACACAATCCTGGGGGCTCACAACAACAATAAAAACCAGAAAACAATTAAAACAATAAAACCAAAAACAACAATCTGGTGCCTCAGTCATCCTCCTCAGATACATCCAAGAGAACCATCTACGGGTTCCCACCCCACCCTATCCCAGCGTTCGGGGAAAGGCCAGCTCTTTACGGCCTTCCAGAAGGCTAAAAGGGTAGGGGCCTGGTGGATCCCAGGGGAAGCGTGTCCCACAGGGCAGGGGCTGCTACAGAAAAGGGGCGCTTCCTAGGTCCCAACTAGATGACAATATTTAAGGGAAGGGATCTGGAGCATGCCTTGGTATCCAACCGGTAGGACAGGCAGATACCCTCAAGGAGAGACAGTTCCACAAATATTATTGCATTAATATCCCATTCTCCCCCCACCAAGCTCAAGCACAACACGTGCCCCCTTTCAATTTTATTCTCCTTGCAACATTTCGCTCCCTTTTTCCTAGCGAGGAAAAGTTCTGAAGCCAGAAGTTGAGGAAATGGAACAGAGTCTGCCGGGAGGCTGAGTCAAAAATATGAATGAAAACCTGGGCAGAAAATGGAATGTTCTATAAATGGGGTCGAGAATTGAGAAGCATCGAGTCATTTTTGCACCGCAGTTAAAAATGTTGTAGGTCTTGGCACCAGGGGCCCGGCTTTGCTCTGTCCATCTCCTGGTCATGCCTGCTGCTTGGATTTTTTTCCCTTTATTTTGTAAGCAAATGCTTGTACTTTGAACTTGCCAAAAGACACTGGGACATTTCAACAACATCCCTCGGGGAGAATTGTTACTCTTGGAAGTTTTCCTTATCCACCCCCATTCCATACTTAGACAATTATCAGTTTAATGTTTAGAGAAACTGGACTTGGTCTCGTTGGCAGATTAGAACTTTCCTCTGATTCATTTTCCAGCTGAATTGCCTGGAGTGAATGAAGTAATATGTTTCTACTCCATTTTTTTGTCTTTTGCTGCAAAACACACACACCATTAAATAACAAAAAGAGGTAACAAGATCCTTATCCACCCCAGTGTTATCCATAACTGCCGGACTTTCTCTTGTAGATTTCCAAGCTGAGACTTCTGGGAATTCATCTGGAGGGCACCAGGTTGGGAAAGCCTGGGTTATTGGCGGCCATCCTGCAACCATTTTCTTAGGAATAAGGGTATAAGGTTGACGCTAAATTGCATCTTGTACCTACAGGGTTGTAACTTCCAGGGTGCTCCATAAGACACGTTCCTGACATTCAATCCTACGTATATAACTAACTGCACCATCCTATGGATATCTACTGAGTTCCGAATAAATACATAGAATGGGATACAGAATCTCTGTCCACAGTCTAGACCAGGGTTTCTCAACCTCAGCAACTTTAAGATGTGTGGACTACAACTCCCAGAATTCCCCAGCCAGCACGTGAGGTTGAGAAACCCTGGTCTAGATCAGTGGTTCTCAAACTCTTTGGTCTCCGGACCCCTTTACACTCTTAAAAATGATTGAGGACCCCACAGAGCTTTGGTTTATGTGTGTTATATCTATCGATATTGACTGTATTAGAAATTAAAACAGAAATTTTAAACTCTTTATTTGACTTCATGGACCCCTTGAAAGGGACTTGGGGACCCCCAGGGGTGTCCAGACCACATTTTGAGAACTGCTGGTCTAGATGAAGACCTTGCACCCATTCTAACCAACCCCGAGCACAGCTCCTAACCTCCACCCCTGCCTGCCCAGGGCACCCCTTTTCTGGCTACCCCGATTACATTATCCAGTAGGGAGGCAGAAGAGGGAGGGTGTGTGCCAGAGGAATAGTGCGCTTACACATGGCCTGTGTTCACACACCATGCCAAGCCCCAGACAACCAATTCCTATCAGGTTTCGGCAATCTTTTCATATGGAGGGGTCTGGATGACTCTTACGTCTTTTGGCAACTGCCCCTGAAAATGATGCTTTCCTGAGCCCAGAGTTCTCTTTAGTCAGAGTGATTGAGAAGAATTGGATGGGGTTACAAAGTTCTAGCCCAGAGCTTTCCAAACTGTGAGTTGGGACACATTAGTGTGTCGGCTGCAGTGTCTGGGTGTGTCGTGGCTGCTGCTGCCTCTGAGCCCTGCCAGGATTCCGCGCAGGTCCTAGTGCCTGCCTTGTGCCTGGCTGCCTCCAAACCTGCTGTGATCCCGCGCAGGTCCTAGTGCCTGCCTTGTGCCTTGCTGCCTCCAAACCTGCCCTGCCAGGATTCCGCGCAGGTCCTAGTACCTGCCTTGTGCCTGGCTGCCTCCAAACCTGCCCTGCCAGGATTCCGTGCAGGTCCTAGTGCCTGCCTTGTGCCTGGATGCCTCCAAACCTGCTGTGATCCCGCGCAGGTCCTAGTGCCTGCCTTGTGCCTGGCTGCCTCCAAACCTGCCCTGCCAGGATTCCGTGCAAGTCCTAGTGCCTGCCTTGTGCCCTGCTGCCTCCAAACCTGCCCTGCCAGGATTCCGTGCAGGTCCTAGTGCCTGCCTTGTGCCTGGATGCCTCCAAACCTGCTGTGATCCCGCGCAGGTCCTAGTGCCTGCCTTGTGCCTTGCTGCCTCCAAACCTGCCCTGCCAGGATTCCGCGCAGGTCCTAGTACCTGCCTTGTGCCTGGCTGCCTCCAAACCTGCTGTGATCCCGCGCAGGTCCTAGTGCCTGCCTTGTGCCTGGCTGCCTCCAAACCTGCTGTGATCCCGCGCAGGTCCTAGTGCCTGCCTTGTGCCCTGCTGCCTCCAAACCTGCCCTGCCAGGATTCCGTGCAGGTCCTAGTGCCTGCCTTGTGCCTGGATGCCTCCAAACCTGCTGTGATCCCGCGCAGGTCCTAGTGCCTGCCTTGTGCCTGGCTGCCTCCAAACCTGCCCTGCCAGGATTCCGCGCAGGTCCTAGTGCCTGCCTTGTGCCTGGCTGCCTCCAAACCTGCCCTGCCAGGATTCCGCGCAGGTCCTAGTGCCTGCCTTGTGCCTTGCTGCCTCCAAACCTGCCCTGCCAGGATTCTGTGCAGGTCCTAGTGCCTGCCTTGTGCCTTGATGCCTCCAAACCTGCTGTGATTCCGCGCAGGTCCTAGTGCCTGCCTTGTGCCTTGCTGCCTTCAAACCTGCTGTGATTCCGCGCAGGTCTTAGTGCCTGCCTTGTGCCCTGCTGTAAGAGTGTGTCGCGAAATGATGCATGTCTAAAAAGTGTGTCACCAACATGAAAAGTTTGGAAAGCTCTGTTCTAGCCACTGAACTATTTCCCATTTAGACTCAATTTATCCCCTTGTACAATAGAGTAGAGACAGTTTTACTTTCTTTCTAACAGCTTTTTGACGGCCTGCTGAGGGGGTGAGTATTTTCATTGCTAACAGAGAAGCTTGCAGTTGGCTGTTTACATAATGATCTCCTGAACCTTTGTAGTCTGGGAACCAACCGTTAAAAAGGCATTATGTGATGATGTGGGTATTAATACTTAAATAAACTGTGGTTGAAATCTCGCAAGTTGTCGGTGCTCTTCCTTCTTCTGAGATTTTGCACAATCTCATTTGAGAACTCCAAAACCTTGCATACTCTCTTCTAAAATCTCTCAAGATCATTGAAATCTTGCATAGTTGGCTATCTCACCGGGCTTTTTTATTTTAATTTTTTCCCAATTTCTGTTTAATTTTGGAGGTCTGTAGATGCCACCTCATGGTGTCCTGGGGTTAGATTCCCCATCCCTCATCCAGGCAACCATAGATGTGTTATTTGTACACTGGCAATGCTAGGATTCCAGTGGGTTTGGGGATGGATTAAGGTTAGTTTTGAATCATAGGCTGCAACTATTTCATTTAAAGTAGTTTGTTCAGCACTAATCTGCAGCTGTCAGGATCAAGAAGCAGTTTGAAGACTCTGAAGAACTTGTTGGAATGTATCGCAATCATGTTAATGTCATCAGAATCAGCAGTGAGATGGTCAATGGGGGAATTTTACCAAAGTGGAAAATGCATAGGAGGTCTGGAATGAACTAGATGAAATTTATGTATGTATTATTTATTTATGGCTGCAGCCTGGAATAAGGCAGCGGCCGGAGCCCTGGACAAGATCGCGCCTATGCGACCTCTCCGGCCCTGCTCGGCCCGTCACTCTCCGTGGTTTACAGAGGAGTTGAGGGCTTTGAAAAGGGTTAAGAGACGTCTAGAGCGCCGCTGGAGAAAGACGAAGACTGAATCTGACCGAACACAATCTAGAGCCGCAGTTAAGGCCTACCTTGTGGCAGTAAGAGTGGTGAAACGTGAATATTTCTCCGCTCTTATTGCGTCCGCAGAATGCCGCCCGACGGCCCTGTTTAAGATTACAAGATCGCTTTTGGGTCGGGAGCAAGGGGAGACCCATTTACAGGGCCGATCGGAAGAGTTTTCTGAGCATCTGCAGGACAAAATCGCTCAGATTCATTCCAAGTTGGACTCCAAGCGTGAGACAAGATCTGGGGAGATGCCAGAGGCTCGTACTTACCCTGTTATCTGGGAGCAGTTTGATCCTGTTGTTCCTGATGAAGTAGACAGGATCCTCGGGACTGTAAACGCCACCACATGCCAACTTGACCCATGTCCCTCCTGGCTGGTGAAATCAGCTAGTGAGGTGACATGTGGCTGGGTCCTGGCGATTATAAATTTGTCCTTGAGTGAGGGGGTGTTCCCGGCTGCCTTTAAGGAGGCGCTGGTGCACCCCCTCCTCAAGAAACCATCTCTGGACCCTACCATCCTGGGAAATTTTCACCCAGTCTCCCACCTTCCCTTTTTGGGAAAGGTGGTTGAGAAGGTGGTGGCGTTGCAACTCCAGAGGATCCTGGAGGAAACGGATTATCTGGATCCCTTTCAGTCTGGTTTCAGGCCGGGATATGGGACGGAGACCGCATTGGTCGCGCTTATGGATGATCTCTGGCGAGAGCGGGATGGAGGGAGTGCATCCACCCTGGCTCTCTTAGACCTCTCAGCGGCTTTCGATACCGTCGACCACGGTATACTTTTGGGACGGCTCAGGGAGTTGGGGGTGGGCGGCGTAGTTTTGCGCTGGTTCGCCTCCTTCCTCCAGGGCCGTTCCCAATCGGTGTTGATAGGGGAGGAGAGAGCTGACCCACGACCCCTGTCTTGTGGGGTGCCACAGGGGTCGGTTCTCTCTCCCCTCCTATTCAACATCTACATGAAGCCGCTGGGCGAGATCATCCGTCACCACGGGATGAGGTATCACCAATATGCTGATGATACCCAGTTATACATCTCCGTCCCGGGTGAAATAGGTGATGCGGTCAATGCCTTATCTCAGTGTCTGGAGGCTGTGGGAGTCTGGATGGGGAACAACAGGCTTCAACTGAACCCTGGTAAGATGGAGTGGCTGTGGATTGATGGCCCCCCTAGATCCGGGAAGTTGTCATCCTTGGTTCTGGGTGGGGTTGCACTACCTCACTCAGATCCAGTGCGGAATCTGGGGGTCCTCCTGAACTCGCGACTCCTGCTCGAAGAGCAGGTGGCAGTCGTGGCCAGGAGGGCCTTTGCACAGCTTCAAGTTGTGCACCAGCTACGCCCTTTCCTGGATTCGGATACCCTCCGAACAGTCACTCACGCCCTTGTCATCTCCCATGTAGATTATTGCAATGCGCTCTACATGGGGCTACCCTTGAAGAGTATCCGGAAGCTTCAGCTGGTACAGAATGCGGCGGCGCGAGCAGTTATGGGTGCCATGAGATCGGCACATGTAACACCTCTGCTACGCGAGCTGCATTGGTTGCCAGTTTGCTTCCGGGTCCAATTCAAGGTGTTGGTGATTACCTTTAAAGCCCTACATGGCATAGGGCCAGGGTACCTGAGGGACCGTCTCGTCCCGATAACATCATCCCGCCCCACCCGTGCATGCAGAGAGGGCATGCTTCGGACCCCCTCAACAAGAGAATTCCATCTAGCGGGGTCCAGGAGGCGTGCCTTCTCTGCGATAGCGCCCGCCTTATGGAATATCTTGCCCCCGGAGGTGAGACTGGCCCCTTCACTCCTGGCCTTTCGGAAGGCCCTTAAGACCTGGCTCTGCCGCCTGGCCTGGGACGACAGAGGCGGAAATGCCTCCTGGGGTTGGCTGGCCCCGTAGCAGTACGATCTGTGCTACGGTCCCCAATCCATCTTGGATTTTATTTATTTTTTATATTTTTTAGATATCTTCTATTTTGTGTGGTTTTTAAATTTTGATTATTGTAGCCCGCCCAGAGTCCCTTCCATGGGAGATGGGCGGGGAATAAATTGAAATAATAAATAAATAAATAAATAAAATTTATTTATCAAATAATGTAGATACAAAATTATAATGGGATGGTAACTGTCCCAAAGAGGTTTATTCGTTTTTGGAATCAGTGTAGGAAAAAGTAAATCTTGGTGACATCTAGATTTAATTGAAATCTATTTTTGTTTCCTCTTCAATGAATAATTGTAATATTGGGGATGGGGGCTGTTTCTAGAAAAAGTGACTTTATCAGGCTGCAAAGTAATCTAAAGTTGCAATTTAAGGGGCATGGGGAAGGTAAAGTAAAGAAGTGGAGCAAGATGGATAAAAATAATGTGTTTTCAGAAGTTAAGGCATCTCGTTTTAGAAATAGTAACCTTATCTATGGCACCAACAAGTAAAATAAACTTGGATTTGTTATGCAAAAAGCCCTAAAAAGGCTAATTTAGGATAAAGCCATTTTCAGTTGTCATCAAATGTATAAACCTTTAACTTTGTTGTATTTAACAAGCCATAAAAGGGAGGAAGAGAGAGATTTGTCCTGGTCTTTCAGGCTGCTTATTTAATTGTGTTGTTGAATTTGTCACTTGCTTAGAGACTAGCTTTCATTTGTAGAGAAGGGGTGGGCAACTTTGGAGAGGTTGGGTTTTGTCCTTTATGGATTTAGGAAGTTTTATGGCCTGGCCAACACCAGAAAGTAAGGGAGGCTAAATCATGTGCATCCTATCCAGTTTAGGTGGATATGAACACTTCCTTGTGCTTTTCATCTGAAAAAGATAGGAAACTGATATATTTACCAGCATGCTCTGGGGCCACACAAAGGCGTTGGGATTGCATGTGGGCTTCAGGACACAAGTTGCCCCACCTCAAATATATATAATATTGGTGGGTCAATCTTCCACAGCAGATTTTCTGAACCTCAGCAACTTTAAGATGTGTGGACTTCAACTCCCAGAATTCCCCAACCAACCTCAACAACTTTAAGATGTGTGGACTTCAACTCCCAGAATTCCTCAGCCAGCAGGTATTGTTCCAGGTATTTCAGATGAGCAAGGCTTCTGCCATTTTGGCAAAAGAATTTGCAGAAGTGAAGGTGGTTCAGGAAGCTTTATGGCCCAACTCTTCCAAGGATGTCTTGGGGAAGGTGAAATATTATTCAAGGAAGCCCTTTATAGCAGGAGAAAATTGAAGCTGCATGATACATAATGTTGCCCTGCATGGTTCGAGGCGAGAGTGTACAGGGAAGGAGGCCAGGTCCGAGAGGTGTTTAAGGACATTTTAAAAGCCTTCTCCTTTGTCTTCACAGCTTTCATGCCTAAACTGCAGAGAAACAGGCTCTGTAGAATGGTAAAGTCAGGCCTCCAATAGCTTTGGATGGAGCTGCAAAAAATGCTCCAAATCTTGGAATTTAATATAAAGAGCCAGCATTGGGTAGTGGTGAAGGTGTTGGATGAGAAGTGGAGACAGCCAGATCCTAATCCCCTCTCACCTACAGAAGCTCCCTGTGGGACTTTGGTCCAGTCCCTCTCTCTCATCCCAGCCTAACTCACAGGGTGTGCAGAAAAATAGGAGAAGGGAGCATATGCTGAGTTGTCTTCTTCTTCTCCCTCCTGATTGAATGGAAGGATGGGAAGCTGCAGATCAACAAAGATAACTTTCCACCAAAGACTGAACATTTTTACACTCTTTTTTTTAACGACTTTATTAAAGTTACAGCATTAAGATAAAATACAAAAAGACAGAAAAGGATTAAAGAAAGACTAAAAGAAAAAAGATAAACTAAAAAGTGTAGAAAGAAATAGAAAGAGATACAGAAAAAGGAGTGACTTCTCCAGCAACAGATACTAATAAAAAATACATTAACCTCTTACTCTAATTTTAACTATAGTAAACATTATTTCTACAAACTATACCCACCTAATCATCAAATCCCCAAATCAAAACTTCATTTTTTTTCCAGTTATAAGCAAAAAGTCCAAAAGCTAGACAAATTATTTTCTCTAATCCAGAGCTTTCCAAACTGTGTGTCACGACACAAAAGTGTGTCACCACACACAGTCTGATTGGTGTGTCGCCGCGGGAAAACTTTGGAAAGCCCTGCTCTAATCAATGCTGTCAGTTTTGCCATCTCTGCCAGTTCCATTAATTTCACCATCCACTCTTCCACTGTAGGAATTTGTGAATCTCCCAGACATTTGGGTCAGGGTGGGGATGAGCTCTGCTAGTATGGGTGTTTAATAGTTAATCATTTATCGTCGGGTGCCAAGGGGGTGGGTGGGTTATTTATTTATTTATTTATTTATTTATTTATTTATTTATTTATTTATCACATTTATCACATTTATATCCCGCCCATATCCCTCACAAGGAGGGACCCTGGGTGGTTATGTTGACGGGGGTGTAATGGAACGTGAGAATGTCCTTGGAAGTTGGGGGGAAGAGATGCTGCCTAGGGAATGATCAGATAAAAGGGGGAGGAGCCCGCAACTGAGTAACGGACAGAGAAAGAAACTTAGGAAGGACCCGCCCTAATTGATCAGGCAGTAAAAAGAGATGGCGGGAGATTTGAAGTTTCAGACGTGCAAGATTTGGTTAACATAGCCTTATAATGAACATAAACATATTAAAATAAAGTCAAGTCAAGTCAAGAGAGCCAGTTTGGTCTAGTGGTTAAGGCAATGGGCTAGTAACCTGGGGACCATGAGTTCTAGTCCCGCCTTAGGCACGAAGCCAGCTGGGTGACTTTGGGCCAGTCTCTCTTTAAGCCCTAGGAAGGAGCCAATAGCAAACCAGGAGACGGAGAGTTCTAGTCCCACCTTAGGCATCAAAGCCGGCTGGGTGACCTTGGGCTGTCACTCTCTCTCTCAGCCCTAGGAAGGAGCCAATGGCAAACCAGGAGACTGAGAGTTCTAGTCCCGCCTTAGGCATGAAAGCCGGCTGGGTGACCTTGGGCCAGTCCCTCTCTCTCAGCCCTAGGAAGGAGGCAATGGCAAACCACTTTCGAAAAACCTTGCCAAGAAAACTGCAGGGACTAGTCCAGGCAGTCGCCGAGGATCAGACACTAATGAACGGCAATAATTATTGTAAACCGCCCAGAGTTCCCCGTTGGGGGAGATGGGCGGTCATATAAGATAGATAGATAGATAGATAGATAGATAGATAGATAGATAGATAGATAGATAGATAGATAAAAATATAGAATGAGTTCATCTTGTGTTTCCTCTCTGGTCTACTTGGGCTGACGAGGGAGGGGGTTTGTTTTTAATCTTGTAAGCCACCCAGAGTCACTTGTGTGGGATGGGTGACTATATAAATGATATAAATGAATCCATAACTATTCAGTGCACACATGGGGCGGGCTCTTCTATGTTATTTTGCCAAAGTGGTCCAAATGGTAACAGATCATCTTGGCAACTGCGCGAGTGGCATTTCGATGTTCCTCTCAACTGGAGCTGCTTGGCATAAACCAGCCCCGATCAGAACTGGCTCTGCTGACCTCGAAGTGCTTGGAGAGATATGGATGACAAGAAGCTCTCCCAAAAATATGTTGGCAGTGAGCAGTTTCCTGCCAGCTACCATAAAGGGGCAGGAAAACTCCACAGAGGGAAAGAGAGATTAATAGACGCTCAGGGATTTAAAATGGCATTGAGACCACATTTTGTGCTAATGCACAATGGCACCTATGGGGAAGGAATATCACAGGTATCACGGCAGCAAACGATCTAATTTGCAAATTGTATCATTCATGTATTTTACACAATGATATGATGATGCCTGTAATAATATTGTGGCTTTAAGGAATACCTATGCTAAGATACATATAATACCTATAATATTATAGTTATTATTATTATTATATTATTATTATATTATATATTATTATTATATTATTATTATTATATATAATAATACATATAATACCTATGCTAAGATACATACAGGGGCGTGGTGGCTCAGCGGGTAAGACGCCAGGCTTGTCGATTGGAAGATCGCAAGTTCGGAGGTTCGGATCCCTAGCCCCACATGACGGAGTGAGCTCCCGCACTAGCCCCAGCTCTTGCCAACCTAGCAATTCGAAAGCGTGCAAATGCAAGTAGATTAATAGGTACCACTTCGGTGGGTAGGTAACAGCATCCCACACGCATCATGCCGGCCACATGACCGTGGAAGCGTCTTCGGACAGCGCTGGCTCTTTGGCTAACAAACGGAGATGAGCACCGGCCCCTAGAGTCGGACACGACTGCACAAATGTGCGGGGGGAACCTTTACCTATGCTAAGATACATATTCTGGAGGTGACAGACTCAACCATGGGGGAGCTGGGGATGGTGACGGCCGACAGGAAGCTCTGGCGTGGGCTGGTCCATGAAGTCACGAAGAGTCAGAAGCGACTGAACGAATAAACAACAACAATGCTAAGATACAGGTTTTCAATATAATTACACCCATATATTAACATTTTTATTTCAAATCCTATGTTGGGGTAGACAACCCGGTGATTAATTAACAGTCTAAGTGTACATTTGATGATGAATTAATAAACCTGTTTTAAATTTGGAAAAGGAGAAGCAAGGATCTTTTTTTTTTCAATGTTCCCAATTCCAGAAGGTTCTCTCTTCTAACTCCAGGGCTGTTTTCGTTTTCATGGTAGCCCATTACTTAAAGTTTCTGTCACTTACCTAAAATGGATTCAGTGAAAAGCCTTAAGTACTGGGATGGAGGGAAGCCAAGCTTTTTACTTGAGAGAGTCTTTCTATACATAAAGCTTGGTCTTCTCACCTCCAGCCACAAACACTAGTAGAGCTGAAAGAACCGTCTCTAAGTGAAGAGAAGATCTTCTCTCTCCCCTCTTCCTCCCTGTGAAATTCTTCAGATGCATTTATGGATGGGATGGTATTTTATGCAAGGACTTTAGTAGCGGTTCAAGACCCGAGTGCCGCATGATGGAGTGAGCTCCTGCACTCTCCCCAGCTCCTGCCAACCTAGCAATTTGAAAGCATGCAAATGCAAGTAGATTAATAGGTACCACTTCGGTGGGATGGTAACAGCGTTCCATGCTCGTCATGCCGGCCACATGACCGTGGAAGCGTCTTCGGACACGCTGGCTCTTCGGCTAACAAACGGAGATGAGCACCGGCCCTAGAGTCGGACACGACTGTGTGGGGGAACTTTTACCTTTACCTATGCAAATATGGAGAGGCAGAGTCTGCATTGCAACATTGCAACCATTGTATATATGCACTGAAACTCTTGCTGAAAGGTTGACTATTGAATGTATTGTCGAAGGCTTTCACGGCCGGAGTTCAATGGCTGTTGTGGGTCTTCCGGGCTGTGTGGCTGTGTTCTGGAAGTTGTGGTTCCTAACGTTTCGCCAGCATCTGTGGCCAGCATCTTCAGAGGGCAGGAGCACAGATAGAAGCAAAATCTCTTCAAAAAATCTCTTCAAAAAAACTTCCAGAACACGGCCACACAGCCCGGAAGACCCACAACAGCCGTTGACTATTGAGTTTTTGCATTTTGTTTAGTTATCAGGGCCAAAATGTGGGTATGAGACATATACTGTATAATCATCTCTCTACCAGTCTACAGCCTCCCACACTTTCACTGCTTTAATTAAATATCTATCTATCTATCTTAATGGGGCGCAATGGCTCAGTGGTTAAGTCGCCAGGCTTGTCGATTGGAAGGTCGGCGGTTCAAGACCTGAGCGCCACGTGATGGAGTGAGCTCCTTGCAATTCGAAAGCATGCAAATGCAAGTAGATTAATAGGGAAGGTAACAGCGTTCCACATGCGTCATGCCGGCCACATGACCACGGAAGCGTCTTCGGACAACGCTGGCTCTTCGGCTAACAAACGGAGATGAGCACCGGCCCCTAGAGTCGGACACAACTGTGTGGGGGAACCTTTACCTTTAACTCTGACTGGGTTTGACCAATTAATATTAAGTAAGAATGTTGAGAGCCAGTTGGGTGCAGTGGTTAAGGCATTAGGCTAGAAACTTGGAGACCGTGAGTTCTAGTCCCACCCTGGGCACCAAGCCAGCTGGGTGACCTTGGGCCAGTCACTCTCTCTCAGCCCCAGGAAGCAGGCAATGCAAACCACTTCTGAAATCTTGCCGATAAAACTGCAGGGACTAGTTGTCAGCCTTCCCAGTTGGACCAGATAGGAAACACGATGTCAGGATGGGATCCTGCCATTCTGCTTTAGGCAGATGGGATCTGTAGATAGATGGGATTTGTAGTAACTAGTTAGTGCGAAGCCTGTAGTAATTAGCTAGAGTGCTTGCCAGACAGTAGAGCAACCATTAGAGATAGGAATGGCATGCAGGCGTTAAGGGGGAGAAGAGAGGAACCAGGCTCCAAGGCCATCCATCTGGAAACATCAAAGGCTGGCATTGTAAAGTTATGGGGAGTGAGTCAGGAGGGGAGGGGTGGACGAGGGTTAGGGTTAGAGAGTCTGGCAGGTTTTAAAATATGTTTGCATGGGAAAATTCTTAGTTTGCTCTTTGCGTCGGTTCTCTTCACTTGTAAATTCTTTGTACTAAAAGTTTCTAAATTAATATCAAAGGAGTGAGTCGTCACACACGACCAGATGAGGTAATTCCACTTCATTCTAAGGCTACCCTAACAGAATCTTGCAAGCCTGAAAGTACAAATCTCCCCCTGTCTCCTTTACAGCCTGAGAACTTAGGGAGGGTCCCTTCTGAGCCTCTTTCTCCACCCATTATGCAGCTGCGGGCTATGCCCTCCCTTATCTGACCGTTCCCTAGCCAGCATCTCTTCACTCCCTCTCTCAAGATCTTTCTCACATACCATTGCACTAGTCCAGGCAGTCGCCAGGAGTCAACACTGACTTGCCACCAAAAAAATAAAAGAATGGCTGTTACTGAGTGCTGTCCCCAAAATATGGATCAATTACTGCACTACAGGTGCACAGAGGAATCGAGAGGCAGGGCATGATGTTGGAGGTGCTTGGGATAGGAATGGCAGAGTGAAAGCAATTAAATATCTGCCCAACCTTTGCTGGAAAACTCCAGGAAGAAAGCCCTTCAAAGGAGTTAGAGCCAGTGCCAAATATCTCTAATTTAAGGAGAGGTGATCAGCTTGCATTTGGCGGTGGTTGTTTCATAAGACTTTCTCAACATGTCCACATTTCTTCATACCAGGTCGTTTTGGACCTGGAAGAGAAAGCAAAACGATTCAAGTATCTGGGCTGTTGGCTTTATGCCCGGGGTTCCTAACACAGCTGTGCAGCGGTTTGCATTCATTTCGGAAAAGGTGCTTTGGAGTGCACAGGAGTGCACATATTTTCACTCCCAGGCACTCCCAAGGACTTTTTTGGAACTGAATGCAAAGCGCTGCTCACCGTAGTTCCTAGCCTTACATGCCACTGATGGAACACCAGAATTATTATTAACTTAATTTTTAAAATAGGCAAAACATCACAGACTCACCAAAGTTCAAGAAAGGGCAGCGTTTCTCATGGGGAAGGGGGCATTTTTATGTTTATAGTATATAGTTATGATTGGACCACGTGTTCAACCGATTCTGGTGAAGACAGAGTGGCTGCATTGCACAATGGATCTTTAGTGGCTTAACTCAATCCATCTGAGCACATCTTTTGCAAACCCAGAACGTGGATTAATTCAATAACCAAATTAAGCCTATTGTGAGAACACAGTCATGATTTACTTTCATTTTTGGGTGCCTGCAGCATCATAATGCAGGGCGTTCTGGCCTAGATCTTCAAAGATTCATGCTGAGACTCCAAAACCTCCACCTTGCTTTGCAGGCTGGATTACAGGTAGTCCTCACTTAACGACCACAATTGAGACCAGAATCTTGGTTGCTAAGTGAAGCGGTCATTAAGTGAATCCAACCTGATTTTATGACCTTTGTTGCAGTGGTCATTAAGTGAATCACTGTGGGTGTTAAGTGAACCATGTGGTTGTTAAGTGAATCACGCAGTTCCTCATTGATTTTTCTTGCCAGAATCCAGCTGGGAAGGTCAAAAATGGTGATCACGTGACCACGGGATGTTGTGACAGTCATAAATGCAAACTGGTTGCCATGTGCCCAAATCATGATCACGTGACTGCGGGGATGCTGCAACAGTCATAAGTGTGAGGGCTGGTCATATGTCAGTTTTTTCAGCAGCGTTGTAAGTCCGAACCATCACTAAATGAATGGTTGTTAAGCGAGGACTACCTGTAAGCCACATCTTTATCCCAGCAGGCTCCTCACCTTTAACTGATACCTATTTGGTAAATTATCGTTCTTTTGCCTGGGTGTGGAACTAAACCTAGAAAGTGATGCCACAGCCCTGTTATAATCCCCTGAAAGCTATGCAAAAGCCATACATAGGGGAACAGTTGCATCCCTAGGATCCAAAGCAATACCATTATCACCCAGCTGGGAATATCACTCACACACACACACACACACACACACACACTACATTAGAAGAAAGCACAGGGGAAATATCCTACCAGCTTAGTGAACTTTTAATAGTAAGGATTGGCATTATTATTATTATTATTATTATTATTATTATTATTATTATCTATTCTTCCAATGAATATCACAGTCTTTAGATTTGGAATTTTCTGATGATTCTAATCAAGAGCCTAGGAATTGTAGAAGGATCAGAAGTTCCAAAGAAGGTGGGTTTTCTGTAAAACTTTTGGTATGCTCCATGGGTGTTATAGTTGACTTTTCCTTCCCAAGTCTTCCAACTCCTAAGAGTAAGAGTAAGAGTAAGAGTAAGAGTAAGAGTAAGAGTAAGAGTAAGAGTAAGAGTAAGAGTAAGAGTAAGAGTAAGAGTAAGAGTAAGAGTAAGAGTAAGAGTCTTCTCCCAGTCAACTGAGACTGCACCAAGAATCAGATTCTGAAGGTATGTGACGCAACTTTAATTGTAAGAAATATATACAGCTCCAGGACCCTTGGGGGCCTTTGAAAATTGCTCTCTCCCCCCACCCCATCTGCTTCCTCCAATGGCAATGCATTCCCATTGGCCAGAGCCTGGTTATCAGGCGTCAGGCTGTGCTGGAAGAAAACAACCTTGTTTATTATAATCCTTTGAAAAGCTCTAGCTGTGCTTTGTTGTCTGTCCAGCAAGGAGAAGGGAGTTGGCTCGGGGTGGGGGGGAGGGGGGAGAGGCCCCCCTTTGCCGGTTATGAATTTTGAAAGGCCAAAGGCCTGATGAATTGCATTCCAAATGAGGAATGGCACGGACAACTTTAGCAAATGAAGAGCCGATTTTGATTTCTGAGTGTGACAGCAGCACTCGGGCACCCGGTTATGACAGCCACTCCTGTTTGGTAGAAATGATTATTTATAGCCCCTTTGTCAGTTGGCACTTTCGCTGCAAGTATCTGTTTTCACTCTGTAGTGTCCCTGGCCCTGGGCTAGAGACGAGGAACCCTCGCTCACCATCATCCTAAGGAGAGACATGATTTGTGGCTTGGTGGCAGCCCTTTGTGCGGGGGGGGGGGGCAGACCCTCTTGGAAGAGTGTGGCTGACCTTTAGAAACAGGATCCTTCTGGATTTCGGCCCATCAGTGCCACACAGGGATTTTAAAGCATAGGCGATGCCAAACTGGAAACTGTTCTAATTTCTAGAATGATAGAATACAAGGATCAGAAGTTGGAGGATGTCTAGTCCAACTCCCTACCCAATGCAGGAATCCACCACAACAACGTCCCTGACAAATGGTCCCCCAGCCTGTCATGGCTAGGGAAAGAACAACGCTGGGCCTCGGAATTAAGCTCTAGATCTTTATTGTTCTACCTTACGCAGAATCTTGCCAAACTAAGTCACACTAAGCAGTTCTCTGGGGAAAAACCCCAGGCACTCTAAGGCGGGTCCAGCCTGACCTTCTTGGATGGGTGCCCAAGGTCTTCCGTGCTATGAAAGCGCTTCTCACCTCCGGGGGTAATTTACTTCCTTTTATTTAAGTCTCTTGTTTCTTATCTTACTTTCTGGAACAACTTAGAACAATTCTGCCCTGTCTTCTCCACGACAGTCCTTCAGACACTGAAAACAGCTCTCACGTCTCCCAGCAGTCTTCTCTTCTCCAAGCTAGAGAGACGCAATGCCTCCTATTGCTTACTAACACACAGGTGCGCACACACGCATGCAGGGAGGCGCGCGTGCAAGCACGTGCACAGGCAGGTGCGTGCACGCAGGCAGGCGCGCAGGGAGGCGCGTGCAGGCAGGCACACAAGGAGGTGTGCAGGCAGGCGCACGCGTGCAGGCAAGCGCACAGGCAGGCGCGCAGGTAGGTGCGCACACGTACGCACTCTAACTTTGAAAACGGGACAAAATGGAGATTTTGTCCAGAACGACGGGACGGTTGGAAAATGTTAAAATAACAGGACTGTCCCGTTCAAAACGGGACGTATGGTCAGCCTACTGCTAGATGACCTTGGTTGACCTTGGAAAACTAAGTAGGGTCAGGCTTGCCTAGTAAAGAATGGGAAACTATTGCTAGTCTGGGAAGAAGCATCACCATCATCATCATCATCACCACAGCCAGGAGGGAAAGACAAGCCCCTTCCATACTCTAGTGCAGGGCTTTCCAAAGTGCCGCCGCTGGCGACACACCCGGCGGCGGCGGCAGCGACACGCGCGCGCACGGAGATGGCGCGGGGGGGCGCGGGGGGGCGTGCGGCGGCGCGCGCGCACAGCGGCGGCGCGGGGGGGCGTGCGGTGGCGCGCGTGCGCACGGCGGCGGCGCGGGAGGGGCGTGCGGCGGCGCGGGGGGCGTGCGGCGGCGCGCGCGTGCATGGCGGCCGCCGTGCACGCACGCGCCGCCGCTTCCGGGTGGTGTGGCGACACACCACGCTGTGTGTGGCGACACACTTTTGTGTCGCGACACACAGTTTGGAAAACTCTGCTCTAGTGGCTACCAGGAGTTGAGTTCAACTGGAAGGAGACTTTCTTTTAATCTTCGTAATAACATTATGGGCCTTCGAATCAACATTTTTTGTGCCTTCAAGTCAGTCTTAACTCCTGACAACTGCCCACAGATTTCTTGGAAACATTTTCAGAAGTGGTTTGCCACTGCCTTCTTCTTAGGGCTGAGAGAGAGGGACTGCATGTTAGTTTGTGTGTGCGCATGTACAAATTGTGACTTTTTTCCCCTTCCTACATATTGTTCCCTACCCCCAGAAAACCACCTTTTCGAATACAATTTCCCCAAATGTCTGCCATCCTTAATGTCATACTTGAGCTGAAATAATTTGGGCCTTATTTCCGTTGTGAGAAAGAGCTGTTTATGTAGCAGAACTGCATTTCCATTACTTGCATACAGAAAACAAGCTTATCAGGGAACAGGTTACTTAATCCTTCTAGGTAACAGTGAGATGGTTGAGAAATATGTGGTCTGGAGTCCACCCTGCTTTCTCACGATCATAATAATGAGTAATACAGTACTTGATTATGGTCTTTAATTTAATTTAAAAAGTTTTCTGTTTGTATTATTGTGTTTTAAAACCTACTGGTATGTGCTACCTATCATGGTTAATGGCCAGTGACATATTGGCATACTTATTATTGATTGTTACATAAAGTAGACCGAAAAATTAAATTGCATTGCCCGCTGTAGGAGATTAAACAATCCCATGCCAGATTGCACAGAATTTGCAACATTCCTAGAGGTCATTGTTGACTTATTTGCAAAGAGGACCAAATCTTGATCATTTCAGTTTCCAGAGTGATTAGATAAAAGCAGCATCATTAGAAAGGACAATGGAGACGGATGAGGCCGACAGATGTAATGAGGCAAAGATGTTTCTACATTAGAGACTGTTGCATCTGCATTCTAATTATGCTGGTGATAAATACATTGAATCTAGTCAGGCCCACCTCATGGTATACGACATTCTTCACAGAATCAAAAACAACCAGTTGTGCAGTTTTAACCCCCAAATCTACAAACTGAAGTGAGATAAGATGGCAGACATGCTACCTAAATTCTTCTTCACCATCACAGCAATTCCTGTAATGGCTGAAGTGACTGCCACGGGCACAATCCTTCAGCATTAGCTTTCTGCTTCAAAATGGGTCAGTATTAGAGGCATAAGATCATCACCAGCCTGCAGTAAAGATGGGAGAAAGGTCTGTTTAGTTTGCATTTGAATGCAAACATCTGTGCATTTTTAAATTAACCCACAAACCGAGATCATTGCATCACTAGCAATTTGCAGTTATTTGAGTTTTACGCTTTTAGGTTGCTCATATTTTAAAATAACACGTATGAGGGAGAGGTCTGTACACAAATACACCTAGTCCTGAAAAATGGTTATAACAATGCATTCGATTAAAAAAATTTTTTTTTAAGTTCTGTCAAATTGCAAATAAAATGCCTATGACTGGAGAAATGGAGCAAAAAATGCATTTTATTGCAAATGTTTTAAAAAGAAAACCTCAGGCTGAGTCTGATGTGATCACCAGAGGATAAAAAAAATGAAAAAGCAAGCTGGGCCTGTTTGCAAAATGGAGAAACTGAGAGAAATTGAAATGGACAGAAGTACAAAAGGGAAAAACAGAGAAAAACCGAAGAGGATAGAATACCTCATCTCTAACGGGGGCTTGGTATTATTAATCCCCCACCCTCATTGAAAACGTTTTGATTCCCACCAACATTGATCTGATCTTGGGTTCTGATTGTTTTTCGTCCTCTGTCCCTTCAGAAGTACCAGATTATTATCCTGACTTTATTGTACTTGTTCGCTCCACGCCCTCATTACCTCTCTTGCATTGTTCTCAGTGAATTGCTAGCAATGGACTTTGAACCAGACTTATTTTCTGTATATCCAGAATATAAAGACCATGATATTTATTAAATGACTAAACAGCATGTCAATAATCCCAGACTAGCCAAGGTACATCTTGTTTCAATTCATCTGCTTCTGATTAACCCTTGTTGCCTGCAAACAAATTGGAGAAACTGTATGTTGTCACCTGATTACTCGTTTCATGTTCTGAGGGCAAATTCATTCAAAATCACAACATCTAGCTTTTGAAGTGAGGTTGTCATTTTCAAAGTGGCTTTGAAAATATATTTTTAAAAAGTAACTGAAATCCAAGCCAGCTCATTTTGAGGAACTCAGGGAAATAACAGACTTCCCTAACTCTGCCTTCACAAGGGATGTAGGATGGCAATCCCGCTGATTTACTGGTTGGGGGTAGCGAGTAGTGATAGCTCTGGAGGATGGTTTGTTGATCCATGGCACACAGAGATATCAAAAATAAGCAGCATGTCGTTAAAAGCTTAGAGCAGGAATGGGGAGAATGTTCTATGTGTAGAATGTCCAGCTAGGTAATGATATCTAGTCAACCTTGGCTGACCTTGAAAAGCCCAGCAAGTTTGGACCTAGTTAGTGCTTGGCTAGGAGTCTTAGGGAAACTCAGGGTTGACGGCTAGACTGGAAAATTGAAAAAAAAACATCCTAGAACACAGCACTGCAAACCCCTTCAGTATTAGTTGCAAAGAAGATTTGCAACAAATCATCTTTGAGAAGTCTGACTTGAAGGAAATTTGACCTAGTCTGTTGAATGGCCCAACTTGAGAATATATATTCTTCCTAAGGCCTATCAAGTGACAAGGTATGGATTTCATAGGAGCCTCTTCTGTTTGTGACAGGGTGATATGTCCATTTTCTGGCCCTTTCGGAGTTGATTTTTGTTGCTCTGGGGTGCTAGGAAATAAAAAGAACTTGTCCTGCAGTACAGGGTATCACTTCTGTGAATAATGCAGGGACCAGTTTCATGTAACTTATATCCAGTTGTAATGGTCTGTGGGAATGACCTTGGGAGACAGGAGGAAGAGCCACAGATTAGGCACCAGTCAGAGAAGAGGCAGCTGAGCCCGCAGAAGGAAAGGGGAGCGGCAAATGTATGAGAAGGGACCCTCCCTAGTTTCTTGGACTGTAAAGACAAGGTGGGAGAGATGTATTTTCTGCCCCAGGTTACTATGAGAAGTGAGCATGATCCACTCAGCCATTCCATTTTCCTTAAGGTGAACATCTGTGAAACAGTTGTTTATTTGTTAAGGTGCATTTTAAAAAGCAAAAGATATCTACATAAACACATATTAAGAGTCTGCGCTTTAAAAAAAAGTATATTGCAAATATACATTTGGGGGGCGTGGAGGCTCAGCGGGTAAGACGCCAGGCTTGTTGATTGGAAGATCGCAAGTTTGGAGGTTCAAATCCCTAGCCTTGCGTGATGGAGGGATCTCCCGCACTCGCCCCAGCTCTTGCCAACCTAGCAATTCGAAAGCATGCAAATGCAAGTAGATGAATAGGTACCACTTCGGTGGGTAGGTAACAGCGTTCCGCGCGCGTCATGCTGGCCACATGACCGTGGAAGCGTCTTTGGACAACGCTGGCTCTTCGGCTAACAAACGGAGATGAGCACCAGCCCCTAGAGTCGGACACGACTGCACAACTGTGTGGGGGGAACCTTTACCTTTACTTATATTGCAAATAGTTACATTTTTAAGAAATCTATGGAGAAATTTATAATAAAAAGCATGTGGTTGAGAAATTTACATTGAAAAAGAACAAAGCAGGCTTACTAAGAAAAGATGCACATCATAGCTTCCCAGATTAAGGACAATTGACAGTGAAGACAAATGAAACAGGGTCTGAAAAGCTATGACGATGTTGCCAAAGGACTAGCTATATCTAAGGTCCAAATTGATCTGCACGTCCTGGGATTCTGTAGGCTGGAAAACTCCTGGATTAGAGGATTTCCCCACCACCACCACCACCAAAAGGAAAAAACATAGACATGAAGTTTATTGAGTCTCAAAAACAAACAGAACAGGAAACGGAAAATTCCTGGCTCCACCCTGCCAGAACAAATACAGTGCCACCTAATGGTTGAATTACAAATTATATAATGGCACTTTCTCCGCACAGCACCAGCTTCTGCCTCCATCTTCATTAACTATCTGGGCAAATAAACAAGTACTGATACTTGTTTTCAGCTGATACGTTGCCCAGGATGATAACATTCCTCAAGTTAAGATTGATTCTAGATCAGGGTTTCTCAACCAGGGTTCCGTGGCACCCTAGGGTTCCACGAGAGGTCCCTAGGGGTTCCCTGGGAGATCACAATTTATTTAAAAAATTATTTCAAATTCGGGCAACTAGGCATTAAAGAGGTAAGTTTCATTCTTTATTTTTAGTTAAAGAACACCGTTAATGCATATATACAGGCCTACCCATGAAACAAATATACTATTTTGTAAACTTCTATATTTGAGCCTGAATGTGCAAGGCTTCCTTGAGGCCTGAAAAATATTTCAAGGGCTCCTCCAGGGTCAAAAGGTTGAGAAAGGCTGTTCTAGATGATTACATGGATACATCCATGTAGTTTTCTTGGCAACAATACAGTTGCTGTTGCCTTATTCTGGGATAGTTTTTTTTACTTCCTCATCTATTTCCTGGTGGTCTCCCATCCAAGTAGTAGCCAAGTCCAACCCTACTTAGCTTTTTTCAAGATTAGCCAATGTTGCCTTGCGTGGCCACCGGTTGAGTATGAAACAGTCTTTCCCTTCAAATAGAACAATAGAAGCATGACTACAAAGGGAAATGGGCTGGAGAGAGGAAAAGGAAGCGGACATCTTCAGATATTTAAGATCTTTGTTCTGGTTTGGAAAGGAGAAGTACAAAAATCCTGTTCTTTAGCTAGTGCAGACTGGAAGTCATCTTGCAGGAGAGTGCTAAAACTGCAGCTGATTGGCCCAGGCTGTCTGTGAGACTCTAGAGCAGTGTTTCTGAACCTCAGCAACTTTAAGATGGGTGGACTTCAACTCCCAGAATTCCCCAGCCAGCATGGGTCCACGTATCTTACAGTTCCCAACGTTGAGAAACACTGTTCTACAGGGTCTCTGCATTGTGGGGAGGCAAGAGATAGCTCTGGAAAACACAGTCTGCCTTGCAGTTTAAAAAAGCTACAACTTTTAAACAAATGCTGAAAAAATTGCTGTTAGATTTTTGGCAAAACTAACAGCATATATCCCCAACAGAAGCTTAACCAAAGTCAAGCAAGAACATCTCCCATGATATACAACACCTCACTCAGCAAGGGTTTAAATGTTTATAAGAGAGCCAGTTTGGTCTAGTGGTTAAGGCACCGGGCTAGAAACAGGGAGACTGGGAGTTCTAGTCCCGCCTTAGGCACAAAGCCAGCTGGGTGACCTTGGGCCAGTCACTCTCTCTCAGCCCTGGGAAGGAGCCAATAGCAAACAAGGAGACTGAGAGTTCTAGTCCCGCCTTAGGCATGAAAGCCAGCTGGGTGACCTTGGGCCAGTCCCTGTCTCTCAGCCCTAGGAAGGAGCCAATGGCAAACCAGGAGACTGTGAGTCCTAGTCCCACCTTAGGCATCAAAGCCGGCTGGGTGACTTTGGGCCAATCCCTGTCTCTCAGCCCTAGGAAGGAGCCAATAGCAAACCAGGAGACTGAGCGTTCTAGTCCCGCCTTAGGCAGGAAAGCCGGCTGGGTGACCTTGGGGCAGTCCCGTTCTCTCAGCCCTAGGAAGGAGGCAATGGCAAACCACTTCTAAAAATCTTGCCAAGAAAACTGCAGGGACTTGTCCAGGCCGTCACCGAGGATCGGATACAATTGAACGGCAAAAAAAAGTGTTTATAAACACTGCAAATCGGCCGGAGCATATAGAAGGGGGTAGTTAGAGGTTAAATATCTATCTACCTTTTCCAAGCAGCGCTCTCCTTTTTCTTCCCCCCTCCTTTTTAAAAAAAAACAACAATGGGAGTTGCAGTGCTAACACAGTTGGCACCTGCGAGTTTGGAAAAAGACTGTTACAGAGTTTGTATAGAATAATGGCAGGGAAATGGTTAACTCCATGGGGGGGAGTTACATCTCCCTTTCCCCCCTTTTCAGCCAATCTGTATCATATCAATCAGTTGGAGCAAAGAAAAAGGTCCTTTGAAGCTATTTGCCTTGCATTCTCTGCTTTTTGAGTGGCCAATCCCAGCTTATGCTTTAGATAAAGAGATGACTTTGTTAAGAGTATTACAAAGCCGGCTTTTATTTTGATGAGTCCGAAAGTTGATGTATGTGTACACGCACAGGCATGCTATGAGGCTCCAAAGGCTTAAAAATCAGAACGGCAAGGTATAATGCTGTCCTGAGAAATAATAAGAGTTCCTTTCTGTTGGGAACTGAGCAGTGATCAGAAGGGATAAGATGGGAGGCAACTGACCAGCTCATCCATGGGGATGGGGGGTGTCAAAAAGTCACATGATCAAAACCCCGCCTCTTCTTTACCTGCGTTGGGTAGGCGATAGATTTTATAAAGGGGCACGGTGACAGCTGCCATCTTATTTGACCCCCACCCCTGCCAAAACCTCTGTCTTGGGATTGAAGGACCATGTTCCTTTTAATGAATGGAATCATCAGCTCAGCTTTAGGGTTGAAGTGACCCATTTGGGGAGTTCGCATGGAACTCTGAGCCATTGATGAAACAAATGATGGAGTTTCCATGACCCATTCAGCCATGCTAAAACAAACTAAGGATGACTTGATTAATCATGTTGGGCGAACATAGAGTTGGAAAGAGCCAGAATCCAGACTCCGGTCTTTTCCATGCAGTTAAAAGATGAGCGCTTCCATCTTTTCCATGTGTGCTTGAGGAGAAAGTAGAATGTTCTAATCCATAAAGCCAGGATCACACACAACCCTAACCCCTTTGTTGTTGTTGTTCAGTCATTTAGTCGTGTCCGACTCTTCGTGACCTCATGAACCATAGCACGCCAGGCCTTCCTGTCCTCCACCGTCTCCCGGAGTTTACTCAAATTCATGTTCATTACATCGGTGATGCTATCTAACCATCTCATCCTCTGCCGTCCCCTTCCCCTTTTGCCTTCAGTCTTTCCCAGCATCAGGGTCTTTTCCAGTGAGTCCTCTCTTCGCATTAGGTGGCCAAAGTATTTGAGCTTCAGCTTCAGTATCTGTCCTTCCAATGAGCAGTCAGAGATGATTTCCTTTAGGATTGACTGGTTTGACCTCCTTGCAGTCCAAGGGACTCTCAAGAGTCTTCTCCAGCACCACAGTTCGAAAGCATCAATTCTTCGGCGCTCAGCCTTCCTTATGGTCCAACTCTCACAGCCATACATTACTACTGGGAAAACCATAGCTTTAACTATACGGACCTTTGTCCTAAATCCGGGTTATCATTTATTGCATGTATTTGTATCCTGCCTCTTCCCGGGTTTTAATCCCTGTGCTTTGTATGTTTATGCTAATAATTTTTATTTTATTCTATCAATATGATATTTTATTTTTACTTCTATTTTAGAATGATTGTTATGTTATTAGTTTTATGCTGGTCTATGACTGCAATAAACAATAAACAAACAATTAAAGAATCATATCCTCCCCCTGTCCCAAGACTTTAAACAACAATGCTATCAAATATTATCAAATCCGGTAAAACATTGCACGTAAAAACACGTAAAGAAACACGTAAAAACAAATTGGCCCATGCAATAGAATTAAATCAGAATAAATCTCAGCTAAACCCACGGCATAACTGTAATTTAAACTTCAAATTCCTACCTAAACAAAATCATGTTCACAATTATCATGGCAGGCCAGGAATGAGGGAGCCAAGCACACTTCTGGTGGCAGAGTTCTAGAGCATTGGGGCCACCACAGAGAAGGTCATGCAAATTATTTCTCATAGCCAGATCTTCCTGGCTTGCAGCTGTTTTGAGGGAGAAATTTGTTCATGTTGTTGCTTGCAAACACACTTTCTAGTAAGCATATGTTTCTACCTTGTCTTGTTTTATCCTGGTTATTTTTATTATTTGATTTTATTTTTCTAACTTGATTTGTTATAGTATACATGCTATAACAATTTTTTAAAAAATACTACTTCAGTTCCAGTGTTTGCATAATATGCAATTCCCAAACACATAAACACACCCTAACGCAGGGTTTCTCAACCAGGTTTCCGTGGCACCCTAGGGTTCCGCAAGAGGTCACTAGGGGTTCCCTGGGAGATCATGATTTATTTAAAAAATTATTTCAAATTCGGGCAACTTCACATTAAAGAGGTACGTTTCATTCTTCATTTTTTGTTTAAGAACACTGTGAATGCATATCTACAGGCCTACCCATGAAACCAATATAATAATCGTGTAACTTCTGGCCTATATTTGAGCCCGAATGTGCAGGGGTTCCCCGAGGCCTGAAAAATATTTAAAGGCTTCCTCCAGGGTCAAAAAGTTGAGAAAGGCTGCTCTATAGACACTCTTGAGACTGAACAATTTTTTTCTCCATGTCTTCCTCAAAGAACAAAGTCCCTCTACTTCTTGGGGAGGAACCTGAATGCATTATTTAAGGAGAAAGAAAGAAAAATAGCATGGAAATGGAAAACAATGTTTTTTCCACAAATACTAAAGGTTGTATAGCAGGCCATTTCCTGCATATTTTACTGGTATTTATTTGTGTGTTTGTTTGTTTGTTTATTTAAAGAAAAGGATCAGATAGGTTAACTCAGGGGTCGGCAAACTTTTTATGCCGGGAGCCATTTTGACATGCTCGTGCACATTTTGAAATGCTCGAGAGCCAGGGGGCGGGGTTTGCGGGCGGGGGCCAATCACGTGGAAGGGGGCGGGGTTTGTGGGCGGGGGCCAATCACGTGGAAGGGGGCGGGGTTTGCGGGCGGGAGCCAATCACGCGGCTTATTGGGGCGGGTGGGAGGCCGAATCTGTTTGGGAGGGTCGGGGGTCCTCCTCGGCGAGCCCGGCCTCCAGAGCGGGGCATGTCTGGCCGGGCGGAGCGGGCGTGGGGGAGCCTCACAGGCGCTGAGGGGGGCGGGCCCGGCGGCGGAGGCCCGGGCCGCCCGCCCTCCCACCCGCTTGCCTCCCTCCGCGAGCCCCCCCGCTGCCTTCCCGGAAAAGCCCGCCACTCGGCGCGGGCGGGGCTGCCGCTTCCGCCTGCCCGCGTCGAGCCAAGGAAATGATGGGGGGCGAGAAACGAGGTGGGCGGCGACGACAAGCGGCGCGCTTCAGGGGAGCCGCCGCCACCGCCGCCGGGTGGGTCCCCTCAGGGCGGGCGGAGGAAGGCGGGCAGCCGCTCCTCCTTCTCTCCCGCCGGAGGAGGAGGAGGAGGAGGCCCGGGCCGCCCGCCCGCCCCGCCCCGCCTGGCCGCCCGCTCGCTTACCTGCCTGCTTGCCTCCCTCCGCGAGGCCCCCCGCTGCCTTCCCGGGATCCAAGCCGGAGAGAAAGGATGGCGGCGGGGCCGCGCTACCGGGTGGGTCCTTCCCCTGAAGCGCGCCGCTTGTCGTCGCCGCCCGCCTCGTTTCTCGCCCCCCATCATTTCCTTGGCTCGATGCGGGCGGGCGGAAGCGGTAGCTCCGCCCGCGCCGAGTGGCGGGCTTTCCCGGGAAGGCAGCGGGGGTCCTCGCGGAGGGAGGCAAGCAGGCAGGTAAGCGAGCTGGCTGCCGGGCGGGGCAGGGTGGGGCAGGCAGGCGGCCTGGGCCTCCTCCTCCTCCTCCGGCGGGAGAGAAGGAGGAGCAGCTGCCCGCCTGCCTCCGCCCGCCCTGAGGGGACCCATGCGGCGGCGGCTGGGCGGCGGCGGCCCAAGTGCCAGACAGGCAGCTCCGCCCGCGCGCCTTCCACGCGATCGGCCCATGAGGACCGGCCAGGGAAGGCGCGCAGGCGGAGCTCCCGTCCCACTGCACCCCGGCCAGAGCGCCCGAGTGCCAGACAGGCAGCTCCGCCCGCGCGCCTTCCACGCGATCGGCCCGTGAAGACCGGCCAGGGAAGGCGCGCAGGCGGAGCTCCCGTCCCGCTGCACCCCGGCCGGAGCGCCCGAGTGCCAGGCAGGCAGCTCCGCCCGCGCACCTTCCACGCGATCGGCCCGTGAAGACCGGCCAGGGAAGGCGCGCGGGCGGAGCTCCCGTCCCGCTGCACCCCGGCCAGAGCGCCCGAGTGCCAGACAGGCAGCTCCGCCCGCGCACCTTCCACGCGATCGGCCCGTGAAGACCGGCCAGGGAAGGCGCGCAGGCGGAGCTCCCGTCCCGCTGCACCCCGGCCGGAGCGCCCGAGTGCCAGGCAGGCAGCTCCGCCCGCGCGCCTTCCACGCGATCGGCCCGCGAGGACCGGCCAGGGAAGGAGGAAGAATCAATCGCCCTCCTCCAGCGCCGGCCATCAGAGTTTGGGGGCGGGATCCAATTGCGTGGAAGGGGCGGGGGTGAGTTCAGCTGCGGAAGAGCCACACTCAAGGGGCCAAAGAGCCGCATCTGGCTCGTGAGCCGCCATTTCCAACCCTTGGTTAACTGATGTTTCCTAGTGCCCCAGAAGGCTAAGCATGAAAGTGAAATGAGAATGAAGGAGAAAAGGAGACTTTGAAAATAGATTCTGTTATTACTGCAGAATTTTCAAATTGCACGAAAGAACCTTGAGATATTATTTCCTGACCTCCTCAAGTATAAAACAAACCGGATGGGCAAAATACACCAGAATCGCTGTGCGATGGGGAGGGAGTTCTCTGCAGATCAAATGAAAGATGGAAACGCTGTGCTTTCAAATCCTGCAATGAAGGGAAGCGAGTCCTGGTTAAACAGGCATCTCTTCTTTTCTCCCCCCACCAAATCTAGGTGACGGGTAGCAGGGTGGAGTGGGGGTTACTGAATATGTACAACATTGTTTCCCTGAAATTTGCACCAATTTGCTTTGACACACTCTGAGTTAGGAATGTAAAAGAGTTTGCTTTGAATCTGGCTGGCAACAGATTGGGAAATTTTGCTCGCAGAGCATCGAACGGGGTGGGTGTGTGTGTGTGTGTGAGACTCACTTTTGAAAATGTAGGAGGTGGGACTTTCAGTTTTACCTTTGAGAACGTAGCAAAAGGCGGCTGTTGGGCTCACAACAGTGTAAAGCTCTCAGGAGAGGCTGCTTCCTCTATAGCACTTCCTGGACTGACTATGAGGCGACAACATTGCGCGGTTCCATGGTCAATCCAGGGACTGGTGCAAGGGAGAATTAGCGTTTAGGAAAAGCTCTGCTGTGAGTGTGCTATATTTTTGCAGTAAAAGAAAGAAAAATCCAAGACAACCAGCCTTCTCGTATGTTTTCCAAAGTGGGGAACACCACTCTTAGCCACAGAACCCAATATCAGGTTTAAAGCTGGAGATCTCATTAAAAATCCAGGTAGCTGTTTGTCAGAGTAGAAATCAACTCTACAAAATGGAAAATAGAAGTTACAATAATTCACTTTGGGACATGAGAGACTTGGCACACAGTGGTCTCACCAAGAGCCGCACTGAACCAAGTGGAAGAATTCTAACTGAGAAGAAGCAGCTAGGAAAGATCTCTAAAGGGATGAAGATTAAGAGTAGAATATCATTCTGCAGGTGTAATAGAAAAGATAGAGCACATATTCTGTTTCTGCTTTTCCTCCCCTCCATTTTTTTTTGCAGAATCCATTGTTATCCAACTAGGATGCTTATATTCCCTAGAGCAGTGTTCCTCAACCTTGGCAGCTTGAAGATGTATGGACTTCAGCTCCCAGAATTGAACACATGCTGAACACATGCTGAACACATGTCTATTGAAGACACGTTGACATGCTGAACACATGTCTGTTGAAGATGTCTGTTGAAGTCATGTTGAAGACATGTATATTGAAGACATGTTGAGGACATGCTGAAGACATGTCTGTTGAAGACATGTTGAGAGCCAGTTTGCTCTAGCGGTTAAGGCAACGGGCAAGAACCAGGAGACAGAGAGTTCTAGTCCCGCCTTAGGCACGAAAGCCATCTGGGTGACCTTGGGCCAGGCCCTGTCTCTCAGTCCTAGGAAGGAGCCAATGGCAAACCAGGAGTCTGAGAGTTCTAGTCCTGCCAGGCATGAAAGCCGGCTGGGTGACCTTGGGCCAATCCCTGTCTCTCAGCCTTAGGAAGGAGCCAATGGCAAACCAGGAATCTGAGAATTCTAGTCCCGCCTTAGGCATGAAAGCCAGTTGGGTGACCTTGGGCCAGGCCCTGTCTCTCAGCCCTAGGAAGGAGCCAATGGCAAACCAGGAGTCTGAGAGTTCTAGTCCTGCCAGGCATGAAAGCCGGCTGGGTGACCTTGGGCCAGTCCCTGTCTCTCAGCCTTAGGAAGGAGCCAATGGCAAACCAGGAGACTGAGAGTTCTAGTCCCGCCTTAGGCATGAAAGCCGGCTGGGTGACCTTGGGCCAGTCACTCACTCTCAGCCCTAGGAAGGAGTCAATGGGAAACCACCTCTGAAAAACCTTGCCAAGAAAACTGCAGGGACTTGTCCAGGCAGTCTCTGAGAATTGGACACGATTGAACAAATTTTAAAAAATGCATGACTATAGCTAGTAATAAGCAGATTCCTATATTTTACCCATCTAACTTTGATGAGTGGTTTCGAATTCTCTGGAGTAAGTTACTAGTCCTTAAGATGGTAGAGGGAAGATGGAGAACATGGGATGTGATCACTCCCTCCCACATAGAGGGGTGGTTGGCTGGGAAGTAGCTTCTTTGGGGTTAGAAGAACCAGAATACAGCAGGCAGACTATGCAGATAGAGGGAGAACACTGTCCTTGCGCTAAAGAACCACACTGTCATCCGCATCCTATGTTACGGTTCCATTGGTGTGCTTTGTGGGGATTTCTGAACAAGGGCTGAGCACAAAAGAGAATTTGCCAGCTGCTGGAAAGGAATCAATGGAAGTAAATAAAGGCTTCAGCAGGATGAAAGAGAGGAGGAGGAGGAGGAGGAGGAGGAGGAGGGAGAGGAGGGGGAGGAGGGGGAGGGGGAGGGGGGGAGGAGGAGGAGGAGGAGGAGGAGGAGGAGGAGGAGGAGGAGGCGGCTGCGGCCTTGCTGTGTCTCTGCACAATTAACCTGCAGGCCCTGCTGCCTTCCAAACTGTTTGCTCCTGGGCAATCCGGGGACGCACTCAGCATCTATTCAGAATCACAGCAGGTTGGTAATTCGTACTTAATCTTTGGGGCAAACCCCAAGCATGGAATTTAATGCCAGGAGGGAAACAGAGCGGAGGGCTGAACCCTGCGTCTGCCCCACTGAGGTACAAATTGGAAATGGGGTAGGAAGCCCCACTTTGCATCAAGTATGGCCCAGACTTTACGCCTCGGAGGAGTGCAAGGACCCCAGTGGGCAGGTCAACGATGCATCTGGGCAGGCTGGGGGGGGTTGGGTTTGTTTTCCCGGCCCTTGGGGACTTTTCTTAAAGTCACCTTAAACCTACTTGAGGGCTTACACTGCAGTTTTACACGGTGTTTCCTGCCTGAAGGTGCATAAAACCAGACTGAGTGTTCAGCGGCCATGAGTCAGATAAGCTATCAAGGGCTGCAAAGAAGAAAACAGAAAAACTGGGGGGTGCAGGTGGCAACCCCAGCTTTACACGAATTGGAGCACGTCAAGGATTGACGTGAACTGTTCCTTTTTATCTGCTTGAGTTCACCGTGGCTCATGGCAAAGGCCGTTTTCTTCCCATCCTTCTAACCGGCACTTTTATAGCCATTGTTAGCAGCCTTTCCACAAGCCCGTGGTTCAGGCTGAAAAGTATAAAAGAGACTGTCCGTCAACTCAACGTTTGTAAATCAGTGCACTCCATTTGCCCCCACGAGGGATTTTCTTCTGGGAAAGGTGAGCAACAAGAATCTGGAAAAGGCACAGTTCTAGAAGCAAAATGTTTGCAGAAAGTTTAAAGGTAAAGGTAAAGGTTCCCCCCGCACATTTGTACAGTCGTGTCCGACTCTAGGGGCCGGTGCTCATCTCCGTTTGTTAGCCGAAGAGCCAGCGTTGTCCGAAGACACTTCCACGGTCATGTGGCCGCATGACGCGCGTGGAACGCTGTTACCTACCCACCGAAGTGGTACCTATTCATCTACTTGTATTTGCATGCTTTCAAATTGCTGAGTTGGCAAGAGCTGGAGCTAGTGCGGGAGCTCACTCCGCACGCAGGGCTAGGGATTCGAACCTCTGAACTTGCGATCTTCCGATCGACAAGCCTGGCGTCTTACCTGCTGAGCCACCACGCCCCTTGCAGAAAGATTAGGACCTACCAATTTTCTTCTGGACCTTGTTGATCTTGCTGCTCTGGATGTGAGAGATTATGGGGAGGCTGGGGAAGGAAGGGAATGGAAGGGAGATCTAAGCAGAAGGCGAGTCTGTTGGTAGATTATTCCATGTGGCAAGAAAGTTGGGAAGAAGCATTTCAAGTCATTCAAAGAGACTCCGCCTTAATGGACCTATCATAAATGAGGGTGATAAGTTCCTTTTACAGTTTCAAGAGTCTCTGTTTAACCCTGACCAGCATTAAAGATCCATTACTGAAATCCGTGTAGTTCTTGAATCCTTGGCCAAGCATTGGCCCAAGATCGTCCCCCTGTGTGTCGTCCTACAGTGCTCTGTAGGATTTCCAGAAGTAAATCTTCTGGAACTAGAAGTGATTTGTGGTGGGCCCAGATCATTTCCAGATCCAGAACATTTTCTTCCATAAAGTCTCTTGAATAGTCAGGTCAGCATGGTCCAAACAAAAAATTGAACCTTCTGGGATTTCTTGGAGCTTTCTCTTCCCAGAATGGTATATTTTACACATCTGTAATTAATGCTAACTGGATTTGGATCTAGCTGGCATTAATCCATGTATAATTCAGTGTATCCATGGCAGCAAGATATCCCAATTTGTTTCCACCACCAAGTTCCAAACTGGATTCTTTTTAAATAGGATCCTGAGTCTTGACCAAGAATTTCCAAATGAATGGATACCAAAGGATCAATTCATGTTCAAGCAGGCTGACTCTACAGGACCTTGGAGAGTTCCATGTAGACCACTTGCTCTTCAGTATTGATGTGTTCATTCTGAACCAAGATCAACAGATACAAAAAGAAAACTCAAGTTAAAAAAGTAAAAAGACTGGAAAAAGAAGAAACATGCTGTATATTAAAATAAGGAGTTAGCCAAAGGAAGAAGAGCATCATGTGTGGATCAGCAGTAACATAGGCTAAAGGTAAAGGTTCCCCCCGCACATTTGTGCAGTCGTGTCCGACTCTAGGGGCCGGTGCTCATCTCTGTTTCTTAGCCGAAGAGCCAGCGTTGTCCGAAGACGCTTCCACAGTCATGTGGCCGGCATGACGCACGTGGAACGCTGTTACCTACCCACCAAAGTGGTACCTATTCATCTACTTGCATTTGCATGCTTTTAAATTGCTAGGTTGGCAAGAACTGGAGCTAGTGCGGGAGCTCACTTCGTCACACGGGGCTGGGTATTCGAACCTCCGAACTTGCAATCTTCCGATCGACAAGCCTGGCATATTACCCGCTAAGCCACCATGCCCCTTCATAGGTTAGGCTTGTTCAAATAGGTTCTGGCACAATATAATGTCAATACCTAGAAACATGACTTTCTTTGAGCACTTGCAAGAGGATGATAGCGAGAGGGTGATATAATCCTGCTTTGGCCTACCAGGTGTGTAAAAACCAAGGGGGCTTATGAGGCCAGTGCGTGGAATCTTACAGAAAGGGCAACATGGAAGTACGTGGTCTGGAGACTTGGTTTCTTGAACTTCATGGACATACTCACTTCAAGATGGAAATGTCCTCATGCCTTCCTTCTAGCATCATAGAGCTTTGAGCAAAGAAGTCGGCTAGGAAGAAGGCTCTGCAGTGGCTTGAGCATGTGAGAAAGATATTTGAGTGGCGAATGGCTTGGGCTTAATCCCTGACCAACCTAGCAATTCGAAAGCATGCAAATGCAAGTAGATGAATAGGTACCACTTCGGTGGGTAGGTAACAGCGTTCCGTGTGCGTCATGCGGCCACATGACCACGGAAGCGTCTTCGGACAACGCTGGCTCTTCGGCTGAGAAACGGAGATGAGCACCGGCCTCTAGAGTCAGACACGACTGCACAAATGTGTGGGGGAAACCTTTACCTTTTTAAATCCCTGACCAATAGAGTCTGGAAGAGCCCTCCTGATTTTCTTGAAAATGTTTGTCTGGGGCATTTTATAAAAGTTCAGCATTGGCCCAAGACCACTTCTTCTTAGAAGGCCCAGGGCAGAAGACCCATGTTTTAGTAAGGCCATGCAGTGATTCATATTTTAGGGGAAAAGGGGATTTGTGAGTGCTTGTGTAATGCCACTCATCAACTCCTTGAAGAAGCTGTCTTTAGATCCTGGGTTCATGCAGCTGCAGTGCAATCCTGAGAAAAGATGCATTTGGTTTAAGGAATTGCAACAGTCACATCCACAATGCTCTGAATCACCTCTTCCCTTCCAATCCCAAGTATGATCCTATTTTTTTCACACTGTTTGTGCCAGCCTAATTCTTTCAGCTGTCATCCTGTAAGTACTCAGGCCCTTATGGAATGGATAAAACCAAGAGACTGATTTTAAAAAGCAATATCTTAGTAGGTAATTCTCAAGGTTAATAACTTGGAGGCTTCCTAATTGGTGAAAGTGTAGCAATTGCTCTTCTAATAGGACATTTAATCCCGAAGTCTTCCCATACTGATTCCTTTACTGAAGTCTTCTTGTTACCAAAGAGAAAGTTTTGTTTATATTTACTGTGATGGATGGGCAAATATCTGTCACTGCAAAACAATATCCTCATTGATTGTTACTGAGAAGGGGATCATTCCAAGGGCAGACCCTGTGACCAATTTCTGCTGAAATAGGCAACTTCTCATAGGAAGAAGGCAATGGTAAACCACTTCTGAATTCTTCTCAACGAATTGATTGATTATGTGCCATCAAATCATTTTCGACTCCTAGCGACCACATAGATAGATTTTCTCCATGGCGATCTATCTCTAACCTGTTCTTTCAAGTCCCCATCACCGCTGTAACTGAGTCCATCCCCCTTGCTGCTGGTCGTCCTCTTCTTCTCTTTCCTTCTACCCTTCCCAGCATTAGAGCTTTCTTCAGGGAGCTGGGTCTTCACATAATGTGTCCGAAGTAGGATCATTTGAGCCTGGTCATTTGGGCCTTGAGTGAGAACTCTGGATTGATTTGTTTGATGATCCATTTGTTTGTTTTCTTGGCTGTCTGCGGTATTCTCAGGAGTCTTCTCCAACATCAAAGTTCAAAAGCATCAATACTCTTCCAATCCTGCTTTTTCATAGTCCAACTTTCACTTCATAGAGTGTCACAGAGAACACCATTGCCTGCACAATTCTGATCTTGGGCATCCTGGCATCTGAATATCTTTTTCAAGGCCTTCATGGCTGGTCTATGAAGTGCTAGTCTGCAGCGTATTTCTTGACTGTTTGTTCCTTTATTGTTGATGGTTGAACCTAAAAGGCAGAAGCTATCCACCACTTTAATATATTCATTGTCAATTCTAAGATTGGTTGTTTTTCCTGTTGTCATTAGTTTATATTTAGTTTTCTTCTCTATTTCTCAGCAGCACCCACTCCTTCATCATTCTAGGCAAGACATTCATTTTTATCACAGAAATTCTCCCCAGCAATGACAATTGTAATTTCTCCCATCTTAATATATCTTTTTAAACTTCATTCCCTGTCTTAACATAATTATTTTGAAATAAAATACAATTCATGTTTGTCATACCCAGATATTTTACTTTCTTCTCAATCTTAAAACCCATTTTATTCATCAGTTCTGTTTGATCCTCTATTTCCATGTTTTTTGTTAACATCTTCATCTTCTGTCTGTTGATCTTAAAACCTGCTAATGTACAAATTGGGGAGTCTTTGGTGCTCTCTGAGCCTAAAGAATGTACAAATTCTTTTAGTTTTCCCATTAATGTTTCAATTTCCTTTATAGGATCCTCCAAAACCAACACCAAGTCATCTGCAAAAGCCCTTAACTTATAAGTTTCTTTTTTAATCTTTACTCCCACAATCCTCTCATCTTGTCTTATATCTCTATTCAGTATTTCAAGAACCAAAATAAACAAGAGAGGAGACAATGTACATCCCTGACTTGTTCCTTTTTGTATCTCACAAGGCTTTGTTAGATCTCCATTAACAATTATTTGTGCTTTCTGTGAAGTATTGATTTTACCCATTTTATAAAATTCTCTCCAAAGTTCATATCTTCCAAAACTTTGAACAAGAAAGCCCAGTTCAGATTGTCAAAGCCTTTTTCTGCACCTAAGAAAACCATTGCAGCTTCTTATTCGTTATGTTGCTCCAAATATTCCAAAATGTCCCACACATTTCTAATATTGTCCTTTAACAGTATTTTAGGTAAAAAGCCACATTGATCCTCACCAAAAAATTCTTGCCAAATTATTTTCAGTCTATCAGCCAGAAATGTTGTAAACAACTTGTAGTCATTATTCAATAATGACATTGGCCTATAGTTTCTTGTTAAAGTCAAATCTTGCCCCTCCTTAGGTATTAATGCTATATTGGCCTCTTTCCAACTCTCTGGCATCTTTCCTTCCTGTAAAATAGAGCGCATCGTATTTTGTAAAGGTTGTAAAAATTTGTCCTCAAAACATCTATAATAAGAATGTGGTAATCCGTCTGGTCCAGGTTGAATCCTTTTTTCCTGGTTGAATCCTTTTTATAGCTTCACAAACTTCCCTTTTTGATATAAAAAGGTAAAGGTTCCCCCCGCACATTTTGTGCAGTCGTGTCCGACTCTAGGGGCCGGTGCTCATCTCCGTTTGTTAGCCGAAGAGCCAGCATTGTCCGAAGACGCTTCCATGGTCATGTGGCCCGCATGACGCACGTGGAACGCTGTTAATAATCTACTTGCATCTGTAATCTACTTGCATGTGCATGCTTTCAAATTGCTAGGTTGGGAAGAGCTGGGGCGAGTGCGGGAGCTCACTCCGTCATGCAGGGCTAGGGATTCAAACCTCCGAACTTGCGATCTTCCGATCGACAAGCCTGGCATCTTACCCGCTGAGCCACCACGCCCCTTATTGTTATAGGTCCATTCATAATCTGTTTCTGTTCCTCTGTAATCCTCGGTAAACTTTATTTCTTTAGGTATTCACCTATTTTCTCCAGAGTGATGTCACTTGCTTTATACAAGTTGGAATAATATCAATAAAATGCTTTTTGCATGGCCACACTATCCATTAATACAGTATCTCCCTCTTGTAGGTTCAATATCATTTTCTTTTCTTTTTCTTTTCGTAATTTATATGCCAACCACTTGCCTGGTTTGTTTGCAAACTCAGTTTTTTTGCTTTACATAGTTCATTTTTATTTCCAATTATCTTACTGCTAACAGAGATAACTGTCATTGTAAAAGCTTAATTTGTTGAGAAATACTTACCTTCTCTGGAAATTTCTTTAATTCTTCTTCTTTTCTCTTTATCTCATCCAAAATAGCTTGTGTTTCCTCTTGCCTCTTCTTTTTGAGCTCACTATTATGTTGTATAAAATAACCTCTGATAAAAGCTTTACTTGCCAAACCATTCTTAAATCAGCACCTTTATCTAAATTATTTTCAAAAAATTATTTTAATTTCTTTTTACAATCCTCCACTATTGCTTCTTTCTGTAGCAACATTTCATTTAATCTCCATCTAAAAGAACTAGATTTCCTTTTATAAACCAAACTCACAGGGTTATGATCCGAAAAAGTCTTTGGTAGTATCTCTACTTTAGAAACCTTAGGAGCCAAATTCTTCAAAATCCAAATCATATATATTCTTGAAAAGGAACTATGTTTTTCAGAATAGTTTGTACTCTCTTGAATTACCATTTTTGTGTCTCCATATATCAGCAAGCCCTAAATTGTCCATCAAATTAAAAAAAAAACTTTTGGTGATTTGCCTTGAGTGATTTTAATATTTTTCTCAGAAGTTCTGTCCAGTTGTGGGGAGATCACTCCATTCCAGTCCCCCATCAAACACCAGTTTTCATAAGAAAAACCTGCTAGTCTTTCCATAAGTCCTTTATAGAATAGTACTTTATCTTCATTTGGGGCATAAATTTCCAATATCAGAGTTTTAGTCCCATGCAAATGAACTTCCACCCCAACAAATCTGCCATGCTCATCAGTCAATACAAGTTCTGGTTTTAGTTTGGGGTTTATATAGAAAACAACTCCATTTCTTTTTTTAGTTCCTGTGAAATAAATTCTTCACCCAATTTTTTATAAATCAAATATTTTATGTCCTTTTTTCTAATATGTGTCTCTTGTAGGCAAATTATATCTTGTTTTAATATTTCAGATAATGATTTTTTTTCTCTTTTGAGGAGCATTTGTTCCATTTATATTCCATTATTTTATATTTTTGTAAAACAACGTGCTGTTGGTATATGTCACCAGAGAAATTGTCTCGAATGTATAAAGGCACTTCGAATTTATGTTGGAAATGTGAACAACAAGAAGGGACTTTTTAACATGCTTGATGGATGTGTAAAAAAGCTAGAAAGTTTTGGATTCAAATACATACACTGATTCAGAGGATTTTAAAGATTAATATACAATTGAGACCAAAGATCTTTCTTTTGGGACTGATGGACAAACAGTTGGAAAAAGGGCATTGAACTTTGTTTTTGTATATGATAACTGCAGCGAGATTATTATATGCACAAAGATGGAAAGATTTGGCAATACCCACAATGGAGGAATGGTTGGTGAAGATGATGGAACTTGCTAAGATGGCCAAATTGAGTTCTTTGATCAGAGAAAAGACAATATCTACATTTATTGCTGACTAGAAACCCCTTATAGACTTTTTGCGTGAAACAGAAAAAAATGAACTTATGATTTATAGTTTTGATGATTAGACAGGATAGATTATAGAAAGAAGACAGTCATGTTGTAACCACAGAGTAAGAGGTAAATTAATAATTGTACTTATAACTGCTATAAAGAAGATTGGAAGCCATTTCTTTGTATCTTTTTTCTTTCTTTTCTTTTTACTTTTTATTTCTTTCTTGTACTTGTAGCTTTTTCTTTCATTTCTTTCTTTTTCTTGATTCTTTCTTATCTTATATTAGTTTACATTAGTTTTTATCTTCTTTCATAAAAGTTTTAATAAAATTATATATAAAAAAGAAAATAAAAGTGGAAATACAAATGATAAACCAAGAGAATGACCTGGATAATGACTTTTTACTGAAGGTTTGCTATAGGCTTGAAGAAGCCTTTGGGATGGGAAAAAGAAAAATTGGAGAGGGACCAAATCCTATGACAATGTCTGAATGAATTAAAGATCAAGATTTCAGAAGTAAAAGGAAGGAATATAAAATTGGTTTGTTTGACCAAGGTTAAAATAAGACATGTTTCTATAAAGATCTGGTAACCCCTTACAGACTTTTTGCTGACACCAGGACTGAAAAAGTTGATGATTTATGGATTTGCATATAGATAAGGGATTGGTAATGGGAAGACGAGATATCTGTTTGTAACCCTTTAAGGGGTGAAGAGTTATTAAGTTTGTTTATGCCTGTTGTGATGAAGATTGGAAGTCACTTCTTTATATATTTCTTTTCTTTTTCTTTAACTTACTTTCTTCTTTTTATTTTTATTTTTCTTTCTTTGCACTTTTTGTTCTCCTTTTCTATTTCTCCTGCTCTCTCTGAATTTAGTTTATATTTGCTTCTTCTATTGTAATTAAAATTTTCATATATATATATATATATATATATATATATATATACACACACACACACAAACATACACACTGTACATACATACATAGATACATACATACATACATACATACATACATACATACATACATACGGAAGTAGACTAATTTAAGGGCTTTGGATCCAGATTCTAAGTCATAGCTTTCCAAACTGTGTGTCGCGAAACTTTAGTGTGTCGCAACACAGTTTAGTGTGTCGCGACACAACCCAGAAGCGGCCGCGGGGGCGTGCACGGCGGCGGTGCGGGGGCACGCGCAGCTGCGGTGATGTTTATGGCAGCGGCGGCAGCGATGACGGCAGCGGCACGCCATCAGCGCTTCCGCGTTTTAGCGGAAAACACAAGGCCGCCACCGCTGCCGCCGCCATGCACACCACTGCCGCCACGCCCCCCCCTGCGCTGCCGCCGTGCATGCCCCCGCGCCACCGCCGCTGCCACCGTTGGTGTGTCGCCAACGGCGGCAGTTTGGAAGGCACTGTTCTAAGTGGCGGTAGCTGCTCCTGCTTTTTATTCCGCAGGCTGAAAAGTGAATAGACAAATTGGCAGCCTAGCCAACATGAAGAGCAGTTGGGAGAGGCTGATCCCAGCCTTGATCCTGGCTGCCCTACAAAGGTGTGGACTTTGGTAAGTGCCCCAGGATCCTAAATTGTGATGCCAGCCTTGGCAAGGAATATCTTAGGAATATCTTGGCAAGGATATTTTAAGGAGGAAGCAGATGAGGCTGTTCGGTGTACAAAACAGCTTTGATTGTAGCTGACGTTGCATCAGAAACCTGATGTAATACAAAGTGACTGGTGGTAAATGTGATATGCTGGTAAATACCTGATGCCACCTTGTCTCCCTCTTTGAAGGTCTACAGGGAACTTTTCCAAACCTGCGGACCTCCACATATATTATGTTTCAGCTCCCATTTCCTCCCCAGGCAATGTGGCTTTTGGAAGAAATGTAAGCAAGAGAATGCAGAAGCTATTGATGCTAGAACAGAGTAGTTACAAAGCAGAGTAAAGTAATGCAGAGTAGTTACAAAGAGTTTGAGTGTAATATAGGTAAAGGTAAAGGTTCCCCCCGCACTTTTGTGCAGTCGTGTCCAACTCTAGGGGCCTGTGCTCATCTCCATTTGTTAGCCGAAGAGCCAGCGTTGTCCGAAGACGCTTCCACGGTCATGTGGCCGCATGACGCGCGCGGAACGCTGTTACCTTCCCACCGAAGTGGTACCTATTCATCTACTTGCATTTGCATGCTTTCAAATTGCTGCGTTGGCAAGAGCTGGAGCTAGTGCGGGAGCTCACTCCGCACGCAGGGCTAGGGATTCGAACCTCCGAACTTGCGATCTTCCGATCGACAAGCCTGGCGTCTTACCCGCTGAGCCACCACACCCCATTGAGTGTAATATAGTTCATGTTTAATTAACTTTAGGGACACTCCAAGCCAAGTTAGGTGGCAGACAAAACCAATCTTGACTGACCTCCAGAAATTAGTATAGCTGAATCTGGTTAGCACTGGGATGAAATACTGCTGAAAATATGAGAATTCTAGGCTAGATTAGGAAGTAAAAAACACCATCTTGGCAGCGGGAAACCATATATGTAACAGTGCCAAGAAAACTTCACGGTTTCAGTTTCCAAGGGACAAACTCAATTTGAGAACACCTTTTCCTGCATGGAGCACTTGATCTAAACCAGAGCAAGGGTTTGGGCCTCTCTTTGTATTTTGTTGTGGGTCTGAGACCTCCAGTTGTTGTCCTCACTTAATGGCGGGTTCGTGATCAGTTCTCACCACTTCTGCCAGATACAGAAAAGTAGTAGCACATGCCGGCTTCCACATGCATCAGTCCCATCATCAGGAATGGGCAGGATTGTGATTTGCTGTCCCCACAAATCACAGCCAGTGCGTGCTGGCAGTGGCATTCTTGGTTCACGCGGAACCTCATGGAATCCAACACTCTTGGGATGGGGAATCGTGCACCTAATGGCCATTGTGGAATCAGAATGCTGGACTCGACGGGTCTTTGGCTTTTGAACAGCTTCAGAGCTTTTTTGGTGTCCTCTGCTCATAATACTCAAGGCTAGCTTTCTCCGACTTGATGTACTCCAAATATGTTGGTGTAGCACTCCCATTGCTTACACCACTGTTGCATCTTTGGAGAGTGTGGCAAGTTAGGAAAGGTGGCTATAGGTCCCCTTGGTTGCAAGCCGTCCTGAATTAGCTTTTTCCCCTGGCCCTCAGGTGGCCCATCCAGAGCGCAGTTGCAAAGGCAGCTGAAGGGACTGTGGGCAGAATCAGAGCAATTGCTTGGTGATTCGTCAAAGTCAAACGATTACAGAATGATTTCGCTCTTCCGTTGCTAAAAAATGTCTCCATTTCTCTCCCTGCTGCGCACCTCAGCCTTTAGCATATTTTAAATCTGTTCTTGATCCGCATCCTTCCCATCCTTTTAGGGGGTCGACCCTATGAGCTTTGCAAAAGACAGCTGGGCCCTTTGGCCGGTTATATCCCACTCATTAACAAAGGCTCTCTGATCAGAACATTGCTTGGTCACATGAGCTTGGTCCTCCTTTGTTTCTCTTTTGGAAGATGCATATTGAGAGACAATGGGAACCAGCTGAGTCTCCCCACCCCTTCAGATATTCTACTCTATCAGCCAGTGATAAGCAGAGCCTGGTGCTCGCTGCTCTTCACACTTGTGGCGGTCTGGACCAGGCATGTCATGAATGCAGATGAGCCCATCAGTCGCTTTGATTTCTCTTGTGAGATCGGCTCTTTCCACATTCATGCTAAGCGTAGCCTGAACAGCTGTCTGCATTTTAATATTTGCATTCTTTGAGGGCATCATCCCACACCTTGATCTGATCAGCTTTCAAAGCTGATAAGACATCCAGTCTTCCACCCGTTCTCTGCATCTCCTTTTTCCAATTTCCTGCTCTGTTTGAGGGCTGCTCCACAAGCCTTACTGAACTTTTGTTGCCCGCCCCCACCACCCCGTGTCAATATAATTCAACGGTGGGTCTTTCTGGAGCCTGATCAGTCAGAATATGAGGGAATATTCCACGACATTGCTGAAGCTCAAGACAGCTGGGAAGAGGCTTACAGTACATGCAAACAATGAAGGTGGGAGGGAGGATTTGTTCAAGAAAATGAGAGAAGTTTGTAACCTTTGGTTTATGATTTTCCTCATTTTCCAAATTCCCTGTAGTGTAATACAGTATGTCACGATAGTAAGGACACCTGAAAGTTTGTTATCATCTTGTTCACTTGTTATCACTTGCACAAACATTTATTTGTCCTCACGGGTCAGGGGATTGTATCACTGCACCCCTCCACGATGTCCCTATGTTCTAAGACAGGGGTCCCCAACCTTTTTGGCACCAGGGACAATTTTCCATGGACCGGGGGGCACAAACCCCTTGCAGGTGGGAGCCAATCGTACGGACAGGGGGGTTTGCAGGTGGAAGCCAATCGCGTGGACCGGGGGGCAGGGTTTGCGAGCAGGGGCCAATCGGGCCTCACGATCCTCAGCCCACCTCTCCGCCCTTCTTTGCCGCACGCTGATAGGTGGAGTTGTTTCCCCTTCAGGGTCCCCACCAATCAGCTGCTCCAGCTCAGGCTCTGTCTTTGCGCCTTCCCAGCTTCTTCTTGCCACCGGCTGCTCTTCCTCCAACTCATGGCGGCAGGGACAGGCTCGTTCCTGACACCACCGCTCACCTCATGCTGTGCGGCCCACTAGTGGGCCATCGCCCACAGGTTGGGGACCCCTGTTCTAAGATATTCAATAAAAGGGCTACCATCTGGAATGACTTTGTAGTTGAAAAAAACAGATAAACTCACCCATTACTCCTGTCCGGGGATGGTCTCTTCATCAATTTTATAACGGCAAGATGCAGCCTGAGACTTCCCATCTCTAAAAGCCTTAGGTAAGGCTTTCAGAGCTTCTCCAAACATGATTACTTCTGATTTTTTTTTTCATGCAATGGAAAGCAAAAATGATTAAACACACTTTTTTTGTGTGCCTTTGAGTCAGTGTTGACTCCTGGCGACTGCCTGGGCTAGTCCCTGCAGTTTTCTTGGCAAGATTTCAGAAGTGGTTTGCCATTGGCTCCTTCCTAGGGCTGAGAGAGAGCAACTGGCCCAAGGTCACCCAGCTGGATTTGTGCCTAAGGCAGGACTAGAACTTACAGGCTTCCTATTTCTAGCCTGTTGACTTAACCACTACACCAAACTGGCTCCATTGAGACTTACTTCTGAGTAAATTAGCTATAGCAAGTGACAACATCTAGGCTTGTTAAAAGGCTAAATAATGTTGGAGTCTGGGAGACTGTATAATTGGATAGATGTTGTTGATTGGGCACTGGGTTTTTCTTGTTTGTTTGTTTGTTTGTTTGTTTTTATCGGTTCAATCGTGTCCGATTCTCAGAGACTGCCTGGAGAAGTCCCTGCAGTTTTCTTGGCAAGGTTTTTTGGAAGTGGTTTGCCATTGCCTCCTACCCAGGGCTGAGAGAGAGGGACTGGCCCAAGGTCACCTAGCTGGCTTTGTGCCTCAGGCGGGACTAGAACTCACGGTCTCACGGTCTCTAGCCCAGTGTCTAAACCACTACACCAAACTGGCTCTCTTGCCTGCCCTTATCTATCCATCCATCCATCCATCCTTAGCTCTCCTTCAATTTAAGAGTGCTGGAAAAGAAAGAGACTGGGAAGGAGGCAATGGCAAACCACTTCCAAAAAACCTTTCCAAGAAAACTGCAGAGACTTGTCCAGCACCGAATGAATGCATGAATGAATGAATGCATGAATGCATGAATGATGGGGAAAGGAAAAGGGAAGAGCTCAGCCAAAGAAGAATCCAGGAGATCCAGGAAATTAGAGCTTGGTCTCTACAGTTGGAGAGTAAGATCTGAAAACATGTTCAATAACCCTGGTGCCTCCAGAAGGGTTCAGCCACCTTGGTCAGTTTCCTTCCAAAGTCCCAGATGAGCTGGGGATGATAGGAGCTGGAGGGTGCCAACCAGCTTCATGGCAGCTTCTTCATGGTAGGAGCTCACAGATCTTGGTGTCCTTGTCCTACCTCCTCCCCTCCCCTCCCCTCCCCTCCCCTCCCCAATGCCTGTAGATTGATTTGTTTTGCTTAATTCCCCCTGGAATGGTTGCATGCCCAGACACCACCTTGTGTTTGTACCAACATGTCATTGCCTCCTGCAATCCCTCTGTTTACTCCTCTAAATGAAAATTGCGGATGAGTTGTAGTGGCACAATTCCCGCTTGCTGTTACTACTGACTTCACCTGACCAAATCCTGTGGGTTTTTTAAAAAAAAAAAACGAAAAGAGGGCAGAAGAAGCTGAGGTGTCGCTTAGCATTACAATTTGCCTCCAGGGCCAGAGCAAACTTCCTTGCCTGAACCCTCCTAGGTGTTTGCAGGCTGTAAAAAGGGACAGTGTGTTTGTCCTATTTATCATGAGTGACAATCACACTTCTGCTCAGCACATCTTTTCTTATGCTTGCAAAGCTGGGTGAGGATAGAAACAGGACCTTTGCTCCATTTTGGGCTTTGTTAATGCCCCAAAGCCAATCAGCTTGGCGCAATGTTTCCCGCCTTCACTCAGATGTCATGTGGGAAATAAAAATTGGGCCAAACAATTGGAAGATACGATTTGAATGGAAAACATATCCAGCAAAATGCGTTTGAAATGTGTGCATTTGTGCATTGTGCATGAGAGAGAGAGAGAGAGAGAGAGAGAGAGAGAGAGAGAGAGAGAGAGAGAGAGAGAGATTATGTACAAAAGTACGTTTTAAAAAAACAAATAAATGTAAACACAATACATACAGAACTGAACAACAGATAAAACATTTAATTAATCAATTAATATCATTGAGTTCCCTGCTTGCCATTCTCCTTTTCTTTCCAACCAGGATGATGAAAGGGGCTGATAACGTGTATGTGGGAAGGAAGGAAGGAAGGAAGGAAGGAAGGAAGGAAGGAAGGAAGGAAGGAAGGAAGGAAGGAAGGAAGGAAGGAAGGAAGGACAATTTCATCACGATATATGCATGAATGGTAGAATTATTTTAAGACAATTCAGAAGACTCAAAGAGGTGCAACTTCCTTCCTTCCGAGTCTTTGTTCCCATGTTCTTAGTAGTTCACCTTGCAGCTAAGCAGAGGCGTTTGTGCAACACACATAAAAAGGGGTGGAGCGTCAATCACTCAATTGCACCCACCATCTTGACTTTTTTCACCCCTCCTGAAAACCCCCTATTACCAAGCCTTATATAGACCAATCAATTACAGAACCTCAACATGGGTTTTGATGTTCCATGAAAAATCTGTTTTAATTTTTTAATGACCCAAATCTCAGGCTGTCTCTGGATCTCAGGAGATTCCAGCATTATTACATGACAGCTTAGAGGTAAGGTTGCCAAAATCTCACAGAGTGAAATCTGATGAGATTTGGGCCAAGGTTATATTATTATTATTATTATTATTATTATTATTATTATTATTATTATTATTATTGGATTACTGTGTACCAGCTGCCTGAAAAGGTCGCTGGCCCCCACTGTAAAGTTTTATGCACCTGATGGTGCATAATCATATTTATGTACGTTTTTCTGAGGAATTCCTAAACAGGAGTTCTGGGCCTTTCTTTTTATTTCTATATATACTGAGTGCATTTGATGGAAAGCCCAGCTCTGCTTCATGTCCATCTTCAACTGTTATGAATTCTCCAAGATCCTCTGGAGAAAACCAGGCAAAGTTTCATGGGAATTGGAGCGCACTGATTGTTTATCAATGCTTATTACCTCTCTCCTGTAGCTTGGGCAGAGGAGGCTCAGGGACAATTAGGAGCCAAGGAGATGTAAGAGGGGGTGAGAAAAACAACATAGCAAGAAAGAGCAGGGACAGAGACGTGGCATTGGTGTCCCTTCCCACTTTCTCCATAGGTAGCCAGATGGCCTTTCAGAAGGTCCAGGGAAGATCATCCCTAATGAGTACAATGCAGATGTTTCTGCAGATATGTGGGGAATCCTGATGGTTGGGAATTTGGGGACTGGCAGTTGGCGCATGGCTGGTGCACACCACACCACTTTAGGGAAGGTTACTCTCATCCAGCTAGCCAAGCTCCTACTGCCAGAGTCATTGTACAAGATAGGCGGCCATATACTGTAGCTCCTGTAAGTCAACAAACCAAGAAACAAAAATGCTACCACCATTTTGTCTCACAAAGGTAACCAAAGGTGAGAAAAGCTGAAGGATGGCTTCTGAATTTTTCTTTGGATCATTGGAAGTGGTGGACGGTGCAACTGCTAACATTTGTGCTTTCTATTGCACGTCTTTGGATCACTCTGCAACCTGCGTGGCTGCTCATATTTCGATTTAAAAAAAAAAACCACTAGAGGGCTTCCCTTGTGATGTCTTCCTTGGCTTCAGTGAAAGCATAGGAGGCCAGGGAATCTACAGAGCACGGGGAAGTTGATGATGTCATCAAAGACGGGACATTCACACCATTCCTTGGCCACTTCAATAATGAAATAAGTGGGAAAAGGCCACATTCTACCCATGAGAAATTTACTTATGAACCCCATAGGTGTGAGAGGTTTTGAGGAGGCTGAGAAAGAAATGGGGGGGGGGAATGCTAGACATAAGCAATCCGTAAACGAGAGCGAGTTGTGGCAGCTCAGTCTGAAAAAACAAACTGACTTTTTAGGATAGTCTATGCAGAGGCGATGGAAGATTGATTATTGTGGGTGTGAGTGGTTGAGATTATTGTTAGTTCTTATTTGTTTGGGGTGATATTGTATGTTTTAACCTGAAATACTGCACTGGGACTTGGTAAGCTTCCTGGAGTCGACAGATTGGAGCAGCATAGAAATCTGTGTAATTAATAAATAAACATACATAAATGATTAAGTGCAAAAATGCACTTCTTCACCTATGTGACTTTCTTCATTAGTTAATAATAAATTTATTTATTTATTTATTTATTTGTTTGTTTGTTTGTTTGTTTGTTTAATCACCGCCCATCTCCCCCCAAGGAGGGACTCCAGGTGGTTATTCCAACTTCTCTTGAAAAGAAATTTCAGAAGCAAATTTTCTAACGGAATAAAAAGGGCCGGTGGGGGGCAGTTTCCGCACGGCATTCGTAAAAGGCACACGGGGAACCAATTTTATTTTTGATAAAGCGCTCTCTTCCTCCAACTTAACAAGCTTTTTGTTTTCTCCCTGCCAAGGATCATCCATGAAGATGGCTTTTCTGGAGAAGACGTGAAGCAGTACAAGCCTGTGGTCTATAGCAACACTATTCAATCCTTGGCAGCTATTGTCCGCGCCATGGACACGCTGGGCATAGAATACGGTGATAAGGAAAGGCGGGTGAGTCACAGTCTAGATGGCAATGAAGAAACAGCTTCAGTTCATAAAACCTCGCCGACCTCGTGGTCCTCAATGATACATTTCTTAGAGGGAGTATTTTCATGTGAAGGAACTGAGGAGTTACTCTACTCCGTCTGTCAGGCCGAATGTTGCCCTGCAAGTATGTTTCTAATGGATGTACCTGAAATGATGTATTGGATGCTGTAGTTTACAGAAACGTTAGCTGCCTTGGTCGTGTAGACAACGTAAGAGGTTGGTTTGGAGCAAAATTCTCCTTTAAAGCTCTCCTTCTTGATTTGGGGTCCTAGGTCTTGTCCTCACTCAGTCCTCCCTGCCCATGCTGGTAGGGGATGATGGGAATCATGGCCCAAACAGGAACATCTGCATTATAACCAGTGAAATCAATGAATATAACTTGATTCCCAGAATTTTTTTTTAAAAGCAGAAGGCCCCTCCTGCCTCCCAAAATAGCACTTTAATTAATGCTTGCCAGCAAAAAAAAAACGGTTCAGTGATAGGGTGCAACCAGTCTGCTTTTTGATGGTAATTGGCGATTACTGGCAGAAAGCAAGCCAGCTGTAGCATCACAAGGCAGGCATGTAAAGAGGGGCTTGAAAAAGTGACATCAGTGTGGGGCAGAGGTTGCCCTAATTTGTCCCACTTTGTTTTGGACACCCCTGGGCTAACCTCCATCTGGGGACCAAAGGTGAAAGATTATTACAGACACATAGAGGTAAACAACATTTACATACCGTTCATAAGAGACAATAGAAAAGCCAGAAGACCAGAACACCTCCTTGCCAGCAATCAACACCCAGATATGCAAAGATTAACACCAGGATTAGCACCAGAGGAACAATCAAACAGCACAATATACCCTAATCAAGGAACTCTTAACTCAGTCAATCAACCAAGCAGCAAACAACAGCCCAATCAAGGAACACCTAATGGGAGAACAACACCTCCACCAACACAGGCAGGACAAGCCATGGTATATAAACAGAGAGCAAGTCCCACTCCCTTTTCGCACTGAAGATGTTGCCTAGTCTGGCAATTAAACGTCTGCAAGAAAACAACAAGGTTCAGAGAGCACCAAGGACTACACAATTATTCCTTTAAAGCAGTGTTTCTCAACCTTGGCCACTTTAAGATGTGTGGACTTCAACTCCCAGAATTCCCCAGCCAGCCATGCTGGGAGTTGAAGTCCACACATCTTAAAGTGGCCAAGGTTGAGAAACACTGCTTTAAAGAATGGGCTTTGAATGGGGAATGGCCAAAATAGGATGTTATATCAGGGGGTACATACAAAGCAGGAGAATCATATTAACCAGGATATTATTCCCTGTACAAGTGAACACCGCCCCACACACATCTCTCTCACACCTCCCTGTAACAGAAGACAAACATATTAATGGGAGGGATGTTCTAAATTAAGAATTGTGGGGTCAGTACCAGCTTGATTCATTACAATCTCCCAGTATGTACTTCTTGGTTGGTTTGACTGAATTTCTGCATTACTCTGGAGAAAGGGAAAACAGAAGCTGCATGAAAATATACATTTACATTTTCCACCAGCATTTAGCTGAATATAAACATTAGCTCTGAACTATGGACCGATAGAGGAGTGGAGGACCTAAATTCATCGGGGTAGAAGAAGCATTTGCTCTAGCTGTACAGAAATCCAACGGTCTCTGTTTTCATGCTCAAAGCGACTTATTTCCAAGTAAATGCCGATAGCTCTGTGCAGATCTTAGCTGAATTGCTGACACAGTTCCATCCCCTTCAGATGGCTCAGCTGTGTTCTCTAATTATGGGGGTTGTTTAGCTGTGAACTTATTCCTGGAAGCACCAGCAATTATCTCCATCTTGGTCCACTGTTTCTTTATTATTCCACTGCAGTTTGGCGCACAGCGTTGTGCTGCGAAACAGCCGCTGTTCCCTGCAGTCTCTGGTGGGAATTTGAGCTTTGTGGTCCTAGCCAAGTTTGGTTCACACCTGCCCATAAACCACAGGATTTCTCATCCAGTGATGGCTCGGCGTGAATGGCTCCTGGCAGAACATGTGAACTGTCCCCGGGGAATTGGTTCAGCAGCCTCAGAAAGAATAATGATTGTGGTCCTGGGCATTATATTTTCCCTGGACCACTGCCATAGGCTTGCACGCACTTGACATGGCTGTCATCAGGTCATGCAGAGGCATGGGGTTGAAGCAACCTTGGAGAAAGTTGGCGTTTGGGAGGTCAAAGGGAAAGTTGGGGAGATGAATCTTCTATTGAGGGAGTGGTGGTGGTGAAGAACCTGCCAACCCCTGTCAGGTCCTCAGGTATTTTCCTGGTCCATTTCTCTGGTGTTAAGCTCTTGCGTGTAATGCTTAGGCAGTTTTACTCCATGGAGGATGGGATGCTAGAGGGGAGAGAGAGATGGAGGGTCAAGGTGTTTCTCAACCTTGGCAACTTGAAGATGTGTGGACTTCAACTCCCAGAATTCCCCAGCCAGCCATGGCAACCATTTCTCCACATGCTGGCTGGGGAATTCTGAAAGTTGAAGTCCACACATCTTCAAGTTGCCAAGGTTGAGAAACACTGGCCTACATGATATAAGAGTGTCTTTCTCATGGGTTGGGACCACAACTCCCATAATTCTCAGCCAGCATGCTAGGAATTCTGGGAGCTGCAGTCTCAACACATCTGGGGGGGGGGGGTACCAGGTTGAAGAAGTTTGGCTTAAGCTCTTTGGGGGTGCCACGTTTCTCTCTTGTCCCAAACTGTCATTCTTTTCCTACTGACGAAGAGTGCAAGGGATGATCTCAATTTACTCCTGTTCCTCCTAAAAGAAAATGATTGTTTAAGTACAAAAACATCAGAAAAGGAAGAAAAGGAAAGGAATACATATGCTTGCATAAAAATACACACTTATCATTATAATCCCGAACTCATCTATGTCGTTTTATCTTTTGTTGTTGTTGTTATTGCATAAGGTTTGTACTAGGGTGAAGGCTGAAAGAAAAATGCAGAACATGAGATTTGACAATGTGATATAAAGAAATGAATAAAAAAGAGACCAAAATACGCCGCAATGGAAAAATTGTATATATTCATAATAGAAGTCAACCCAGATTCATGCAGGAAGGGCTCCCTTATATATAACCCGTTACACAGCAAGGCAAGCTAAGACATTTAGAATATATTTTGTGGAGAAAGAGAGAAATTGCTTTAAAAAAATAATTCAAGTGACTTCAAGAGAAATGAGCAATAATCCTATGTGTTCGAAGCATTGTCTAAAAATATTTAAGTAGCAGTTAGGGGTCGGGGAACAAAAAAGAAGAGAAAACATGGAAACAATAAAAGGGGGTGGGGGCTACATGAATGCTTTTTTCCTATAATGTTCTTTTTTAATTTTATGGGGTGGGGGGTATTTATACTTTGCTCCTATTTCTGCTGCAAGCTATTCCATCAAATGTAGGAATAGAATTGTCAGGGGAGGAAAGCCCCATCACATTGGGGTTGTGTTGTGGGTGGGTGTGTTTTCCCATCACTGTTCAAAAATATTAAGGGTGTTGAAGCAGCCTGCCCTGTAGAACACCTTTCCCTGGAGATCCAGCAGGCCCCCCCACCCTCTTCATCTTCTGGAAGGCCATAAAGAACTGGCCCTTCCCCCAAGGCTGGAATAAGATGGGGTTGGAGGCTGAAGATGGTGGTTTTGGCTGCACCAGAGGAGATTGGCTCCAGGTTCTTGCCTTTCGGCTTTTATTGTTGTTATGGTGTTTTGGTTTTGTACCACTGCTGTGAGACCAGCCAGAGTTGTGCTTCCCAAGATGGGTGGCCATATAAGTCTTTTAAATACAAAACATTAAATAAAATAGAAGATTCTACGCAAGACGTTTGTAATGCTTCCACAACGGCTCTGCGCCCCTGCTGTCGACTGCTTTGGCAACTGGGCTGATTTTCTTCCGGTTCATCTGTGGTGCAAGAAGAACCATGCTGAACCTGATTTTCAGCAGAAGTGCTGAAGGTCTGGGAGCAGCCCATTTTTCTATTAGAAGGCTCTGTTGCCTCATCCATTTCTCAGCTCCAAAGCTCCAGCCACCAGGCAGATCTTCTAAGGGGAAGCTGGCTTCACGGCTTTGTATCTCCCTCTCATGATGAGAAGAGAAGGGGAGGAATGCTCAAGATTCTGCCCATTCCCCTCTTCTCTTCTGCAAGGGATAAGCCTGTCTATTTGGAAGTGTTACTTCTTGTCTTTCTTTCCCTTTTGAGTGAGGGGTTTCTGCTGCTGTAACAGCTTCAGGAGTTGGAGAGTGAAGATGACTACAGTTGTTCTAAGATGTTGGGCAATAGAAGTGGTGGTGGTGTCAAAGTGTCCAAAACATTGCAGTCTGGAGTTATGTACAGGTTTTCAGCCCTCCAAGTTTCCCATTTCCCCATTTCTCCGCTAGGAGAACCTCCAGCCCTCCAAGTTTCCCATTTCTCCACTAGGCATCCCCCCCCCCCCCCCCCCCAGTAGCCCAGGCAAAAAAGAGGAGGGAAGGACATGGAAGGATTTTCTTCTTGTCTTCTTCAGAGGATAAGTGGATGCAAAGCACCAGACTGTCATTTTAACAAGTTTTGGTTCTTTCTTTTTACATGGAGGAGGAAGGGAGAGATTTTTGTTGCAGAGGATCTGTGGCAGCTCAGGGTAAAGGGGTGGATTTGTTTCTGGTTTTCAGGGTTTATGGGTTGGTAGAAGTAAAGATGATCATGGGCAGTTTCCAGTTGCTTTTGAGAGATTGAGGAATGGAAACAGGCAGTGTAGAAGGGACCTAAGAAGTATGGAGTGAAGCAGCATAAAGAGAAATGTTGGCATATCTTTGCAAATGGGTCAGGAAAGAACCATTCCTCAAGCATTAACTTGTCATAATCAATGAAGTCATTGTCATTCCTTAACAAAACCTGGGTTCTAAGGCCATGTCTCACTTTATTTAATCAGGGCACAAACATGCTTTGGCACGTTATCCTATTTTGTCATGTCCCCATAACATTGCCTTCATCTTATCCCTCGCCCATGAGTGAGACAGGGTTAAGTCACCCTCAGCTGTGTTAAAAGAATATTTTCTCTCTTCTTCTGACACTGTTCAAGGGAAGCCTCAAGGTGGGTCACATCTGTTAGGCTTTGGCATTCTTTATCGTGGAAGGAAGTCAGAAGCAATTTAGGCAGAAGGGTTGGCAATGCAGGCAGCAAATTCCATGTTGCTATACCTTTCTGCCAACTTAAGGATGGGTAGAGAGCACTGTAATTCAGTACAGGTAGTCCTCAACTTACGACCATTCGTTTAGCGACTGTTCAAAGTTACGATGGCGCTGAAAAAAGTGACTTATGACCGGTTCTCACACTTATGACCACCGCAGCATCCCTGTGGTCACATGATCAAAATGCAGGCTCTTGGCAACTGGCTTGCACTTACGACAGTTGCAATGTTCTGGGGTCATGTGATCGCCATCTGCAACCTTCCCAGCCGGCTTCCAACAAGCAAAGTCAGTGGGGGAAGCCGGATTCACTTAACGACTGTGGTGATTCACTTAATGACCGTGGCAAAAAAGGTCGTAAGATCAAGGTGTGACTCACTTAACAACCGCCTTGCTTAGCAATGGAAGTCCCAGTCCTAATTGTGTTTGTAAGTCGAGGACTACCTGTAGCTGGGAAAGCTCTAAGGCTAACTACCTAAATTGGCAGAGAAAGAGAGAATGAACCATGTCTTTTTAGGTTTGAAGACCATAGAAATGGACCATAGTTGTCCATTTCTATGGCCTTCACGTTCCTTACATCCATTAAGCTAGTCTGTTCTGGAATTAAATAAAGAATTTGATAGACATCTTACAGACTAATTTCTACCTTGAGGGACCCACAGCTAAGCCAAGCAATACTTCTTCTGCTTTGTTCATCCTGCAGAAGGCTTTTTGGAACAGGCTGCTTATTATTCACCCAGTGACAACATTTTTGCTCTGTCAATCTTTGTCCTTTCTTTAAGGCTGTGTTGATTGCCTGTGTTGGGCTGTCCAATAGTCTTCACTGGCTGAGAATGATGGAACAGGGGCAGTGACATCCCATCCTCCATTTTAGATAAGTTCTCCTGGACTTCCAAAGGTCTGTTCCTGAGATCAAATCCACACTTTCATTGCTCAAATGGGGTGGGAGGTAATACGATATAGGACACATACTTTGAATGCAGCGCCCGGTTGAGTGAAGTGTTGGCTGCTCCTCATCGAGGCAGATTAGGTGCAGGAACATCCTTAGATGGTCAAAAAAGTCAAGATGGCCGCTTCATTTGTGTGATCAAAGCCCTGTCCTTTATTTTACAAGCTTCGTGCAAAAAAGGGGTGGAGTTTCAATTGCACACTCATGGCTAACATCTTGACTTTTTTGACATGTCTACAGATGCATCAGTTAGGGGTTCACAACCAGGACCTCAAGCACCCCCCAAAAAAACTTTGGGTTTTGCCCCTTGCATTTCTCCAAACACTGAATTATCATTTCTAAAGTGACAGAAGGAAAAGCTGCTGAGGACGAGGAGAGTGACTCTGTTTCCTGTTCAGTTGAGTCTAAAGTGGTTGTGTAATATTAATGTAGAAAGAGTTGTCTTTCAGTCCCTTACGCCTCTAAATGAAGCTGGGGAAAAGAGTTCTGCCTGAAACACTGAAAGGGATGTAGTGCAGGCTGCATTACATTCAGACAACATACTTAACCTGATCAGAGAAAAATCTAGGCTTGGTTAGTATTCATCTTGGTTAATCTTAATTAGGGTTTGCTGTGGCTTGTCATGTTGCATCAGTCCAGTCCATTACCTAATTAACAATCCATTATGGTTTAATGTATTCTATGACCACCACCACCCGGCCCCAAATGGGTTAGTTCAGTAACCAGAATATTTGTGTTATGTGAACACAGCCAATACTGAGCTGGCTGAAACAAGACACTGGCTCAGTGACTAGGTTCATACAATTTGCTTAATTTGGCTATAAAACTAACCCATTTTCTGCTTCCAAACAATACATTGACTAATAAGCTGTCTAAATGAGTTGGGCTTATACAACTTGCTAAGCCAGGAAAATAAACCAAGATTAATTTAATTTATTCAATTTGGGCACTGCCCAACTCCGAACTGACTTGCGGCGGTGTACATAAAACTAAACAGAATAAAAATATTATAAAATAATTATAAAAAGAAGGAAGGAAGAAATAAAGAACAAGAACCGATGGTAAGTCTGGCTAACCACACCCACTCCCTCAAAGAAGTCCAACAGGGCCCCCAACCACCCTAACTCAAGGCCTGGGAGAATGCCATCGGGGTGGGAGCCACGTGGGTATCAGGGAGAATCTCATTCCAGAGGCAAGCTTCTGGGGTCCCAATAGTTGACACTGTTGAATTGAAAGGAGCATGCCAACTCTGCTGGATCGAACCAGCTTGCCTGATATCATGGGAGACAGGCAGTCCCTCAAGTAACCAGGCCCTATACCATGTAGGGCTTTGTCCGTGGGTCATAACCAGCAGCTTGAATCGCACCCAGAAGCATACTGGTAACCAGTGGAACAGAGACCTCACATGGGTATGCCAAGGCATGCCCAACACTGTCTGCGCCACTGCATTCTGGACCAGTTGAAGCTTCCAAGTGGTCTTCAAGGGCAACCCTGTGTAGAAACCATTGCGATAGTCGAGCTGTGAGGTGAATAGGGCACGAGTGACCTATCTTGGCATAGGGCACAAATGCTCTACTGGGTCTTTAACTGTCTTTGTGCAAAATCAGCCAGTAAAAGGCAACTTACTTATGTTATATGTCAGCTTTCCCAGCCAATGAGGTCCCCTCACTGGACAGGAAATCTGGAAGTTGTCATCCAAAGAGCACTAGGTTAGAGAAAGCCGCTGTAGATGTTGGCCAGTTGGGCTGTTTTCAATGCAAATACTGTATAAAAACTGAACCAAAGAAGAGTATGAGAAAAAAAATAAAAGATATTTCAAAATGTGTTTTGCAATCCTGTGTTTTCAGGAAAGACAATTTTCCACTTAGGCATCCAAAAAAAATTTTTTTTTGAGTATGTGACAGGGAAATTAGCACATCAGACAGAGAATGAAAGCTAAGTGATCTGCATTTTTTTTAAAAAAGGGTCGTTTTTCATTTTCATTTACACTGTGACAGAAAATAGAAGAGGGTGTTTAGAAGGATTCTGTTTCTTATAAAACATCACAAACCTGTCGTTACAGATTTAAAACAAAGGTCTATAGAAACCTGTAGAAAATAAAAAAAATGGGCTGGAATACTGCCATGCTAATGCATCCAATAAAGTGGACACGTTTTTTAGTGATTGACACATTTTTAAATGCAATTTATCTGAAGGGCAGCGGATTGAAGAACACTGGGTTTCTTTGAAACATCATCAGAAATTTGAAAAGAGTCAAGGAGAAATCATGGGCATTCTTCCCTTGCAAGAAGCAGAACTCACATTTCTGTGCTGTCCAGGATTTTGTACAAAATACATCTAACAAAAACATCCTATCAGATCCACCATTCTGGCTGGTGGTTTTTCCAGTCTGCCGTGTTGCTATGGTTAAACATTGGCTTAGCTAAGGGAGTGGCAGCCACCCAACATGGCTGCAGTTTTATCACAGCCAAGAAGAACAGAGCTAAAGATTTAAGGACAGAAATTACAATGAAAACAAACCCAGCAGCCATGTCCCAAAAGGTTGGTAGCTGAAACAGGAGCATTGAGGAAGGAGAAGGAGAAATCTGGATAGTTGGGAGAACTCCAAGGCTTGCAAATGTTTTTTAAAAATCCTAAAGTACACCCTCTCTTTCTTGAAATAAGCCAATGAGCACTAAACATCTTCAGATCTTTCCGACGACGCTGAGATAAAAACAGGTTTACTGTTGGAAAGTTAGACAGAATCTCTGCACATTACACCATGTATTGCTATTGCCATAGTATCTTCTTTCCACAATTATTATATTTTGAATATTTGAGTTAAGATGACAAACGACTAGGATTTTAAAAGAGAGGTCATTTTATTAACTACCTAAGGAAAAGGCATTTCTCCATGGTGTTTCTGAACATCTACCCTTCCCTCTCTGGGAGAGAATTTGAAAGATTCCTGAGTGATTAGCCTACTGAAATGTCAGATGTTTTCCTCAAAGTCCTACGCTGGAACCAAGAATTTTGGCTGGGCTTCTGAAGTGGTCCAAAGAGGAGCAAAATATGACTGTGTCCAAAGAATCTTCATAGCAAGAAAGAAAGTAGGTGATGAAGTCCAAGGAAGGCTATGGATTGTTCTCCTGGAAATGGAAGGAGAACATGGTGGCTTTGAAGTCCTGATCAACACCTTAGTAAATGTCACTTCTGCTGCCATAGCAGCAGAATCTAAGCCTCCCTTAAAATTAATGATTTAAGCTCACCTCTTTGATTCACTTTCAAGCAGGAGCTGCCAGCTTTTGGGTTGAGGTTAGGGATGGTTGATCTTGGTGCAAAGTCCAAGGTTGGGCTGGACCGGACAAAGATAATACAGGCCTCCTCTTCCAGGTCAGAATCAGAACCTTCACTTTAGTGTAGAATAGCTCCATTTATTAAGGGGAGCGGTGGCTCAGTGGGTAAGACGCCAGGCTTGTCGATCGGAAGGTCGCAAGTTCGGAGGTTCGAATCCCTAGCCCTGCGTGTTGAGTGAGCTCCTGCACTAGCTCCAGCTCTTGCCAACCTAGCAATTCGAAAGCATGCAAATGCAAGTAGATGAATAGGTACCACTTCGGTGGGTAGGTAACAGCGTTCTACGTGTGTCATGCCGGCCACATGACTGTGGAAGCGTCTTCGGACAATGCTGGCTCTTCGGCTAACAAACGGAGATGAGCACCGGCCCCTAGAGTCGGACACGACTGCACAAATGTGCGGGGGGAACCTTTACCTTTTACTAGCTCCATCTATAAACTTAAGGAAATGCTTTTCATCTAAGTACTATGGCAGTCATGCACATCTTTGCAAACCAATTATTTTAAATAACATTATTTTCCAGACAAGTAGGTGTATATTTCTTCCTAATCAAATTTTGTTTCAAACAACTTAAGCTTCATATTCCTCTTTCTAATTTTAAATCCTTTATGAAAGTAACTACCAAAGATGGATTTTAAAAAACAGAGAGAGCAAGAGAAATAGGATCGGACAGGCTCCTGAATGACCAATTCATTTCAGGGGGGATTTTTCTCAGAATAGGAGTCCAGGGAGAAGCACCTACTTTGCATGCCAAAAGTATCAGCTTCAGTCCCCAGAATCTCCAGTGATTAGGGACACTGCTCGAAGAACTTCAAATAACGAACATTTTGATGGTCTTCACACAACATACTTCTCCTGACTGCAGGATTAATCCAGTGCATAGATTCAAGCACTAGACTGAATCATAGACCAAACCAGCTAGGATTGGATAGCATGCTAAACCACAAAAAATTAACCCAAGTGAGCAACAAGCAAACGTAGCATGCTGATAATGCATCTGCAACTTCTCTGGGGACCTGGTAGCAAACCTGTTGTGTGAACATAGCCATGAAGGGTCTGAAAGAAAATGGCATGTTCTGTGTGACTGAAGATGCCTAATGGTGGCGGAAGGCATATGAAGCAGACACTTTGCGGAAAGTAAGCAGGCTTGGATTAAATCAAGGGCTAAGCCACTGGTTGCACTCCAGATTTTGTTGAACTACAACTCCCAGCGTTCTTGTCCTATGAAGAGCAACTGAAGAAACTGGGAATGTTTAGCTTTCAGAAGTGAAGATCAAAGGAGGAATAAGGTGGCCTTTTCCGAGTTCTTGAAAAGATGTTTAACAGAGGAAAATCAAGACCTGTTCTCTGTGGTTCAGAAAGCAGGACACAGGTTGGTTTTTAGTTACAAGAAATATCAGGCCCCTTAAGCATGGTCAAGGAAGCAAGATTCACATAGCCTTTTTAAAATCACTTTTAATGCCCAGAACTAGGGGTTATCTCAAGAATTAAGATGGAAATCCTGCAGCCCTCCTTTATTACTGAGTTCATTAAAAGGCGCAGGGGCTGTCTCTCTGAAGCTTTTTGCATGCAAGCCTAAAACAGTATTCCTGATCTGCTAGCTGTTTGTGTCTAGAGATATTTCTCTTGCTTGCTCAGCCTCATCTCCGTCTCTTATAGGAAGGCAGATGTTGGAAATAAATCTTCCTAACCGTAGGCTCCCTTTCCCTGGATGTGTTGAAGCAAACTCTGGTCAGCCACCTGTCAGAGATGTTTCAGCTTGCATTCCTGCACTGAAAAGTTGGGTGATTCACTCGACCTGGTAGAGAGAAACACAAGTCCTCTCTTGGTTTATGAAGTGAATGGTCCATGCTGATACATGGACTCAAAGGTGGTCAGGACAAATAAGGTTTACTAATCCATTTTCTGCAGTTACAGCACCCAACATTGGTTGCTGAGAAGTATAAACGCAGCAGTTATACGTATATACTGTGGCAATCATCCAGGGATGGGATAGAGACTTGTGTCAGGAACCACTGCTGATGTGGGAGGCTACCTAATTGCAGCCTCTCAGTAAAGAAGCTTCTGGATTTGGAAATCATGACATCCTCCAGATCACTGGCATCTCCTGGAAGGGAAGGAACAAAAGAGGTCATCCTGTCCCAGTGGCACCTTGTTTAAGCAGCAGAGTTTCCCTGAATTCTACTCTCCCTTTAGATTGGCCCTCATTAGAAGCTGGTTCTCATGACGCAGCTCTGATCAACAGTTTTCACAGGACATAGATGTAGTTATCTTACTCGTAGTTTACCCAATTAGCCTAATTTCCTGATCTGCATGACATACTGAGCCCACAGTATGAGGTTAAAATATGGTGGGCTATTTTGTGGTTCCATGTGGCAATACAGTCACAGTTGGCTCCAAGAGGGAATCTAATGAGGGGCAGGGCTCACATCGGTCCTTGGGATATAGTGTTTCTGATACACGTAGATGGTGGTCATAACTCCACTTTATTAGCCTGCCAAGGCTTTTAGGAAAAAGCAAAGCAGGGTGTCATCTGGGGAATATAGCAACGTCCTTGTCATGACTTCTCCAAGGCTTCCATCATGTTGAGAGATAAAGTGGCCTTTTCGTTACATCAGAGAACAATATGTATGAGATGTATAGATCTATCCTGGGCCATGCCAGCTTCTACCTCATGTTCTTCATAGCAGGTTTAGAAACCAGCAAATGTGGGTGGGGAGACACCCTCAAAACTGAAAATCTAGCAAGTTTTGAACATGCTCATGGATCCATGTCTATGAAGGTTCTCAGTCATCCAGGTGGAATTGTCTGTAGCTTGAATCATGTCAACTGGATTTCTATTTTCTTAATGGAAACGTTTCGCTCCTTATCCAACGGGCTTCTTCAGTCTGAGCAAAGTTGGTAAGGGAATCCTAAATATGTTCCTAGGTAGCTGTGTGACCTTACACCTGGGGCTAGGTCATGGTTATATTGAGATGTAATTTTTAAGTCCTTTTATCATCTAATGGAGGGTCGTTAAAAACACCATGCTGCTGTTGAGCTTCTGAAATGGTCTTAATCTTCCTAGGCACAGAAGACAACACGGGGAGGAAGATGGGGGAGAGTTTGTGCCTGAGGCCCCCACCTCTATTCAAGGAAGGATTTTCCAAGTTGGCATAAATGGATTCCTTGACCCCTCTCTCATCTTCTTCTAGACAGAGAAGATAGGTGGTTTGAGAGAGGGGTCAAGGAATCCATTTATGCCAACTTGGAAAATCCTTCCTTGAATAGAGGTGGGGGCCTCAGGCACAAACTCTCCCCCATCTTCCTCCCCGTGTTGTCTTCTGTGCCTAGGAAGATTAAGACCATTTCAGAAGCTCAACAGCAGCATGGTGTTTTTAACGACCCTCCATTAGATGATAAAAGGACTTAAAAATTACATCTCAATATAACCATGACCTAGCCCCAGGTGTAAGGTCACACAGCTACCTAGGAACATATTTAGGATTCCCTTACCAACTTTGCTCAGACTGAAGAAGCCCCTTGGATAAGGAGCGAAACGTTTCCATTAAGAAAATAGAAATCCAGTTGACATGATTCAAGCTACAGCTCATGGATCCCTTTCTTCTGCCATTTCTATTTCTCTTTTATCTTATCTATTCATCCCCTCCTCTTTCACTTTCAGAGCAAAGGCTTTGCAGCAGGAGGGCTGAACCGTAAGGAAGAGGTTGGGTTTCTAGGCAGTTTTCTGGTTTTGCTTTGTTTTTCAGGTGTGCGTGCATCCCCCCCCCAAAAAAAAAAAAAAAAAGAAAAGAAAATCTCAGCTGTTTCCATTTGCAGAAAGTCTGGCAGCTTCTGTGAATCTGCTTCAATAATAAAATACAGCGGATGCCTCCGAGTCGCCACAGGGAGATGGCAAGGCAGAGCAAAAGAGACCTAGAAAAGACTGTGACATTAATGCAAGTTTAAGAACGAGGAAGCTGTGGGGTTACTGATCCACCATTAGGGAGCCAGCAGCAATTTCTGTTGCAAGGGGGACAGGGCACAAAGTGAAGTGAGAAGATACAGCAAAACCATGGAAATCTAGCAACAGACCCCTCAAAGGGGCTTGTTGGGTGCCTATGAAATTGAGAAGGTGGAGCCCAAAATAAGCCCTGTCTTCTGTCTGGTTTGAATTCAGCAGGATCCCTAAAATAAGCAGTTATCTAGCTCAGTTGATGAATTTGGTATCCTGATAAATGTCATCATCATTCCAGACTAGGTTCTTGTATCATTATTCTCCAACGTAGATTGTCATCTCAACCATCTCCTCTTTTCACATTGTCCACTGATTTACTGACCAGAGCAGTCATGGCAAAGGTGGAATGAAATTTCTTTCTCCTACTCTCCATCCTTGGTAGCTGGCTCAGCTAAGCAATATCCCTTGAAGAAAGAATACCTGAGAAATAACAATTTTCCCAAGATAACGTTTATGTGCCCCAGGAAAATTAGATTTCCCGAAGTCTCAAGAAATTCTGACTGTCTGTCTGTCTGTCTGTCTGTCTGTCCGTCCGTCCGTCCGTCCATCTGTCTGTCTATTATCCCGCCTTTATTATTTTTATAAATAACTCAAGGCGGCGAACATACCTAATACTCCTTCCTCCTCCTACTTTCCCCACAACAACAACCCTGTGAGGTGACTTGGGCTGAGAGAGAGGGACTGGCCCAAGGTCACCCAGCCAGCTTTCATGCCTAAGGCGGGACTAGAACTCTCAGTCTCCTGGTTTGCCATTGGCTCCTTCCTAGGGCTGAGAGAATGTGATTGGCTCAGGGTCACCCAGCCGGCTTTCATGCCTGAGGCGGGACTAGAACTCTCAGTCTCCTGGTTTGCCATTGGCTCCTTCCTAGGGCTGAGAGAATGTGATTGGCTCAGGGTCACCCAGCCGGCTTTCATGCCTGAGGCGGGACTAGAACTCTCAGTCTCCTGGTTTGCCATTGGTTCCTTCCTTGGGCTGAGAGAGAGGGACTGGCCCAAGGTCACCCAGCCGGCTTTCATGCCTAAGGCAGGACTAGAACTCTCAGTCTCCTGGTTTCTAGCCCAGCACCTTAACTACTAGACCAAACTGCATTTTCATAAGGAGGGAAGAAAGGATTTCTAGATGGGCTCACAGATTGCATTGAGCCCTAGTTTGCTCTAACAATGATTTGTACAGCAAGCTGCAGGGGCCTGATGTACATATAAAGCTAGGTAATACCCCATGGTTTAAAAACCTCAGGAACTGGATTCAGGGATAATGCTAAGCCAAAACCAAACAATGCAAATTATGACTTAGGGCAATATATTAATTCAACCTCTCTTCCTCTTCCATTACTGCTGAAGCATTAGCCAAGTTTACCCTTGCTGCAGCAAGCCGATAAAAGAGTTTGAGGACTTTTAGGCCTTGAGGCTCAGGGAGAAATTGAGAGAAGGGAATTCTTAGACCTCTGATGATTTAGTTGGATGTCTGGGAGGTTCTGAATTGAATCTAGTACAAATTGAGCTACTCAAAGTGTGTTGCTTTAGGTTTGGGACTTCCCTTGATGAGCCCAAATCCCAAATTTTTATCACCACTGGTTTAGACGTGGCCTAATTTGGGAACATCACTCCCTTGCAGTGGTTCAACAGGGTCTTTGAGAACCAGGATGAAAACATGGCCCTAAGCCCAGTTGTTGGCTTTCCAAAATGCCTCGATCGCTCTTGCTTTTTCTCACAGCCTTCCAAATTGCTCAAGAGCTAAATGCAGTGCTGAATAATCTTAGTTGATGGATGATTACCCAAAGCCCACCCTTCTTTGCGTCATACCCATGCATCTTGCTAAAGGAAACTGTTTTGTAATTTGAATCTGGAGATGGAACAGGCCTTTGGGGAATTTTTAAAAAATGTCTGGCTGACAGAAAGGAGTTACAAAGATTTATGGTGTCTGTAACACATTTTGTTGGCCATTAAAACATTCATTGGTATCCCTTCATCTTTGTGAATTTCAAGAACTGTTGCTCTTGGGTGACTGATGTGAGATTTGGGGCCCGCTTTTGTCCTTCTACATTGTTTATACAGTATATATTTATAAATCACAAAAGCATAAAGTTACCAGCTGCCCAGTCCACTTGCCAATTTCAAATGCCCGTGGTCCTCCAGCAAAGCCTTCCAGAGGCAAATGATGGAAATTGGGGGTGAGCACCGAGCTGAGGAATGCAGTGATTGACCCAGGGACAACTCATCTGCTTTAGGTTTGAATGAGGATGTCACTTCACTATTTGCAGAGATATGTTTTTTATTGGAAGAGCATTCAATCTTGCATTCTTAGATGCTGCCAATCAGTTATAGAATGCCTACCTCAGTGAGAAATGTGGCCTTGAATCTGTTCCAATTATCACATCTTGCAGCCCTGAAATTCGAATCGAATTATCCATTCAGTCATATCCGACCCTTGGTGATTCCATAAGGCATCTCTCTCCATGATTTCCGATCTTGTACAGCTTCTTTCAGTTGCTTTAAATTTTGGCCTGTGTCTGCTTTGATTACATCCAACCAGCGCGTTCTTTGGCGTCCTCGTCGTCTTTTGCCACTGACCGTTCCAAGCATAACGTCTCTCCAACGATGTTGATCTCATGACATGACCGAAGTAACTAAGTCTAAGTTTTGTTATTTTTCCTTCTAGTGACATGTCCGGTTTTATGCACTTCAACACTTCTTTATTCGTTATCTTAGCAGTCCAAGGGATTCGCAAGAGCCTCCAACACCATAGTTCAAAAGAATCAATTTTCCTTCTATCCAACTTTTTCATCGTCCAACTTTCACAGCCATAAGTAGTTATGGGGAACACGATAGTGTGGACTAGTCTACACTTAGTTGTCAAGCTGACAACCTTGCTTTTCCAAATTTGATTCATACTCATCATTGCTGCACGACCCAGCATGATTCGGCGTTTAATTTCTTGGCTACATTCGCCATTTTGATTGACCGCTGATCCTAAAAAGGTGAATTCTTCCATGCATTCCACCTCATCTCCATCAATTATTATTTTGATCTTTCCATTCTTTGCAGTTGTCATGAGTTTGGTCTTTTTGATATTCAGAAAGAGGCCAAACTTCTCGCTTTCTTCTTTGAGTCTCATGATTAGGTGCTTTAGGCCTTCCTGGGTTTCTGAGATGAGGGTTGTATCATCCGCATATCTACAGTTATTGATGTTTCTTCTGCCAATTTTTACCCCAATTTCTGATTCGTCTAGCTTCAGTTTCCTGAAGATCACTTCAGCATACAAGTTGAATAAGAAAGGTGACAGAATGCAACCTTGTCGCACACCTTTCTCGATCTTGAACCAATCAGTGTCACCATATTGAGTTCGTACAGTGGCTTCCTGATTTACATACAGTGATTTCATCAACTTCACTAAATGGAGTGGCAACCCAAGGTCTGCTAGGGCTCTCCATAGATTGTCATGGTCAACACAATCAAAAGCTTTCCTGTAGTCAATGAAGCACATATAAATATTCTTTTGATATTCACAACATTTTTCCATTATCCATCAAACATTTGCAATGTGATCATGGTTGCCACGGCCCTGTCGGAAACCAGCTTGGACATCTGGCAGTTCCCTTTCGATGATTGGAGCCAGGCGTTGTTGTATGATTTTTAGTAGAATCTTGCTAGTGTGAGATATGAGAGCAACAGTGTGGTAGTTAGAACACTCCTTTGAATCCCCCTTTTTTGGCAATGGAATAAACACTGATTGTTACCAGTTATGTGGCCATGTGTTGGTTTCCCAAATTTTCTGGCACAAAGCTCTGATCATTGCAGTTGGTACTGGCCTTAACAATTCAGCAGGGATGTTGTCAACTCCTGGGGCCTTGTTGTTTTGCAGTTGGTTCATTGTCCACTTGACTTCTTCATCAAGGATGGCTGGTTCTAGTTCTGTTTCCTTATCCTCCTCTCTTTGATGTTGCTCCTCTGTACTAGTAGCATACAGCTCTTCCACATATTCTCGCCATCTATTCATGACACCTTGTTGGTCGGACAATTCTTTCCCTTACTTATCTTTGATGATACCTTTGTGAGCCTTGAACGGTGCCCGAATCTTTTTGATTTGTGCAAAAGCATTCCTAGTGTGTCCTTTTGTATAGTCTTCCTCTAATTATTTGCAATGTTTCTCCCAGTAAACTTTGCTATCTTTCCTTGCTGCCCTTTGGAAACCAGCATTCAATCTTCTTACTTCTACATGATTGCCCACTGCTTTAGCTGCCTTTCTCCTCTCAGCTATTTGGATATTTTCTGAGAGCCATCTACACCTTTTCTCTGCCTTCTTGCGTGGTATGTAATCATCTGCTGCACCAATGATAAGCGATTGAACTTCTTGCCATAGTTCATCAGGCATTTTCTCAGCGGTGTCTAAAACGTCAAACCTATTTTTAACTTCAATTGCATATGTGGAAGGAATTTTGGTGACATCAAACTTTTTTGGTGGCGTCCTCTTGATGTTACAGAGTTTGACTTTGATCTTGGCCACCAGCAGTTCATGGTCTGAGCCACAGACTGCACCTGGATAAGTTTTGACCGCCAGAACTGAGCCAGTCCAATGTTGATTGCATAGGACATAGTCTATTTGATTGCGATGAAGTCCATTAGGCGAGGTCCATGTGTATAAACGATGCTTATGCTGTTCAAAACATGTATTCATGATTCGAAACTGGTTTTCTTGGCAAAATTGTACCAATCGATCGCCTGCCTAATTTCTTTCTCCCAGCCCAAAACTTCCAGTGATTCCTACCTCTGTTTGGGTGCCAATTTTTGCATTAAAATCGCCAAGTAAATAAATAATGTCTTTTCTTGGGATTGTCCTCAGCGTAACTTCAATAGTGGCATAAAAATCCTCAATTTCTGACTCATTTGCATCAGTTGTTGGAGCATAAACTTGGACAATGGTGATGCTGATGGGTTTAGCACGAATTCTGATTGTCATTATGTGATTGTTTACTGTGGAAAAGCCTTCTACTGCTTGAGCCAATTGTTTACTTGCAATGAATGCCACTCCGTTCCTATGCGTGTTGTCATGTCCTGAGTAATAGATGGTGAATTCCTCAGACGGAAAATAGCCGTTGTCTGTCCAGTGTAATTCACTAAAGCCAAGGAGGTCAATTTTTAATCTGACCATTTCTCGATGAAGGTTCTCAGTCATCCAGGTGGAATTGTCTGTAGCTTGAATCATGTCAACTGGATTTCTATTTTCTCAGTGGAAACGTTAGCTCCTTATCCAAGAAGCTTCTTGGATAAGGAGCGAATGTTTCCACTGAGAAAATAGAAATCCAGTTGACATGATTCAAGCTACTGACCATTTCTCGTTTTACAATATCTAATTTACCTTGGCTCATTCCTCTGACATTCCAAGTTGCTCTTGGTTGTACTTTCGTGCAGCGCAGACCCTTGCTTTCACTATTGGTAGCATCAGCACCTGAGGTTCCTACTGGATTTTCCCCAGGCACATCATAAAATCCAGAGCTACTTGCTATAGGTCCTTGCTCTTCCCCAGTCATTCGTTGGGTACCTTCTGGCCTGAAGTTCTCACCATTGGGCACCATATCGAAATCATTTGAGAGCCTTTTCATGGAATTTTCTTGGCAAAATTTTTTACAAGGTAGGTTGCCAGGTCTTTCCTTAACCCTCCCCATTTACCCGGGCTTGGGACCGGCATGGACACCTAGATGAACAAGTGCACATGGGTGGGTTACCTTGAGTATTGCCCTGAAGTTACCTTGTGGCAATACTCACACTGCAGACTGTGATTGGATGCTTGTTCTATTGAGTTCTTTCCCAGTCTCCAGAGCTTTGAAGGTGTTGGAAACAACTCTGGGCTCTCTTCCAAATGCTGCACACTGCAGAACTCCTTACAAAGCATGCTACTGGCCTCCTCTTGTAAGAAACCTCAGGGGCTCTCAAAAGCCTGAAATGGGATTCCTTCCTTGGAAATATGGGTGGCAGGATTATGTGGAAGGGAGGGAATGCTGCAATACTTCAATTTTGTTGCAGCTCCACCACCACCAGTACGCCAGCTATATTCACACAAGACACTTAACAGGCCAAGTAATCTTAGCAGCATTCCCACAATCAGCTAAGCTTGGTGAGTTTCAACTGTAGCTTTTTTTTTTTTGTCATTCAGTGTCTTGTGTTTACCCACCCAGCCCAGCCTGATTCCTTTAAGATTCAGTGTATTGTGCAAATCCAGACAATGGGTTTATTCTCTAACCAGGAAGTTTTAAGTGAATGCAGCCCCTTTGCAGCTGGTCAAAAAAAAAACAGGCTTTCTATTGGGATGCCAGAGAGCATCGTGAATGTGCTATGATTCTTGAGAAGTTTTCAAGAAATTCCTTTAGCATTAAGGTCCTGAGAAAGTTTACGAAGAGCAAAAGAAGAATTAGTTCTTCAGATGAGGCCCATAAGATCATTTGGAGAAATTGAGCTCTTGCTGATCATATTTTCATTTTTATTAATTTATTTCAAACATTCTATACTACTTCACATTCTGCTGTCCACCAATATTCCGTTTTCCATTCTTAAGTTGGGAGTAAAGTAGCTGCTTTGGAAGACGATGGTCAGGCATTCGAACAACATGGCCGGTCCAACGAAGTTGATGTTGGATGATCATTGTTTCAATGCTGGTGGTTTTCGCTTCTTCTAGAAGAAGATTCTAAAAGATTCTAAAAGAGATTCAAAGATACTCTCAAAGCTAATTTAAAAAAATGTAATATCAGCATTGAGAACTGGGAAGCCGTAACTCATGAGCCTTTCAATTGGAGGTCAGCCTTTATTAAGGGCGCTACGGACTTTGAAGAAGCACGAGTACAGGGCGAAAGGGAGAAACAAGCTAAGAGGAAGGCACGTCAAGCAAACCCTCATCATGACCGTCTCCCACCCGGAAACCTATCCCCTCATTGTGGGAGGTTGTGCGGATCCAGAATTGGCCTTTACAGCCACTTACGGATCCACTGTTAAGATTTTACCCTTGGAAGACAATCTTACTCGGCTACGAGTGATCGCATTAAAAGAAATCTGCTCTGCAAGGGATTTACAATTACAATTACCTAGGTTTGGTTCATCATGACCTAAGCACGGTCTTCTTCCCTTTCTGCTCAAATCTCCTTTGGGTTGATTGCCTGGGCGCACTGCAATCTCATTCTGCTTTTCAGAGAATCACCACCACTGGCCCACAATGAGCTTTTAATTGAAAGTTCTTATAAAAAATAAAAAAAATGAAGACATTCCTTAAAGGGATAGCATTAATTTCTCCCTGCATGGGGCGGGGTTTTTAAATGGTCGCTGAATCACTGAGTTGAGTTGTCCCAGTTTCTGAAAAACACCAGCTCTATTGTCCCACGTGCATCCCTGAACTGATTTCTGGGACAGTTTGGCAGGTTTGAACCGGCAGCTCCCAACTTTCCAAAAGATCCCTGGGATTTTCACCTGCTCTGTGAATTCTGCTTACCTTTTTCATTCTAGGAATTGTAGAGCTGAATGCATGAATTCATTATTGCGGCCAAAATCCAGGAACTAAGTGTGAGGTTGGTTGGTTGTCCTTTAAACAGGATAGAATAGTCATTGAGATCAGCAGTGGAATAAAGAGATTGAGATTGAGATTGAGAGATGCAAATGCTTCCTTGTCCCATCTTCCAAAATGTGGTTCTTTAATTCAGGGGTGAGTAACTGTTGCATCATTATGGGTGATACTCTCTAAAATGTGTGTGCATCTCTTTGCATGCCTTTTAAAATAAAAAGAAAATCCATGCCCTAAAACATACTGTCTTGCCACTGAATTTTGGCAGTGCAATTTTAGGGGACCCCAAGGACTGGGGGAGGGGGGGAAATTGGAGGCTAAATGCAACTTGGGGGTTCTGGGTTGCCTGCCCCATCTCAATTAGAAATGGAGAAGAGATGCATTTTGATTCTCCGATGATTCATTTAGATTTCAGCAGCTCCACATGACAGATCCTAAATAAGAGAGCACTTGGATTTGAAGCAGGCTTGTTTTAGCTGTGGTGAGAAGGAAACAGTTCTGTCTTCTTATCTTAAGTCTCCATTAGAGGAAGCTGGGTTCTTCCCTAAAGGAACTAAACCAAACAACTTTTATACAGGAGGATGGCCCAACACAGGAGAAGTAACACCACAGGACCAGAGTCAGCAGTTTATCTTCATTTAAAGGAAAAAGGACACTCATTTGAGGACATTAATGTTCACATTTTAGACAGAGAAGATAGGTGGTTTGAGAGAGGGGTCAAGGAATCCATTTATGCCAACTTGGAAAATCCTTCCTTGAATAGAGGTGGGGGCCTCAGGCACAATCTTTCTCCCATCTTTCTCCCGGCTCTGTCTTCTGTGCCTAGGAAGATTAAGACCATTTCACAAGCTCAACAGCATCATGGTGATCTTAACGATCCTCCTTTAGATGATAAAAGGACTTAAAAATAACATCTCAATATAACCATGCCCCCAGGTGTAAGGTCACACAGCTACCTAGAAACATATTTAGGATTCCCTTACCAACTTTGCTCAGACTGAAGAAGCTCCTTGGATAAGGAGCGAAATGTTTCCACAGAGAAAATAGAAATCCAGTTGACATGATTCAAGCTACAGACAATTCCACCTGGATGACTGAGAACCTTCATAGACATATTCCCTAAAGGAAATTTGCTTCTGCCTAGTTAAACGTGGTGGCTCAGTGGGTAAGACGCCAGGCTTGTCGATCGGAAGATCGCAAGTTCGGGGGTTCGAATCCCTAGCCCCGCGTGACGGAGTGAGTTCCCGCACTCGCCCCAGCTCTTGCCAACCTAGCAATTTGAAAGCATGCAAATGCAAGTAGATGAATAGGTACCACTTCGGTGGGAAGGTAACAGCATTCCTGTGCGTGTCATGCGGCCACATGACCGTGGAAGCGTCTTCGGACAACGCTGGCTCTTCGGCTAACAAACGGAGATGAGCACTGGCCCCCAGAGTCGGACACGACTGTACAAATGTGCGGGGGGAACCTTTACCTTTTTTTTTGGTTAAACTGATGCATTTATTTATTTTTATTTATTTGTCAAATTTATCACCGCCCATCTCTACAAAAGTAGACTCTATGATGCATGCAACTTCAAAAACCCCCTCCAAAAAAGAAATACCTGGGGTTGTTCTTGTTGCTCCTTCCAAGGCCCTGCTCTCTTCCCCACTATAGAAGTGTTTCTAGGGCCATCGGCTTTTCTTATGGATGGCTGTAGCACAACTGGTAATGCCTGATTGTAGAAGGCAATGTAATTTACTCTCTGCTCATGCAAAATGCTTCCTTTTCCAGCAAAGTGCCTTTTCCCTGCACATGAAGGCTCTAGGTCTACAGGAAACAAAGCCTGAAAGGTCTTTTCAGCAAGAAGGAAAATGCCCTATGTCTTTTAGAAACTGGGATAAAAATGAGCCCATTGATGGGGTCACAGCAATGGATTGAATTGAATTGGATCCAAATTCTGATGGATTCAGCAGAACAGGATTTGCTATAAGTTGGACTTTGGTGTGCTGCCCAATCCTCTCCACAATTCTGCTATTTCAACAGCTCTTTGGTGTATCTTGGATCTCTGTTGTCATACCTGGTTATCTAGCATAGCAGGATTTTCCTCTGAACCCCTGTTGCTCCTAATCAGCACATTATGAAGAGAAGATGCGGATGCAAATGTCACATCACAATCAATATTGTTTCTCATTTTCTTGTTCAAAGATGGGGCATGGCAGTTTTCTGCAGCAGTAGCTACTCAAAACTGCATTGCCTGGGAATCCGTGGGCGAAATCATTCAGCCCACGGTGGATTGGTCTATGATTTCCATCCCCTACCTTTCCTCCCCTAGCTGACAATAATCCTTTTGCCATATTTTTTAATACAGCTCTGTTTAACCTTTTGGATCAGCAATTAAGCGGGGAAAATGCGTATGAATTGGCCAGCAGGGCCATGTTAGTTCCTGAGATCAGCATCCTTCCCACAAGGATTGCTGACGGCATTTTCACATCCCCCAATTCTTGCAGTTTCAGCAACTGTTGCCCAGTGGAGTACTTTTTCTTTTCTTAATCAAAAGCATTCAAACCTTCTCAAGAGCTGGCATAAAAAAACTCATTAAAGCCACAGCCAATTGCATCTGTTCCACAGGGGTTAAATGTTCTGCCTTGGCCAAACATTTCTGTGCTTTCTTCAACCCTGTCCCATTCACTCCCTGCGAGGCTGTAACTTGCAGCTTCTGCTAATGCTGCAACAGCCATTAGTTACCTCTTCAAAAGGGAGCCAATAAGAAAATGGTCCATGGCCCATCATAGTCCATGAGTTCAACCTGCAAGGTTGCACGACAGATGTGCAACAGGGTTGCACAACAGATAAGGTAAGATGGTGGCCTCTGAATCAAAAGAAAATTTCCAAGCAGTTTTCTCTGTTCTCCAATAAAACCAAACTCTAATCACAAGGGAGGGGAGCCAAGAATAGATTTCAGATGTCAAGAGAGAAACTCCAAAGATATATGACATTTCCGTTCAGCACTGATCATGAATATTTGATATCCTGCCTCTCTTCCACAGTGTAATTCAGGGCAGAGCATATGAGATCCTGGAGTGCAGCAGAACAGACGTTTGGGCAATCAATTGCCCTATTCCAGCTTGATGCAAGAATTCCAACTGGCCCCTTATTGGAAGGCCAATATAGCTGCCTTAAATTGCAGAAGGCAAAACAATGGACAGTTGAGTCCATCAGGACCATGGACAGCACCCTTGGCAGGTGTTGGTGGGAAGTCGTTCAGGAAAGGCTGCTGTCACAGCAATAAGCAAGGGCCTTCTTGGGCCTTCTGAAGGCTGGCTGGGAGCTGCTTTTTAACCTTGATAAAAGAAAATTGCCACTTCAAAGCAAGTGCATATAGTTTTGTTGAGCAATCCCAGAAAAAGGTGTAGTTGCTTTAATTGGTTCCAGAGAGAGGGTCCATTCATGCTCCCATGTGTTCTGACGCTTGTTTTGGAGACTCCATAGTAGATTCTCCACACTATCACCCCAAGCCCTAGTCCAGTGCCCCCAAAGTTGCCAGTCCTTACATTACAGCTTTACTAAAGCATGGTTGGAAAAATCCAACCTTAGCATTACATGTGAATACAGGTACTGAATTGTAGTGCTGGAAGACAAACTCATTAGCTATCTAGCCCTTTCCCCTGCTTGACACAAGGACTCCAGAACTAATGCATCCACAGCAGAAAACTGCTTCTGTTCAGTAACTAAAGGTTTCTCCTGACTGCCTTCCTAGAACTTTAGTCCATTAAATCTAGCCCTCCCTCTGTATGGCAGCAGAGAACAAGTTACAGCTTTTATTGGGATGACAGCTGTTTAGATCTTTTAAGACCATTGTCCTTCATTCTCCCCCTGATGTCTTCTGATGAAAGCTAAACGTAAAAGGCAGGGCCGTGGGATATCCCTGCTGTAACCCTGCGTGGGTGGCGCCCTTGAGATGTGCTGACCCTGGAACTCTCAAAATTACCAGCTGTTCTCTAGAGCTTGTGGAAGTTGGAGTCCAATGCCTCTGAAGGATGCCAAAATGGGAAGTTTCTCCAACAATGCAAATGTTATCTATGTCTTGGGGCACAAGACATATTGCTTAAAATTAACAAGTGTCTCCTCTCTTGGAATAAAGGCCTTGAATATTGTTTAGTGAGTTTCTGTGTTCTGACACAGAACCTGGGACATCAGGGTCTGTCAGCCTTGCAAGGTAGTCCGGGCAAGAAGTACACCCAGAAGCAGTCGCTCTAACTTTATTGTAAGATGACATTTCAGGTAGTCCTTGGTTAACAACCACTCGTTCAGCGACTGTTCAAAGTTACAGTGGTGCTGAACAAGTGGTACTTATGACTGGTAGTCAAAATTCTGGCCATCCCAGCACCCCCGCAGTCACATGATCATGATCCAGGTGCTTGGCAACTGGCTCGCACTTATGACAGTTGCAGCATCTCGCAGTCACATGATCGCCATTTGCAACCTTCCCTGCCAGCTTCCTACAAGCAAAGTCAATGGGGAAACTGGCAGGAAAGGTCACAAGTCGCTCCTGTGAGTCACTCCCACCTCCGCTGCTTTTTCTCCCAAGGAGCCCAGCCAAAGAGTACAGGATCCTGGGGATCTTGTACTCCATAGCATGCACCAGCCCACAGCACACAGCCCGTTTGCACTCCATAGCACCTGCCTGCCTGTGCTTGCGTGGCACCATGGCAGCCACCTGTGCACCCTCCCACACCTGGCAGCAGCCACCCCCTGCCTGGCCACATACACACCATCCACCTGCCTGCAGGCTGCCCAGGACTTGCAACTTCCTGCTGGCTTCCCCATTGACTTTGCTTGGTGGAAGCCAGCAGGAAGTTGTGAGGAGGTCCTCACTTAATGACCCGCGATTCTTGCTTAACCATGGCAACAGGGACTGCCGGGATTGCTGTCACTAAGAGATGTGGTCATGTGCTTTACAACCGCATTGCTTAGCAACAAAAATTCCAGTCCCAATTGCCATCATCAAGCGAAGATTACCTGTAACAGAATCTTGAAAGTCTGAAAGTACATCTCTCCCCCCCCACCTTTGCAGTCCAAGAAACTAGGGAGGGTCCCTTCTGAGACATTTGCCTCACTCCCATTGCTTCTGCGGGCTCAGCTGCCTCTTCTCTGACCATTGCCTAGACTGTGGCTCTTCTTCCTGTCTCCCAAGGTCATTCCCACATACAATTACAGAGTCTGTACATGCAGTTCTGTGTAATGTATGTGGGAAAGACCTTGTGAGATGGGACAAAGAGATGCTGCCTAGGAAATGGTCAGATAAAAGAGCATAGCCCACAGCTGGATAGTGGGCAGGGCAAGAGGCTCAGAAGAGACCCTCCCTAGTTTCTCGGGCTGTGAAGGAGACGGGCGGGATAATTATACTTTCAGACTTGCAAGATTCTATCAATGTAGCTTTACAATAAAGTAGAATTAGCTCATCTGGATGTGTTTCTGTCTGGTCTACCTGGGAAGGCTGACATTCTGTGTCAGTCCAGTCTGTGCAGGCAGTTACCTTATTCTTCTGACACATTATGCTTTCAGCCAGAGCTACCTGGTGCCAAACTGGCACTGCTGAGAAAGTGTCATTCCACTGAGCACATATTAGTGTTAGTGATGGCTGTTTGGGTGGGGCAGCTAAAATATGAGAATTAGCTTGGCCTTTCAGGAGTGCACTCCATAACCTAGTCGATCTCAGCTTGTGCGATACGGACATGTTTGTATTTGTGGTGCTGGAACCGCAAGTTGGGTACTGCTAGTTACCAGTGACTTGCTAGGGTCACACTGCTCCCTCGTGGAAAAGTACTGTTACTGCTTGTTGCTGGCATGTCAAGTCATTCCAGATGTTATGGGCAGTGTTAATGTCCTGTCATTGCAACTAAGCCGTATCCTGGATCCATATGGAATCCATGTTGCCAACAGTTATTGACAAGAATTTTGAGAACATTTAACTGAATATGCCTGGATCCAGATGGGCTTTTCATACAAACAATCCATGAAAGCAGTTTTCTCTCCAGTTGTGCCCAATCCTTCTTATCACTCATAGTTGCCCAGGAAGGATGAGACTAATCAGGGCTTTCCAGAATGAAACCATAGAATTATGAAGTTGGAAGGGAGTACAAGGATCATCGAGTCCAGATCTTTGAAATGTGCAGGAAAACTGATTAAATCATCTTCAAGAGCTGGCTGTCCAGCCTCTTCTTAAAACTCTCCAGAGATGAAGAACCCAGTCTCCATTGGGGAACTGTTCTACTGTTGTACAGATCTTCCCATCAGGAAGTATTTTCTTACATTTAAAACAATATCACAGTAGCTGCAACTTATACTCATTATGTCTGATCCTAAATTATGTGGCAATGGAGTTCCTGACCACCTTCCTATGGCACCCTTTTATGTACTTGAACATTGATGTCATGTTTCCCCTCAGATTTCTCTTCTCCAGATGGAACATCCCAAGTTCCCTCAGCCTGTTCTCATTAGGAGCATATCCTCGAGTCTCTATCATCTTCTGAGTCTGTTTTAACCTGTCCATATCCTTCTACCCTATCAATATTCTTCTGGAAATGTGATGCCCAGAACTGAACATTAAGAGGTGTAGTCTCACCAGTGCCAAACAGAGAAGAATCATGATTTCTCATGTCTTTACATGATGCTTCTAAGGCAGCTGTTGTGCATTAGCCCTTCTGGAAGCTGCCTTACATTGATGGCTCATCTTCAGGTTGCCAATGACCACACCCAAGTCTTTCTCAGATGTAGTGTTTCTAAGCCACAAATTCCCCATCTTGCATGTGGCACCAGAGCTTATTTTCTTGTATGCTCAGACTGTCAAATGCTTCAGCAGGTGGTAGCATATAGCTGACCTTGTTTGATTTCAGAAGCTGGACTTGGTTAGGACTTGGATGAGGACCACCTGGGAATTCTAGAGCTGTCGATTAGCCCAGTGTTTCTCAACCTTGAGAAGATTTGTGAACTTCAACTCCCAGAATTCCCCAGCCAGCATAGCAATTCCCCATAGCTGGCTGGAGAATTATGGGAGTTGAAGTCCACACATCTTCAAGCTGCCAAGGTTGAGCTAGACTGAAAAGCTAGGGGAAAAATCCCGGAATAATGCAATTTCTGTAAAGAAAACTGCATGGATACAGTCACTGGGAATCAAGCTCAGCTGAAGGCCATCTTTGCCTTTAGACTGTCAAATCAGAAGTTATTCTAATTTTTCTCCCTTTTTAATATATATACTAATAAACCCTTGATTTAACAAACTAAAGTGGGGAATGGGTATCCGTTAAAGCAAAATATCCATTACATCCAAATAAGGTTTAATGCATGCTTATTTTACATATTTTACACATTTTATGCATGTATAAATTAGAAATGGGATTTTGTACAGACACATTATATATAGTTTATGCATGTAATTTATGGCAAACAGGATTTTACACATGTGCAGGGGCATATAGTATATGGACAGATGTTTGTCCATCGCATCTGAGGATCACTAAATCAAGAGTTTACTGTAATTCATGATTTCGGTTGTTCTTTGAAGATAATTATTAACAGGGGAAACATTTTAACTTTGAAGAGAGAATTCTACAAGGATGTACTGTATGTGTGAAGCAGGTCAGCGGTCTGTAGCTCTTGTTAACTATCAATTTCCTTAGTTCCTCTTTTCCTATTGGGGTATGCTGTCAGGATCTCTGTTTGCTGGTACTAGATGATGTTGCCATGAGAATCCACCTCTCCATCTGTGGTCCATAAATCCTGTGTCCCAGAATGTGGTGTTCCAAACATCCTTTTAATTAACAAGGTTGGCAACACCGTTGCTGTCAGAGTGCGCGCGGTGGAGCGGCCTGCTCTATTTCCCAAGACACCAGTGATTCACGTTCTATGCAGTAAATAGACACTAAAGCAGAGATTAGATAAAATACCCTATTTACTATATATACATACGTATTACAGAATACATCCACACGGGTAACAAATGATACAGCAATGAGTAGTTACAGAAAACGAGAAGAAATAATACAACCAGACTCCTCTGCTTATATACATAAACTGACCAATCACATTATAGGTGTGTCGCCACACACCCGGAAGCGCTGATCATCATCAGCGCTTCCGGGTTTTCCCGCGGCGACACACCAGCTGCAGTGTGCAAAACCCAAAAAGCGGCAGCAGCGCTCCGGGTTTTTGCGCACTGCCGCACTTCCGGGTTTTCCCGCGGCGACACACCAATGCCAGTTGGTGTGTCGCCGCGGGAAAAACTTTGGAAAGCCCTGTTTTAGAACAACTCTTTTTGGTTTTCTGAAAATATTAGCCTGAACTGACAGGGTAGGAATCCTGCTTAAGCTCTTTTGTGACTCTTTTGTGACTTGAACACAGAATGACTCAGCTGATTTATTCATGCAATAAATGAATAAATGAAAGCCAGTTGATGAATCTTTCTAAAGTGCACAATTGATATTTTTCATCAGAGCAGAGATTGGGAACAATCTTGAAGACAGAGTATTTTATTTTATTATCTATGTTGCCTGGCGCAAAAGTTTCCACCAAATACCATTAGTGGAAATGATTTTGGAGGGGACATCCTAAAATAGATATAATCTTTTTTCTTTTTTTTAAAGGAAGAAACCCCAAACCTTTTCCAGAAACCTAGGCAGGGGCAATAAAGATTATTTTGATCCACCCTCATGCCTGATACAAGCCCACTCATTTTACATCATTCTCCCCCCATTGAGATTCTTCCCCTTCTGTTTGGGTTAATGATTGATTTTTAATTCTGGTGCTAACCAGAGTGATGGCAGCTCCTAGTTCAGATAGCCATCTTTAACTACAGGTAGTTCTCGACTTACAACCATTCATTTAGTGACCATTCAAAGTTACGACAGTGCTGAAAAAGTGACTTACGAATGGTCCTCGCACTTACGACTGTCGCAACATCGCCACAGTCACAAGACCAAACTTCAGGCGCTTAGCAACCAGCATGCATTTACGACAGTTGCAGCATCCTGGGGTCACGTGATTGCAATTGGTGACCTTCCTAGCCAGCTCCCGACAAGCAAAGTCAATGGGGAACCATGTGATTCACTTAACGACCACACCAAAAAATGTCATAACATCGGGTGTGGTCACATGATGCCTCACTTAACGACTGCACTGCTTATCAACACTAGCATAAGCATTCACTTTAACCAGCAGTTATGGTTGCTCCTCGCTATGCTCATATTACACTACTGCTATGCAATCTTCACTGCTTACCAGTAAACTCCTCAGTGCAATTCAAGGTGCTGGTCATGACCTATAAAGGCAAAGGTCATGGCTATTTGTGGGATGGGCTTTTCTCCCATAGTTTCTGCTTTCTTAGTCAGTAAGATCTGACTAAGGGGAATGGTCCAGGTCCCATCTTTAAAACAGTGATATCTCATGGGACCCAGTGGCATCCCTTCTCTATTGCTGTGCTTGCCCTCTGGAACAGCATTCCCACAGAGGCTGAAGTTGCCCGAACACTGATGTCCTTTAAAAATGGTCCTCAAAGACCCTGAGTTTTTTCCCAGTGCTGGGTTAGGTATCATGAGCCCTGGGAGGAATTTTATTAATGCACCAGTGTTTTAGACCTGAGCTTTCATCTTCTTTCAACTTTTTACTCTATGGGATGGGAGGATGGGAGGATGAGAGGATGGAAGGATGGGAGATAGATGATAGATAGATAGATAGATAGATAGATAGATAGATAGATAGATAGATGATAGATAGAACCTAGACCTAGACCTAGACGTAGACGTAGACGTAGGCGTAGGCGTAGGCGTAGGCGTAGGCGTAGGCGTAGGCGTAGGCGTAGGCATAGACGTAGACGTAGACATAGACATAGACATTATGGGGATTGCTATCCAACAGATGTGAAAGGCACCAATCTGAAGCAGTGCTAATCCACTGCTAACATTCCTGCTACCCATTTGCTACAATCTTATCTTCTGGGACCTTTTGCCATTGATATGGGCTTCTCTTCTGCAACCATGACTCAGTCAATGCTTTCAGAAGAAACCAGTCAGCATCAATGACAGGCTTCAACAGGTATCTAGTAGCTACTGAGACTTGATGGCCTATGTTGTCATCATTTTGTTTCATATTATTTTTCGTTGTTTTTTTTTCATGTAAACCCCTCTGGATTTATTTTTTTAATTTTTGGGATTGAGAGATATCTACTGAATATTTAAAAGGAACAAACAAATTCCACAAAGATGTGGAATGATCCATAGTTTTAGTCTGCTTGAGGTTTCATTGTCCTGAATAATGCCACTTTCTTGGCTATAAACATGTTCCCTACTGTTTTCTCCTTTAACTCAAGCTCATTTATCAGTAATCTAAATAGCACCTGACCCCTACAGGTGAGAAAATCATCAAGGACCATAGTGAAATCCATTTTTCCTTCCATCTCAAAGTTTCAGATTCTCCCCCTGAACTGTTCCAGCTTTTGTTTTAATTCTGATCCAAGATTAACTCTGCTAGGACAGGTTCCTGTTTCCTCATAAGTCAATACCGTACTGTCTATGCTTTTGTACGTGAGACAGTCTGATACTAGATCAGTCCATTGCAAGATTAAGAGACAATCTCCCATCCAAAAGAGCTTGGCTTCTAATCAGGAGAAAGAAGCAGAAGAACATGAACCTCAATTTGATGGTACATAGGCCTTACATTCGATACACAGCAGTCCCTGGAATTCTTTCATAATGGCTTCTTTAGCATTTCTGCAATAAATCTACTTATCAGAAGTTCTTGTAACTTTCAGCACCTGCTTATCTGTTTCTAGTCAGCTTGCCAGGAGAAGCTTGACAGCATCTTGCCATTCCCCAAGGGAAAACCTGCTGACTAGGTCTCCAAAGCAAAAGTCATCATCTTGTACAAGTATCTGCATGACATCCAGGATATGTGCCACTCTTATGCACAAATATCTATCTAGAAGTCCAAGCAACCGACAAGATTTCCCACACAAAATATCTTTGCCACAGTCATTAATGCAGCATGCAAGTATTCTCTGCACAAGGGGAAGTATTACGCATAACTGTTATGCACAGAAGTAGGAGCTGAAGAAGCTGCTGTCTAGGGAATCTTTGAGAAAGCAATTTCCATGCCCAGTTCCAACTTCTCTCCTACCCAGGGCCAAGACCCTTATGCACTCATCTATTTGTGACTCATCCCCCCTTTCTTCACTTTCAATGTGTCTTCCACCCTTTCCTTACTTCCCCAGAAGTGGGAAGTTAGAAAAAAAGCTATTTTACCAGCAGACGTGTTGATTACATGTCACCCACATCAAGTCAGAAATTAAATGCCCACTTGTGTGTTTAAAGGGACCCATCTTTAGAAACAAGCATGGAGTCATTTTGAAGGCAAAGCCTCCGAGCTCTATAATTTTTACCCACCTGTTCCCTGTTATTTATTTAGTGGGTTTTTCAGAAACAGCTGGCAAATCCAGACAAACAGGACTTGAAATGACATCTGTCAGTGCTTGAATGCTATTTATTTATTAGGCCCACAAATTTGATTCCACCCTCTCTAAGAGGCACAGGGCCACAAAATAAAGGGGAGTGAGCCATATGCACGAACACACACACACACACACACACACACACACACACCAGGCTTTTCTTTTGAACTCTACTCAGGGGCATCTGCAGGGGAGTTGAAAAAATCAAGATGGCGGCTACAACCGTGCTATTGAAGGGCAGAGCTTCAGTTGAATGGTCGTAGCTACCATCTTCATTTTTTTGATCCTCGGCAATGTATGTCCCTGCCCATATTAATATAAACATAGGCAAGTGAGGCAACACACATGGTTCTTCCATCAACCCATTTAATGGAATATTAACTGAGGTTCCCCATTGGGTCATCCATTTCCATCCTCTGTGGTTTAAAGAAAGAGGCCCTAATTTTGAATTTTGGCTGCACCGAGTAAATAATGTTTACAAATCAGTAACAACAAGAATTGCAAAAAGAACAAGAACGTCCTGCTTCGTTCCACAGGAAAGACATAGAACAGTAAAAGCTTAAATAAAAGAAATGATAAAATCATTCCCCAAAAAAAAACATTTTCCATATAATATCACAGAGAAAGTAATTTAAAAAGAGAATGTTGGAAATCATTTTCCAGAAACAGATAGACTGGAAACCAGTAGATATAGGAACCTCTTATCAGTGAGGTCAAGATAAGCAACTTATGCAATGGGGGAAACTTTTATTTTCTGATATATTTTCAGGCTTTGAAATGCATACTTAAATTAGGAAAGGAGTGTGTTTCAAGCACTGAAAATAATTGTGCAGACTTAAATAGAATTAAGTCTGATGGGTTGTCTACAGTCGCATTAGGCATAACTTTGGCCCAGTGCCCACTGTGGGAATGAGAGCATGTACTGGGCACTCTCACAATATGTCTGCCATAGTGGCTGGACTAGTCACAAAATGCCCATTTACCTGAAGGCAAATGGTGAAGTTGCATCCCACCTCCGCATACTGGATTCTCTCTTCCATCCGAGTGTTCCTTAATTGTTTTTCTGGATAAATTGTGAATTTCCAAGGGAATCTGTCAGCTACATCCATGTACTCTTTTTATTTTCTAGTGTAGCTTGATGACCTACAGAAGTTCCATACGGGTTAAGATAATATTAGAGTTTCCTCCTTTGCTTTACCCTATATGTGCCACAGGGCCCTGAACTGTTTAAGTTGAAGGACACTTAGAACTTCTGAAGATAACAGAAAGCTGGGCAGATGGGTCTCCAAACTGAATGTCCACAAGCTTTCTGGGTTTGCCTTTCCAGCTGCCCTGCTTCTTGCCATTGCTCTGAATTGCTAGTATAGGAAGGCTTCAGATGAGTGAACTGCTTAGCCTTGATCAGCCAAACATAGGTTTGATTGGGTGAGACGTTATGCCAATGCAAAGAAAAGTTAGATGCAGCTGGTCAGTGCAAGAGGAGGCAACAGGCTTTGTCTAGTTTTAACACTGTGGACAGCTCCTGGTTCTTCTTTATCAGAGCTTTCCAAACTTTTCATGTTGGTGACACACTTTTTAGACATGCATCATTTCGCAACACACTCTTACAGCAGGGCACAAGGCAGACACTAGGACCTGCACAGAATCACAGCAGGTTTGGAGGCAGCCAGGCACAAGGCAGGCACTAGGACCTGCACGGAATCCTGGCAGGGCTCGGAGGCAGCAGCAGCCACGACACACCCAGACACTGCAGCCGACACACTAACATGTCCAGACACACAGTTTGGAAATCTCTGTTCTTTATAGTGAGTTTCCTGTAGTTGTTTCTCCTAACAGACCCTCATACTGAGAAGAATAACAGCGGAATAAGATGGCTGAGAAACTAGAACAGTGTTTCTCAACCTTGGCAGCTTGAAGATGTGTGGACTTCAACTCCTAGAATTCTCCAGCCAGCCATGCTGGCTGGGGAATTCTGGGAGTTGAAGTCCACACATCTTCAAGTTGCCAAGGTTGAGAAACACTGAACTAGAGGGATTTATTTCCAAACTATGTGTAAACTCAAGAAGTCCAGAAAATAAGGGTAAATGCTCAAACACATAATGCATGCACCAAAGAGGGCAAAACAATTTGCACCAGAAGCCTTTCTACCATTGCTAATACTGAACTCCAGCTGAATACTTCCCTCTTAATTAAAAATGAAATAAATGGTCCTTGCCCAATTTCTCTACCGGTGAGTCAAGTGAGGGATTTCTAAAAGTAATTTGCAAACTGTTCTAATTCAAGATGGAGGGTGGGATCTTGGCTCAGATTATGATCCGAGCCAGAGCAGAATTTTGGAGGGGAATGGGGCTGTAATTGCAAACATCACCAATTTACTATGCCACAGCAGGTAAATACGATCTTCAGGAACTTAATTAGTAAAAAAATCACTGGAAAAACAACATTTTGATTGAATAATACGGAAAGGCCATCTATAGATAGGTTCCTTTTTGTTTCTTGTCTTAGAATCATCATAGGTGTTAAAATGAAGCTGTAAGCTGCTGAAGATCACCTCCATCAGTTAGAATTTGCCTTGACCAATTTAATCAAGATAAGCTTTCATTTATGACTTCTTAATTTTATGGAACCAACACATAGGAAATAAGAAGAAGTGAGAAAAATAACAAGGGGAGGAAAGAAAAAGGAACAAAGGAAGGTTTTGCTGACTATTTAAATGCATTTGTTTTTATTTTTTGGAAAAGATGCCACAGTTGACGGCTTTTAAACTATCCTACTGACATAGGCACCATGATGTCATTGCACAAATCACGTTATTTGCACATGAGGCCACTTATCTTCCTTTGCTCCCTCTTATGGATGTTCTTTTCTACTGACTGAACAAAGCATGCCAATGGCTTATTATGATCTGGCTTCATTTAGGCTTCTCCAAGCTGGTGTCCTTCAAATGGATTGAACTATAGTTCCCAGAATTTACAGCCAGAATGGCCAATCGTTGGGCAGTCTGGAAATTCTATAAGACACTTACTTTTCTTTGGAATGGAAAGCATTCCAAAAGAGGGTGGAGAAGATAGGGTACCAAGATGAGAGGAAAAGTGGTTTGCTAGAGGATTTTTGAACAGAAAACCAGGTCAAGATTCATCTAGTCATGTTTCCAGATATCTCTAAAAACCCATAATCCAAACTTGATGATGAACCAGGGTTTATCCCTGGCTACCCATAGTATCTGAGGATACACTGTTTCCTGAGAGATGTCACAAGCCTCTTTATCTTGCCTTGGATCTTTGCTCCAACTAGGACAACATTATTTTTATTTATTTCCTGCTGGCTTGCTTTATAAATGCATATTCTGTCCATTCAAATACAAGTTAAAAATCATCCAGACTATTATCTAATCCTGGGACCCCCAATGTGGTAGCATCGGTATGACCAGGGAAACTCCCTGGAGCACTTCTCTCCCATTAAACATTGTCATTTAACAGTAGCTTTCAGGCCACATCAAAGGTGCGCCCCACATCAAGTTCTTTTTCCACCTGCGTGCATGCCCACCTGTCCTGAGGAGATAAGCATAAGCTCAGGTGGCTGAAGGTAACTTAGGAAATGAGAAGAGATGACGAGGTGCATTTATGTGGGTTCCCTTTTTGGTGAGAGCATCTACCCCATGTCTTCCTAACTCCAAAGTCCTCCAGCATCCCAAAACGCATTCATTTATTTAACAATGCTCACCTTCTCTCCCATTAAACATAGTTGTTTTTACAGTAGCTTTCAGGCCACATCTAAGGTGCACCCCACATCTAATAATTTTAGGAGGTGCCATGGGATCCAGGGGCTGCAGGCTGTCTACCTCATGTATTTATTTTGGGGGGTTAGATGCCTTTCATTCAAGAGCAAAAGGAGGTTTCCTCCTCCTATTTTTCCCCACACCAACAAACCTGTGAAGTAAGCTGGGCTTAGAGAGAGTGACTGGCCCAGAGTCACCCAGGGAATTTCCATGGCTGAAGGAGGACTTCAGTGTGGGTCTTCCTGCTCTTACCCAAACTCCTATATCACAATGGCTCATTGACTGTAGCTCTCTAGGACTTCTTCCAGCTTCTTCTAGAGATGCTGAGGAATGAACCTGCACATTCCAACTCTGATGGATGGCCTTTCCCCCAAGGGTCTATGTGTCAGATAAAAGCATGCCAGTTCATCACCTGAGAGGTGGCTTTCCTTTAGAGCAGCCTTTCCCATCCTCTTAGTACAAGACCGTCTTGCTCGAAGACTCTTGTTTCCAGTAACAACTTTGGAGTTTTCAGCATCAGGGAGTTTTCTGTGTAGTTCTCTAGAAGGTCTTACGCATGTCCCTGTTTTATGGGGTTCTGGCCTCCCTATTGTTCTTGGGTTGCAGAAGGGAGATGGACCTATTTGGGGCAGAAACTAACCAGCCCCCTGCCACTGAAGTGAACATTCACAAATCTGTGTGTGTGTGTGTGTGTGTGTGTGTGTGTGTGTGTGTGTGTGCACATTACAAAACTCAAAAGGCCTTTTGTCAAAGATGCTTAGGAGATACATCCATTGAGGTGTTTGGGTGGGACAGTTGGGTCTGATTAAATTCAAACATTCAAACATATTCATAAAACAAATTTGTTTTGATTCAGGCATCCACCTAGAGTTGGCCTTGAACCTACAAACTATACTCAATTTAATTTGGACCAATTTGGTCTATTACAAGGTGCGTATCTATGGAAACTATCCAGGTTGGTCCAAATCATTCAATTGAATTTAACAAATCAAATCAATCCTCAGCTTGATTTGCTGAAGCCATGTGATGCTCCAATCATTCCTAATGGATTCAGAGCATCAGGCCTATGGAGTGTGTGTTTTCAGCTCACTAGGGTTTCGTCTACTCTTTTCCTCGCAAATTCTTGAATGATGTAATCCAGGTGACACAATTTGTATAGGTGCACATACGTGTGTCTTTTGCTCCCCTATCCTTTCTTGCTTTATTATCCAAGATGCTGGGAACACTCCAGGTAATTACCTTCTGAATGAGTTAAGGATTCATCTCTGTTAATGGATCCCTCACAGATGAAAAATATATTTATATTGTATACAACAAAAAAATTCCAATCATGATTAAATTTGTATGGTACACCAATGCAGAAATCTTCATCATAAGCTAGCAATACAAATGGCCAGGAATGGGGGGGGGGGGCAGGGAGAAATTTACCTGAAGGCAAGAAGACCCACCCTAATTACTCAGGTGGTAAATATGAGCTAATGAGCTCATTTTACTTTATTGTAAGACTACATTAACAGAATCTTGCAAGTCTGAAAGTACAAACCTCCCACCCTCCCTATTTACTGCCAGAGTAGTTAGGGCAGGTCCTACCTAAGTTTCTTTCTCTGGCCGTTACTCAGTTGCGGGCTCCTTCCTCTTTTATCTGATCGTACCCTAGGCGGCATCTCTTCCCCTCGTCTTCCAAGGTGATCCTCACATTCCATCACAATATAAATCTGGCCAGATTCCTATCTTCTGCAGTAAATCTTCCCCATTACAAGAGGGCTATCCATAATAAAATAATAATCAAATTTGGAAAAGCAAGGATGTCAGCTTGAAGACTAAGTGTAGACTAGTCCGCACTATCGTGTTCCCCGTAACTACTTATGGCTGTGAAAGCTGGACGATGAAAAAGTTGGATAGAAGGAAAATTGATTCTTTTGAACTATGGTGTTGGAGGAGGCTCTTGAGAATCCCTTGGACTGCAAAGATAACGAATAAAGAAGTGTTGAAGCACATAAAACCGAACATGTCACTAGAAGGAAAAATAACGAAACTTAGACTTAGTTACTTCGGTCATGTCATGAGATCAACATCGTTGGAGAAAGATGTTATGCTTGGAACAGTCAGTGGCAAAAGACGAGGACGCCAAAGAACGCGCTGGTTGGATGTAATCAAAGCACAGGCCAAAATTTAAAGCAACTGAAAGAAGCTGTACAAGATCACAAATCATGGAGAGAGCTGGCTTATGGAATCGCCAAGGGTCGGATATGACTGAATGGATAATTCGATTCGATCCGTAATAAAAGCCACTTATCGACCTGAGCCTCCTCCTTGAATCTACTCAGCTAAGTTCATGTGTCCATGTTGGCATTTTTGCAGAGAGATGTAGTGCCATGGCCAGGGTGAAGCTCTGAGAAACAGGGAAAGACAGAAGCCACTGGGCATTCTGCCAGCCTCTGCCTGTCCCCAAAGTACAAAATCCAAGGTGAGGGGGCACCATGCCTTTCTCCGCTTTAAGCTGGAAACCCAGTTAGCCCAACTGGCAAGCAAGATGGCAGGTACTGGGCAGGGTGAACACTTTCCATCAGAAATTGATGAATGGAGACAAATGGGGGCTGGCAGAAACAGAGAGATGCCCCTGCCTCGTCTTGCTGAGTGGCCTTCCAGCAAAAAGGAAGAGGGCACACACCCTTTGGAGTCTACTGGAAGCAAGGAAGAAAGGCAACTGCTTGGTGGTCATTGTCATCACACAGCCAGCAACTGGGAAATCCAGGAATCAGTAACATTGACCCCATGTTACTAATCGAAACAGGCTTCTCTGGCAAGGCTGAGTTGAAACCAGTTATAGAGGCACCGAAGAATCCAGGAACTTCTGATATGTAATTTTACCGTAAGAAAGCTAAGAAGCTTTGATGAAAGAATTCCAATGACTACTGTGCATCAGAAGCAGTCTCTGGAATTTATCAAGAAATCAAAGTTCATATTTTCGTTCCTCTTTTTCCCATTCAAGCTATGCCCCAGGCTGGGAAAAAGCTCTCTTTGGGGCAAAAACCTGGTTTCCACATATTTCTTGTTTGGGGAACAGGTTGGAGATAAGTCTGTTTTCTTCTGACTGTGGGAGAATGAACTCTCACTCTCTCAAAGACAGAGAGGACCACTTGGAGATAGTGATTTGGACCTGGAATGGAAATGTCATTGTATGACTGACTACATCCCAAGGTGGGTCCTTGTGCCATCTGCTTGCATCCAACATGGCCATGTTGAAGGGAGGTAGGAGAACTCACAGATATAGTGGGAAGGAAGTCACATGATGAATAATCAAGAGCTGAATATGTAGTTTTCTTGGCAAGAAGTGGCTTGCCCTTGCCGCCGTCTTCTTAGGGCTGAGAGGGAAGGACTGGCCCAAGGTCACCCGGCTGGCTTCGTGCCTAAGGTGGGACTAGAACTTCTGGTCTCCTGGTTTCTAGCCTGGTGCTTTAACCACTACACCAACCTGGCCCTTTTTGAAATTTTAAATACTGTATTTTAAGACGCCAGAGGTTGATTTCTGCAAATTTGAGTACTCTTCCATTTAGCTAGTTGAATTTTCATAGTTCTGTTTTTAAGTTCTTGTTCTGGGTCTAATTGGCTACTCTTGTCTTATTTTTGCATTTTATTCTTCTACAAGAAATTGCCTCCCTCCCTGTCTCCCATTGCTTGGTAGATTTTTTCTCCCCCCTGTCACTGTTGTCATCTCCCTGTCCTCTTGTTCGTTTTCTATAGGCTGCTTCCATCTGGTGGCCTTTTTGCAGCTAGGAGACAAGCTGTTGCCTTGGTAACAAAGCCCTTTAGATGGTTGGAGGCCAGGGACCACTCAGCATGGATGGGGAGGGGGGAACCGTGCTATTTTTCTTATTCAGACAAAGATCCAGAACTCTGGTTGCTAATGGAGAAAGTGGCCACCAGAGAGGGACTGAGTCTGCACTTCTCTGGCACTAGCTTCTTTCATCAAGGTGTTCTGTCCTACCTTTTCCTTCGTGGTGCATCACTGGCAAAATATCCTCCAGGAAATTGGGACTGCCAGGGATATTTTCTCAAAAAGAAAAAGTTGGAGCCCGTCCTGTCTAAGCAGAATAGAAGGAAGGACTGTTCTTTTGGGTCATTCCATGCTTGCACCCAGTCATGGTACAAACATGTCCTGGCAACCTCTGTTTTCTGTGTCCCCAAGGCAGTTGCCTCCATCTCATCCCCGATGCCTGCAATGCAATGAACCAGGCTTAAGCTGCCCTTAATTGCACCAGCATTGAGACAGTCCTTTCTCATACCCTTCATACGCCACCCAAGGGTAGCCTTAAGGTGAAAAAATATGTTAGGCTTTGTCACCTATCTCTGTAGAGAAGGCCCAGGGACCTGGCAGTGACTGGGAACCAAGGCAACAGAGAATAGGAAAGGGATTGGCAATGGTGACATCCAATTTCATGCCGGTGTTGTCTTCTACCAGCTCAAGAATAGGGGTCAGCACTTCAGCTGGGGCCCAGGTCCTTAAAAAGGATGGATGGAGCTTCAGAACCATGCAATTGTTCCCTAGTAGTGAAAGACTGAGGGCAAAAGGAGAAGGGGACGGCAGAGGATGAGATGGTTGGATAGCATCACCGATGGAATGAACATGAATTTGAGTAAACTCCGGGAGACAGTGGAGGACAGGAAGGCCTGGCGTGCTATGGTCCATGGGGTCACGAAGAGTCGGACACGACTAAACGACTGAACAACAAAAGTGAATATATGTCTGGTTCCACAGACTAGATGGCAGATGTATAAGGAATTAGCACTCCAGTGCTATGCAAAAGGATTAAGTTCCACTGATTTCAAAGGCATTCAATATGTGCTAATTGCTTAAAACAGAGGTGCCCAGTGCAAGGCACTCAAAAGCCTTACCTGTTGCTCCTAGAGATCTCCAAAACCTGTGACTGTGCTGATTTTTTATTTTATTTTTAATTGGCTGAAAGGGGGGGATTAAATACGATTTAAATTAAATTAAATTAAATTAAATTAAATTAAATTAAATAATTAAAATTTAAATTGATTTAAATTTAAAATTTAAAAATTTAAAGACTAAATACGATCCCTGGGGAAGGTAATGGCAACCCACCCCATTATTCTTGCCGTGAAAACTAAATGGATCAATACAACCAGAGATATGTCGGTATACCATCGGAAGATGGGACTCCCAGGTCGGAAGATGGTCAAAATGCTACTGGGGAGGAACAGAGGATACGTTCAACTAGCCCCAGATGTGATGACGCAGCTAGCTCAAAGCCGAAAGGACGGCTAGCGGCCGACGGTGCTGGTGGTGAACGACGAATCCGATGTTCTAAAGATCAACACACCATAGGAACCTGGAATGTAAGATCTATGAGCCAGGGCAAATTGGATGTGGTTATTGGTGAGATGTCAAGATTAAATATAGTCATTTTAGGTGTCAGTGAACTGAAATGGACTGGAATGGGCCACTTCACATCAGATGACCACCAGATCTACTACTGTGGACAAGAGGACCACAGAAGAAATGGAGTAGCCTTCATAATTAATAATAAAGTGGCTAAAGCAGTGCTTGGATACAATCCAAAAAATGATAGAATGATCTCAATTCGAATTCAGGGTAAGCCATTTAACATCACAGTGATCCAAATATACGCCCCAACCACAGATGCTGAAGAAGAAGAAGTAGATCAGTTCTATGACGATCTGCAGCACCTACTGGATAATACGCCAAAAAGAGATGTTATTTTCATTACAGGAGACTGGAATGCTAAGGTGGGTAGTCAGACGACACCTGGAATTACAGGCAAGCATGGTCTGGGAGAACAAAATGAAGCAGGACATAGGCTGATAGAATTTTGCCAAGACAACTCACTGTGCATAACAAACACACTCTTCCAACAAGCTAAAAGACGACTTTATACATGGACTTCACCAGATGGTCGACACCGAAATCAGATTGACTACATCCTTTGCAGCCAAAGGTGGCGGACCTCTATACAGTCGGTAAAAACAAGACCTGGAGCTGACTGTAGTTCAGATCACGAACTTCTTATTGCAAAATTTAGAATCAGACTAAAGAGAATAGGGAAGACCCACAGATCAGTTAGATATGAGCTCACTAATATTCCTAAGGAATATGCAGTGGAGGTGAAGAATAGATTTAAGGGACTAGATTTAGTAGATAGGGTCCCAGAAGAACTATGGACAGAAGTTCGCAACATTGTTCAGGAGGCGGCAACAAAAAACGTCCCAAAGAAAAAGAAAACCAAGAAGGCAAGATGGCTGTCTGCTGAAACACTGGAAGTAGCCCAAGAAAGAAGGAAAGCAAAAGGCAACAGTGATAGGGGGAGATATGCCCAATTAAATGCAAAATTCCAGAGGTTAGCCAGAAGAGATAAGGAATTATTTTTAAACAAGCAATGTGCGGAAGTGGAAGAAGACAATAGAATAGGAAGGACAAGAGACCTCTTCCAGAAAATTAGAAACATCGGAGGTAAATTCCAGGCAAAAATGGGTATGATCAAAAACAAAGATGGTAAGGACCTAACAGAAGCAGAAGAGATCAAGAAAAGGTGGCAAGAATATACGGAAGATCTGTATAGGAAGGATAATAATATTGGAGATAGCTTTGACGGTGTGGTCAGTGAGTTAGAGCCAGACATCCTGAAGAGTGAGGTTGAATGGGCCTTAAGAAGCATTGCTAATAACAAGGCAGCAGGAGACGATGGTATCCCAGCTGAACTGTTTAAAATCTTGCAAGATGATGCTGTCAAGGTGATGCATGCCATATGCCAGCAAATTTGGAAAACACAAGAATGGCCATCAGATTGGAAAAAATCAACTTATATCCCCATACCAAAAAAGGGAAGCACTAAAGAATGTTCAAACTATCGAACAGTGGCACTTATTTCACATGCCAGTAAGGTAATGCTCAAGATCTTGCAAGGTAGACTCCAGCAATTCATGGAGCGAGAATTGCCAGATGTACAAGCTGGGTTTAGAAAAGGCAGAGGAACTAGAGACCAAATTGCCAATATCCGCTGGATAATGGAGAAAGCCAGGGAATTTCAGAAAAACATCTATTTCTGTTTTATTGACTATTCTAAAGCCTTTGACTGTGTGGATCATAACAAATTGTGGCAAGTTCTTGGTGGTATGGGGATACCAAGTCATCTTGTCTGCCTCCTAAGGAATCTGTATAACGACCAAGTAGCAACGGTAAGAACAGAGCACGGAACAACGGACTGGTTTAAGATTGGGAAAGGAGTACGGCAGGGTTGTATACTCTCACCCTACCTATACAACCTGTACGCAGAACACATCATGCGACATGCTGGGCTTGAGGAATCCAAGGCTGGAGTTAAAATCGCTGGAAGAAACATTAACAATCTCAGATATGCAGATGATACCACTTTGATGGCTGAAAGCGAGGAGGAGTTGAGGAGCCTTATGACGAAGGTGAAAGAAGAAAGTGCAAAAGCTGGGTTGCAGTTAAACCTCAAAAAAACCAAGATTATGGCAACCAGCTTGATTGATGACTGGCAAATAGAGGGAGAAAAAGTGGAGGCAGTGACAGACTTTGTATTTCTAGGCCCAAAGATTACTCCAGATGCTGACTGCAGCCAGGAAATCAGAAGACGTCTACTTCTTGGGAGGAGAGCAATGGCAAATCTTGATAAAATAGTTAAGAGCAGAGACATCACACTGACAACAAAGGTCCGCATAGTTAAAGCAATGGTATTTCCTGTAGTAACCTATGGCTGCGAGAGCTGGACCATAAGGAAGGCTGAGCGAAGGAAGATAGATGCTTTTGAACTGTGGTGTTGGAGGAAAATTCTGAGAGTGCCTTGGACTGCAAGAAGATCAAACCAGTCCATACTCCAGGAAATCAAGCCAGACTGCTCACTTGAGGGAATGATATTAAAGGCAAAACTGAAGTACTTTGGCCACATAATGAGAAGACAGGATACCCTGTAGAAGAAGCTGATGCTAGGAAAAGTGGAAGGCAAAAGGAAGAGGGGCCGACCAAGGGCAAGATGGATGGATGGTATTCTGGAGGCGACGGACTCAACCATTGGGGAGCTGGGGATGGTGTCGGCCGACAGAAAGCTCTGGCGTGGGCTGGTCCATGAAGTCACGAAGAGTCGGAAACGACTGAACGAATAAACAACAAAAAATATTCCTAAGGAATATGCAGTGGAGGTGAAGAATAGATTTAAGGGACTAGATTTAGTAGATAGGGTCCCAGAAGAACTATGGACAGTTATCCAGAAAATAAAGCCAGACTGCTCACTTGAGGGAATGATATTAAAGGCAAAACTGAAGTACTTTGGCCACATAATGAGAAGACAGGATATTCTGGAGAAGAAGCTGATGCTAGGGAAAGTGGAAGGCCAAAGACCAAGGGCAAGATGGATGGATGATATTCTGGAGGTGACGGACTCGACCGTGGGGGAGCTGGGGATGGTGACGGCTGACAGGAAGCTCTGGCGTGAGCTGGTCCATGAAGTCACGAAGAGTCGGAAGCGACTGAACAAATAAACAACAACAAAAGGGGGGGATACTACGAGATGCATGTCAGGAGAGCAGCTATCTCAACTAGATCTAATTTTAATTCAGTTTCAACTAAGTGAAAGCATTAGCCTGCAAGACTTTGCATGCTCCTGGTTTAGAGCAAGGTTACTCAACCGAGGTAAATGGAGCTGGAGTGGAGGGAACGGCAGAGGCAACCACAGGATCCAGCGTTTTCTTCAAAATGACAAAAGAAGCGTTGAGCCATCACAAGACGAACTCTGCCCCTTTTGTACATGTGTGGAACCTCACAATGCAAAAGGGGTGGAGCTTGCATCATGACACTGCTTTCATCTTTGCTAGGTCAGCCTTGACCTCCCCATGGATGCCTTTAATGAGTGCAAGCAATCATCTGTCTGAGGATCACCAACTCTACTGATGGAATTAGATGCCACAAAAGAAATTGTTGGTAGCTTGAAGCAACCACGTATAGGTCACCAAATTGCAAATGGATTTTAACAAGGGCGGGCTGTTAAACTTCTACTTGGGACTAGAACTTCTGGTCTCCTGGTTTCTAGCCTGGTGCTTTAACCACTACACCAACCTGGCCAAACTTCGATTGGTAAACTTCTACTTCTATGGTTTAGCAAATGTCTTTTTTGAGTAAATGGATTGTACACAACACTCTTGGTTACTAAACTGACACATTTTCTGGATTCCCACAAGACCCTGAACCATAAACTAAACCAGCAAGCTTAGTTCACACAACACACTAAGCCACTAAGAAAACCCAACCCACCCACCCAAGGTTAACACTAACCAAGTTTAACCATGGGGTAGAAATGCAGCTGCTTGGTCTTTGCCTAACATGGTTAGGCTTCTTGGGTGAATGTGATAGAGAGCTGCATCTTCTTTTATCCAAGGAAAGTAGAAATGACTTAATGGACTAAGAGCAGGGGGAGGACAGGCATTATTACAGACCGATAATATTTGTGTGTGTGAAAGAAAAAGAAAGATTAATTGGACCAGCAATTCAAGTTCACATGTCAAAATGAATCTACATTTTCATCAGCTGTAGAAAGCTTAACCTCACAGCTCTCCAGACCTGCTGCCCCCTCCCCTCCCCACTGCTTTTTCCTGGTCTTATTCTCACTTGTTATGCGATTTAATTTGCCTGAGTGATCTGATCCTAGATGAGTGGATCAAAATAAAACTCACTGAGCCTGGAATTAACCCTTCTATTACGTGATTCTTAGCCAGTTTGAGTCTTTTTTGTGTCAGTACGTGCGCCTTTCATTCAGCCTTGACTCCTGGCGATTGCAACATTTTTGGAAGTGGTTTACCCCCGTCTTCTTCCTAGGGCCGAGAGAGCATGACTGGCAAAAAACTCACCCCATGAGTATCTGTGGAATAAGGGGCACTAGAATCTGGGCCTCCCCACTCCTACTCTAGCGTATTTTCCACTACATCACATTGGCTCTTGGGTTGAGAAGGAGTTGACTTGACCCAAAGTCGCCCATCTAGAACTCATGATCTCCCAGTTTCTAGCCTGGTGCCTTAACCACTACAGCAAACTGCCTCTCAGGGTGAGCCCTAAGTCTGACCAAATTTGGCCAGCATGCAGACATATTTGTGTACGTCTGTGTTTAAGAGTGTGTGTGTGTGTGTGTGTGTGTGTGTGTGTGTGTGTTTTATACATGGATGGGTAATGAAGTAAGAACATTGCAGGAAATAAGGCAGCAGAAATCATGAAGTCTCTTTCCGTGAAGTTTCTTGTAATGGGGATAAAGTCAAGAGGAAAAGTTATACTCCCTGTGAAGATTGATCTCTAACTGATAATCCCATCTGCAGCTTCCAGTCCAATGGAGATTTATTTGTTTGTTTGTTTTGTTTATATAGCCACCCAACCCAGACAATATGACTGTTTGTTGTTGTTCAGTCGTTCAGTCGTGTCCGACTCTTCGTGACCTCATGGACCATAGCACGCCAGGCCTTCCTGTCCTCCACTGTCTCCCGGAGTTTACTTAAATTCATGTTCGTTACATCGGTGATGCTATCTAACCATCTCATCCTCTGCCGTCCCCTTCTCCTTTTGCCTTCAGTCTTTCCCAGCATCAGGGTCTTTTCCAGTGAGTCCTCTCTTCGCATTAGGTGGCCAAAGTATTTGAGCTTCAGCTTCAGCATCTGTCCTTCCAATGAGCAGTCAGGGTTGATTTCCTTTAGGATTGACTGGTTTGACCTCCTTGCAGTCCAAGGGACTCTCAAGAGTCTTCTCCAGCACCACAGCTCGAAAGCATCAATTCTTCGGCGCTCAGCCTTCCTTTTGACTTCCTTGTGACTGAGTGGTGTGCAAAAGGGGGGGGGAGTCAAACCCAACAAATACAACCCCCCCGAAAAACAACAAAAAACCCACAACACGTATCATTAAAACCAAGTAGACAATAAATGCGGAAACAGCTGAAGTCTATTGTAACACGTAAAAAATGGGGACTCCCCTCATTCTGGCTCAAAGACCCATGGGAAGACCCAGCCCTTTACCTTCCTAAAGGCCTGCAGGGTTGGGACGAGCCATATATTGAGGAGAGTGTTCCTAAGGGCAGGAGCACCACTGAGAAGACATGCCAACTGGGTCCCACAAGATGACATTGTTTCAAGGACAGGACCCTATTGGACCATGTGCGAAGGGCAGGTGCCCTTCAAAGCAGCTAGTCCTCAAATAACCTAGTCCTATGCTAAGTGATAGCCAGCATCTTCAATTGTACCCCAGGAGCCAATGTAGCTCACAACATAGAAGTGTCACATGGACATAATGAGTGCCAACCATAACCACCCATGTTGCTGCGTTCTGGATCAATAACAGCTTCTGGATGTTCTTCAAGGATAGCCCCATGCGGAGCACATTGCAATAGTCTAGTCAGGAGGTGACTAAAGCATAAGTGACCATGAGCAGGGCCCTGCAATCCTGGAACGGGCACAATTGGCACACTTAATGAAGTTGAACAAAGGTTCTCTTCGCCGCAGCTGCCACCTGCTCATCAAGCAGGAACTTTGAGTTGAAGAGGACCCTCAAATCCAAGCAAGGCAGTGAACCCCTACTGAGAGACAAAGGGGAGATCTCTCCAGTGCCAGGCCTGGTCCTGGTCCTGGTAAGGTTGAGCTGAAGCCTATTCTTTCCCATCCAAACTTCTACACCAGTGTTTCTCAACCTCAGCAACTTTAAGATGTGTGGACTTCAACTCCCAGAATTTCAGGTTTCTGAACTAGCCTTCTGTATCCTCCCTGACACTGACCCCTTTCTTCTCTATTCTACCCCTCATTCCCACTACATGACCTTTAGGGGCTAGTTAAGCTAAATCCTGGAGCTGGTAGTTCTAGGTCGTACTTCCCATCTCTTCTCAACATTCAAACTTTTTTTTTAACTTAAAATCTCTGAGGATACTATTTCCTGCTTCCTGCAACTTAGCTATGTAGCTTAACAACTGGAACCTTTGCTACCTTGCACCAACTTCCCTGTAAACTCTGTATTATATTAACAGCATTCTCACAATACTACAAACACTACCTGATCAACAGGTGAACTATAGCATCAAATGTTGAGGACATTTTTTTGTCCTGTCGAAGAACACTTAGCATGCATAAGCTAAGCAGCCACCTTCTATTTGTAGCGATTGCCAAAGTTATATTCATGGTCCTATTTGTTGTTTATTCGTTCAGTCGCTTCCAACTCTTCGTGACTTCATGGACCAGCCCACGCCAGAGCTTCCTGTCGGCCGTCGCCACCCCAGCTCCCCCACGATCGAGTCCATCACCTCCAGAATATCATCCATCCATCTTGCCCTTGGTCGGCCCCTCTTCCTTTGGCCTTCCACTTTCCCCAGCATCAGCATCTTCTCCAGGGTATCCTGTCTTCTCATGATGTGGCCAAAGTACTTCAGTTTTGCCTTTAATATCATTCCCTCAAGTGAGCGGTCTGGCTTGATTTCCTGGAGTATGGACTGGTTTGATCTTCTTGCAGTACAAGGCACTCTCGGAATTTTCCTCCAACACCACAGTTCAAAAGCATCTATCTTCCTTCGCTCAGCCTTCCTTATGGTCCTGCTCTCGCAGCCATAGGTTACTACGGGGAATACCATTGCTTTAACTATGCAGACCTTTGTTGTCAGTGTGATGTCTCTGCTCTTAACTATTTTATCGAGATTTGAATAGGGCCTACTGATCCAGAAATGGGAACAGTCGGTGCACAAGAGCAATTTGTGCAAAGGGCACCTGAGCTGTGGCTACCACCTGCTCTTCAAGCAGGAGTCTAGGAGGTTTATCCACCTCTGCAAGTTCTATCCATTTCACCCACCATTCCTCCATGGTGGGTAATGCCGAATCTTTCTATCTTTGTGCATATAGTAATCTTGCCGCAGTAATCATATATTGAAAGAATCTTCCGTGGCTCTTTTCTAACTGTTTATCCATCCGTCCTAAAAGGAAAAGTTCTGGCTTCAATTGAATATTAATCTTTAAAACCCTCTGTATCAATGTGTGTATTGGACTCCAACATTTTTTAGCTTTTTTGACATGTCCACCAAGCATGAGAAAATGTCCCTTCATGTTGTTCACATTTCCAACCTACGTTTGAAATGCCTTTATACATTCTAGATAATTTCTCTGGCACCATGTACCTAGAGTGTAGTTCACAAGTTTCAGTGCTTTCTAATATATTTCTAAAGCCGATCATGTTTTGCCATGTGCTAAATCATCAGCAATAATTCTAGGATAATGAAAAAAAAAAGGTACTTTTCTTTTTTTGGCAGCATTGGCAGCAAGGAGTTTATTCAGCTAAATGTAATTGAGTCACAGACAGTTTATGGTCTTGTTTTTTTTTAATCCCTGCCTCAATAGATGTCAACATCTGCTGACCTTGGATGATCTCCAAAGCTAAGCAGGGTTGGCCCTGGTTAGTAGCTGAGGTGAAGGACCACCGTAGACTTGGGAAGGGACAAAAAACAATCTCCAAAGAAAGCAGTTGTGAAGCACTTCCATGACTCTGCCAAAAAAACTGCAGGTGTCCAGTCACCGGGGTTTAAACCTAACTTGAGGGTATCTTGAGAGGTTCCCCTGCGGAGCCAGAGATAAAGAGCTGTCTGTGGGAAGGCGGTCTGCTGTGACAAGTCAACAGAAACCTCGGCTGCAATCATTGGGCTATTGCTGTCATCGCTCCAGGAGAGGTAAGGACGAGGACGATATTCCAGGAGCATCTTAGGTCTCACCAGAGGAGGCTTTACATGTTTGTTTTCCAGAGAGCATTTCCCTGGGGTGGACGGAATACAAACTCTGGAGCCAGCATGATCCATATCTGCCATTAGTAAAATAAGATGGTTTTGACCTGCTGCTATGGGAAATTGTAGGAAAATCAGCAATACTGTAGAATAACAATATCATCCCTTTTTATTGCAATAGAAAACCTTTGCATTTTGGGGGGAGAGTGTTTATATAAGGTTTTATATAATTTATATTTTATATAAGGTTCTTTCTTAAAGGATAGTTTACTGCTGATGATCGTATTTCCTTCATTCATACAAAACATTCCTACTGGATGACTGAGACATTAATCAGGAAATCCAGGTCCCCAGTTTTTCCCACCTCTCCCTTCAATCTGGCAGCGCTATACGGAGAATCCAACTCCAGAGATGGTTGTGAAAGGTGTGATATTATTTCCCCAAGCTTCCTTTCATTTACCAATAGAAAAACTTGAGCGAGGCTTGGATTGTAGAAAGAAAATGAAGCAGTTTTATTTAGCTAAATAAGGCTGGATGGGCCTTCCTGACCAGTGTTGTGACAGGCAACGCTGTATAGGAAACCCATGACCACAAGGGGGTCTACAGACATTTTATACCCTGCAACTAGAACAAGGTCACAAACAAGCACGAATCAAATGACATAGACAACATAGAACAAAGAAGCTTCTCACGCCTCTTCCCAGTGCATAGGCATTTCTTATCTCTGTCCTGTTCACTAGAAGGTGTTAACATTCTGTAGCCTTCCTAGTCCTGGATACGTGTACTTTCTTAGCTGAAGCATGTTTACAGAAGCAAAGAGCAGTTATGTTAACACAGCATAATTCTAAAAGGCTTATACATCAGTAATACAAAATACAGCTCTTAAATCCCTTCAGTTGGGTACTGGCCCCTATGAGCCCCAGTCAGCATGGCTAATGGTTACAGCTTGTGGAAGATCATGGCTTTAACATCTAGAGCAGTGTTTCTCAACCTTGGCAACTTGAAGTCGTGTGGACTTCAACTCCCAGAATTCCCCAGCCAGGTCCCCAACACAGTGCTCACATCTGGCTTCTCCCTTGACACCCTTCAGACTCCATACACCATTTGTCTTTTTCGTTTTGTTTATCTGACTAGGCCTCTGGCAGCCATTTTGAGAATATGTGAACCACCTCTCATGTTAGCCCTATTGTCCCAGCCCATTTTCAGAATTCTAGGTGTGCCCACTGGCCCAAAGAATTGGGGTTCCCTGCCTTAAGAAGCCAAATGTTTCAACGACCCTAAAAATGGAGCTGATTTGCACGGTCCCAGCTTTCAATCCCTATTTGCAGAGAGATCCATAGGGGGTTCAGAAAAGACAAGATGGCGACCACAACCATGATCCAAGTCCCGCCTCTTTTTTATGTGCATCGCATGCCAAAAGGGACAAAACTTTGATTACTGTATGTGATCATGGTCAACATGATCAGCAGGTGGTCAGGCCTGTCTGATAAGTCAGGCTCTGAACTGGAGGAGTAGGGTTTGACATGTTCTGACTTTGCAACTCAGGAGCCAGCAGGCCCATAGATATCTGCAAATAAGTTTTAAAAACATCAGGATCTGTTGGAGGTCTGGGTCAATCAGATAATCAGCCACCAGTTGCAGAAGCACAGTAGGAGGCTGAGTTGGCTGACTTAGAGCCTGAGCAAGGAAAGCTCCTCAAGCAAATACAGGTAGTCCTCGACTTACGACCATTCATTTAACGACTATTCGAAGTTACAATGGTGCTGAAAAAAATGACTTGCGACCAGTCCTCACACGACCATCGCAGCATCCCTGCAGTCACATGATCAAAATTCAGGCGCTTGGCAACCGGCATGTATTTACAACGGCTGCAGTGCCCGGGATCACGTGATCACCATTTGCAACCTTCCCAGCTGGCTTCCGACAAGCAAAGTCAATGGGGGAAGCCGGATTCGCTTAACAACCATGTGATTCGCTTAACAGTCGTGGCAAAAACAGTCGTAAAATTGGGTGTGACTCACTTAACAACCGCCTCGTTTAGCGATGGAAGTTCCGGTCCCAATTGTGGTTGTAAGTCGAAGACTATCTATAGAACAAAGACATTCAATGAGACTCCTCAAAAGAAAGAGGCATGACTCAGGAAAATAAGCATGCCGGAGTCAATGCTATAAAAGCAAGGTTTGGGAGTCAGACTTCTGTTGGCAAACAGGTTTCCAACATTGGATCTGACTACCCAATTGTGGTTTTGATCTCCTGACTGATTTCTGGACTATTGTAAATCCTGGACCTTGGATTTGTCTGCATGGACCTTCAGCTTCAGAAGTAAGCTTATTTGTTTCCCTGAGCTCTCGCATTCCTGCACCGTGGGGAGATTTTTCTGTCTTCTGGAAAAAGTAAGCAGGGTTGGACTTGGATAGTATGTGGATGGGAGACCACTAGGATACCCCACGGCTGGAGTATTAAAAAACCCTGATCTAAGTCTGACCTCCTGCTCCCGCAATTCCTGGCCCAAGACTTTTTCTGACCCCTCCCCACCCCCTCCAGCAGTACTTGCCTAATGGACCCACACTGGTAACCACACATGAGGAAGAAAAAGCTCCTTTTCGCTACGGAGTAGAACAGAGGCAGCCAAGAAAATGCAAATTTGGGAAAAGACATCAGTGGTGTGTCTACGCTGTCTTAAAATACAACTAGCCAGCCACACATCTGTGGTTAAATACAGCTTACGTAGAGGGAGAGATAGGCTGATGTCTCCGTGCTGGGGACCCATGGAGTGCTGGAACCAGTAATTAGTTGCCTGTTTAGAGTCTGGTGTCAGAAGGTGGAGATGCAAATCCACTCTGCAATTACCGTAGATGTGTCAGCGTGCAACGGGGCCCTGGACAGAGTCTGTGGGCTGCATGGGCTGCCCCGGGGAAGGAGATAAGCTGTCATCCTCAGCCCATGCTTCTCCCCATCTTCACTCCATGCAAACTCACAAATAAAGATGTTTTGTGCATGCATACCTTCCTAAGATCTAAGTTAAAGGTGACGTTGCTGCTATACATTCATTTTTTGTATACTGTATGTCCCAGTTGCATTTTTGTTTGTTTTGGGTTTTTCTAGCTGAGTTTGCTTCCATCTTCTGGAAAAAGTAAGCAGGGTTGGACTTGGTTAGTGTGTGGATGGGGGACCACTAGGAAATCCCATGGCTGGAGTATTAAAAAAAAAGACCCTGGAACACAGCAATGGCAAACCATTTCAATATTGCAGGTCCAGGAAATCTCAGGAATTGATCTTGGTCCAGAGGAGAATTTCCCCCTTTTTAACCCCTGCATAGCAAACATCATCTCAAGCTGGACAGTTTTGATCAGTTTTGTGGAGAAAAAAGAGAATTATAAAATAAAATTAAAGCAAAATAGCCCTCCCTGTTTTGCTCACCACAGGTGGAGGGGGGGGAGATGGGTAGTATGTTATTTGTTTGTTTGTTTGTTTGTTTGTTTTAATGCAGCTCAGTCTTAGATGAACATCCCCTTCATGAGATGGCCACCTGTCGTGGCTAGGTGAAGAATGACGCTGAGTCTGAGATAAGCTCTAGATCTTTATTCTCTACCTTACACAAAATCTTGCCAAACTGAGCCACACTGAACAGTCCACTTTCATGCCTAAGGCAGGACTAGAACTCACAGCCTCCTGGTTTGCCATTGGCTCCTTCCTAGGGCTGAGAGACACGGACTGGCCCAAGGTCACCCAGCCGGCTTCCATGCCTAAGGAGGAACTAGAACTCTCCGTCTCCTGGTTTTTAGCCTGGTGCCTTAACTACTAGATCAGTGCACTAAAGTTCCCACGCGCTGGGCTTATCGATCACAGTGGACTGTGAAGTGGCAGCATCTGCAAAGAATGGGAAATAAGAAAAAGAGGGGAAAAAGAAAGAAAATAAGAGAGGAAAGACTGGATTGGGATCACGCTATTCAGCAAACTTTTTCCTCCAGCCCTGCCTCAAGGGCCCACTTCTCTACTTTTAACTCTCTAAAATACCAATTTGGTATTCATTAAATAAAACCCCAGTGGGATGGGAGCCGCTCGAATAGCCTTCCTCCACCCCACCCCCTCCTGCCGTTTTGTTTTATTTTATGGTGCACCTTTGTACAGATGGCAAAGCATGGTGGGCGATTTGAATCCAACCACCTGGGCAGGCTTGGGGCAGGAGGGGAGAATGGCTGAGTGGAGTCTGGAGGGAAAAGCGAAAAGAAGAAACATCCAGCCATGCCACATTTCAAAATCTTACCTGCTGGGCCCAGGGAGAGGGGAAAAAAGGATGTTAAGGTCACTCACAGTTTGAGATACATCCTGGAGTGACCAGAAGAAAGGGAGAACATCTCTGCTTAGACAGTTAATTGCTTATTAAGTCAGCTAACAAATGTACATAATGAAGGACCAGGTTCTGTGCCCTTTCAGTGAGGTGTGAAGTTCCTTTTTTATGTGTGTTATTGTTGCTATTCATCTTTCTTTTAAAAAGTTGGTTACTTTCAAGTCTGGAGTTCTTCTCCAACCTGATGATGCCACCTTCCTGAATCTGCCTTCCAGAGGCATTGGGGATCAGGTTTCGTAATCACCAGCCAGCCCCGCTGCTTGGGAGTTATAGAGTTGCAGGAATCCAGAGGAGGACCTTCCATTTGACAAGCAGATCTGGTGCCACCCAAAGCAGTTAAATCTTTCACCTTGGACAATCACACTCCTGAAATTCAGTGTCGAAATAGCCAAAATGGCCGCAGAAAAAGGATGCTTGGTCCAGCGAATGAGTAGCAAGCAAACTAAGGAAATTGATTTAGTCCCACTGAAATTTAAGCCCTGTTTGGTTTGATGAACTTCTGGGTGTGGAGACTAGGTCTAAGCAAAGGTCAAGGAATTAGAGAGCCAGTTATGGGCACTATCAGAAAATGACCACCAGTAATCAACATGGATAGTCTCAGATCACCTGTTGCAAGAAGATGACGTGGTCTAGCACCATCTCTAGCAACACCATGATGCTCTCTTGTGCCAGCTTCTTCTTCTCTTTACTTATTTTCTGAGCAGATGCACATACTTCCAGACAGGACACTGACGGGAATGTAGCCACCCAACATTTTGGCCTTATTTAATTTTGCTTCCAGCCTGCTCGTTTTCCCCTTGTTTTCCATTAAAAGAATATTTTTTAAGAAAAAAAATCACATGGAGCAAAGAGTGGGGTGACTACCGAGAGAGGTACTAGTGGCAAGTTGGTGCCAGAAGCACCACGTTTGGGATCAAGGTCAAGATTCTGAGCGTTGTTCCACAGAGACTTGGTGGGCCGATCCCCTTTGAGTAGAAGGTAAAGGCAAGTGAGATGATTGGGACACCAAGGTTTTTCTCAGACCTGCATCATTTGTTCAGAGCCATTCAGCATTCAGGCCCACCTGTTGGAGAAGCTTCAATCAGCAAGTTACAGGTTGCAACATTGACCACAGGCTCATGGTAAACAGTTGCACTGTTTTTCTGTCAATGTGCCATTTTCTCAAATTGTAGCAGCGCCATAATAGATTACCCTGCATCTTTGGCTGGCTGGACAGGCATACAGGTAGTCCTCACTTAACAACCACAATTGAGACCAGAATTTTGGTTGCTAAGCGAAGCGGTCATTAAGCGAATCCGACCAGATTTTACGACCTTTTCTCCGGCGGCTGTTAAGCGAATCACCGCAGGTGTTAAGTGAAGCACATGGTGGTTAAGCGAATCACGCGGTTCTCCATTGATTTTGCTTGCCAGAAGCCAGCCGGGAAGGTCAAAAATGGCGATCGCGTGACCACAGGATGCTGAGATGGTCATAAATGTGAACTGGTTGCCAAGCGCCCAAATCGTGATCATGTGACCGCGGGGATGCTGCAACGGTTGTAAGTGTGAGAACCGGTTGTAAGTCAGTTTTTTCAGCACCGTCGTAAGTCTGAACCATCACTAAACGAATGGTTGTTAAGTGAGGACTACCTGTATAGTATGTGTTCAGCCTCTTGTTAATGAGCAGGCACCTGCTGCCATCCAACTCTTGTGCGCTTCTGTTATTCCAAGAAAGCGAACTGATGCGTTCTAGAAAAGAGCTTCCTTAGCAGAATTATAGTGAGATGGGCCTTGCCAAAACGGGGAAAGGACAGCTGCAGTGGTGCGGTAAGGAAGGGAAGAGAGGTGGACAATGCTGCAGTTAGCAATCAGATGTGTGCGTGGAATAAGGAATGTTTCTCGAAAAGCAAATACTTTTAGAATATTTTTTATCCTGTCTTTTGCTGGTTTTAATTATTTTGTTATTTTAAGTGGCTCTCCAGAGCGAGGTTTTAAATGTGGATATTAGCTGGGTTCTCATAAGAGTAAAACACAATCGCTCTATCCTTGTTTGTTTATTTACTTATTTTGACTTCAGCACTGTTTGACTCCAGACCGATTCTGGACAACTCACCATACAAAAAGCAAATACAAAGATAATAGGATAATTTTTTTAAAAATACACCAGGGAAAGAAAGTGGCAAATCTAGACCACTAACATCAAAACAGGAACATATGACAAGAGGTACCATCCACCCAACTCGGGGGCCTGGGAGAAAGGCCTTCTGAAATGCCACCAGGGTGAGAGCCATCCAGATCTTGGAGGGGGGGGAGGTGAGCTCATGCCGGAGGGAAGGCATAGTGAGAGAGAAAGCATTCTTCCTGGGCCCCAAAAGATGACACTGTTTAATCAAGGGGACCCAGAGCACGCCCAATCGGTCGGCCCTTATCAGGTAGGCAGAAACCATGAAAACCTCCGATACAGTAATTGGGCCTTATGCCATGTAGAGCTTTGTGGATGACAACCAGCATTGAACTGAACCAAGAAGCATTTGGCAACCAATGCGGCTTGCAAAGCAGAGGTGTCCCTTAGGCATGCCCATAACTTGCCCATAACTGTCTATGTCACTGCATTCTGGACCAGTTGAAGCTTCTTTTTTCTTTTCTGTAGCCATTTATTTCTGTCAGTCTCACTCCACTTTAGCTCCATTCGCCTGTCATGGTTTCATACGTACACGTGTCGAGCATTGTAAGAACCTGACTCGTGTTTGCTTTTGTGCCAAAAGCCTTGCTAATTGGAACAAGCCGCTCGCCTTGACATTCCTGCCTCGGCCGTTTTCTTTGTACGAACTGTGATAAGGCACCTGGACTGTTAACAAGCGTTCTGATGGGAGGGGTTTTTCAATTAGATAGTAAATGATGTCAGAGGGATGTTCTTAATATCAAATTATGCATGCCAATTTGGCCATTCGAAGCTTTGCCTTTGCCTCGTGTATTCTGGTCCATAATAAATGAATCTTTTTAGCATGAACTGACTGAAAGATTTCTTGGTTTCGGGATTCCAATACTGGGACTCTCACAATTTCATTCTTCAAATGTTTTAAAATAGTTTTAAAAGGGGCGGGCATCCCCATGTAGAGTGCATTGCAATAGTCAAGCCACGAGGTGACGAGGGCATGAATGATCATCTGGAGGCTGTCCGATCCAAGAAGGGGCACAATTGGTGCACCAGATGAAGCTGTACAAAGCTGTGTCTCTGAGCAGGAGTTGGGAGTCCCGAAGAACCCCCAGATTGAGCACCACTCCTGAATGGGGAAGCGCAACTCCATCTAGGAGTAAGGAGGGCAGATCCCAACAGCCACAGCCACTCAGGCCTGGTAGGGTTGACTCGGTTTCTCCCCATCCAAGCCTCCAGGCAGTGGGACAGGGTTCTCCAGGCTTGCTTCACCAGCCCGAAAGATATAATTGGGTATCATCATTGTGAATGGCATGGGACTTTTTTTAAATTAAAAAAACAAGGGGGAAAAAAGAGGAAAACCTATGGTTTCCCCATAACATTAATTTAAACAGCAATCTTTTCCTGGAAAATCCAAATAAATCTCTCCTAAAAGGTAAAGGTTCCCCCTGCACATTTGTGCAGTCGTGTCCGACTCCAGGGGCCGGTGCTCATCTCCGTTTGTTAGCCAAAGAGCCAGCGTTGTCCGAAGATGCTTCCACGGTCATGTGGCCGCATGACGCGCGCGGAACGCTGTTACCTACCCACCGAAGTGGTACCTATTCATCTACTTGCATTTGCATGCTTTCGAATTGCTAGGTTGGCATACTGGTAATACTGGACCCCAAATCAGCAGATGACCTCACCCAGTAATTTCATCTAGATGTGGAACAAGAGGGGAGAGAGGGTTGAACCATGTAGCACCCCATAAAAGGGGGGCTTGGGAACTATCTCTCTCACCCACCCACCCCCGCAATACTGACTGGAACTGGCCTTGAAGAAGAGAACCGTTACAATACGGTGCCCCCAATTCCCATACCCGGAGCCAGTCCAGAATGATAACTCACTCTAGGTCCCAAATGTAACACGTTGAGGGTGTCTATACTAGAGCCAGTGAAGTCAGTTGACAGAACCCTTTTAATTCTTTCTTCTGGCAAAAGCAGGCCCACATCGGGAACAATCTGCTCTCAGCCAGTAATAATCAATTATCAACAGAAAACAAGTTGGAGGCTAGCTGGCCCATATTTTGCTGGCAAGCAGAGATCAAGATGTGCTATCTGAGCATGTACAGTGATGTTACTGTGCAAATGCTGCCCTGCAGCAATGGCATGACACAAGCATGTAAAGTGGGGGCTTGAGCAGTGATGCCACTGCAGGGCGGGGCTGCCATAACTTGTCCCGGTTTGCTAAGGACTCCTCTTTCTTTCTTTCTTTCTTTCTTTCTTTCTTTCTTTCTTTCTTTCTTTCTTTCTTTCTTTCTTTCCTTCCTTCCTTCCTTCCTTCCTTCCTTCCTTCCTTCCTTCCTTCCTTCCTTCCTTCCTCACTTCTTTCCTTCTTTCCTTCTTTCCTTCTTTCTTTTTCTTTCATCTTAAATTTGTTGGATGTAATATCTTGCAAGAGTGATAAAATACCAGAAAGATTTGTGCACGTTGTGAAGTAGCAAGTAGGAACTGATGGAGTTCAGTCCATCAGTGAGAAAGGCCAATGGATGGAGATGACCAAACCTGGTGAAATCCCTCCCAAAACTAAATTCCATTTCAGTGAGATTCTGCTGACAAGTATGAAGGTTCCAGAGATGCCATTCAGCTGATTTCTTCCTCCCTCCATTTCTCTGCTGGTGCAAACGTCTCCTCTTTTCCTTCCTAGGCTGACGCCAAGATGGTCTGTGATGTCGTGAGTCGGATGGAAGACACGGAGCCCTACTCTCCAGAGCTGCTTTCAGCAATGATCAGGCTTTGGGCAGATTCTGGCCTCCAAGAATGTTTCAACCGGTCCCGAGAATATCAGCTCAATGACTCTGCTCAATAGTGAGTTTTTGTCAAGCCTCAGAGGTAGTTCAGACAAGAAGCACCAACAGGAGTACTAGCTCTCTCTTTATTGTAAGGTTACATTAAAAGAATCTGGCAAGTCTGAGACTGCATCTCTCCCCCGTCACCTTTACAGTCCAAGAAACTAGGGAGGGTCCCTTCTGAGACTTTTGCCACACCCCCATTCCTTCTGTGGGCTCAGCTGCCTCTTCTCTGGCCGTTGCCTAGTTTGCGGTTCCTCTTCCCCCTCCTGTCTCTCAAGGACATTCTCTGGTTGCAGATGGATGGATTTTGTTGGGTTCACGGCAAGAGTGGAACACCATGGTCACTGTCCTGATTTCCTTAGTTTGCATAAGGCACTCGACCATAAACTAAACGATCAGACTGGCTTCACACAACACGGCAAGCCCAAAAAGATCTAATCAAGTTTAACGAGTGGGGTAAATACAAGCCTCAGGTTGTAACTATCCTGGGTAAACCTGTTGTGTGAATACAGGCCCGCTGGGCTAAATGAATCAGGGGCAAAAAAAATCAGTGCAAATATGCAAACATTGTGCCTATTTTACCATGTGCAGAAGGGAAGAGGACATATAGGTAGACTGAAATATTTGAATTGGACATTTGTATGGAGGAAAAGCACAATGTGAGCCCCCCAAATCTCATGAGGCTCCCAAAAGACTTGGGCACAGCCCCTGGAAATCTCCAACAGTTGTTACAAAATTGTACAGGGTTCTAGAGAAGAATCGTATTAATGACATCTAATTGTAATTAAATGTAAATGTAAGCCATCTCAGATCAAATTTAGATTTTCTCCTGGCCCACCTGCTTCTTAGGGGAAGAGATCCATGCACATCGTTCAAAGGCCAGGTGTAGCTCTTGATCCAGAAAAAGTTGTGTAGTCGTGTACTTTCGCTTTATAAGCTGGACCAGTGTGGTGATTGGATTTGGATGTTTTCCAGGCAATATTTAGTTTTGCAAGCTTGGTAAGTGGCAGGTGTTTTTGTAAGCTTCAGAAACTTCATCAGAGGAAAGTCCACAAATAGAAACCAAAGAGGAATAAGACCACCACTTGCTCCAGCAATCCATGAGATAATAGGGGCAGAACTTAATAGACCACTTTCAGGGCAAGGCTTTGCTGAGTGAAGCCCCATCTTCACTTTTCCCATTTCTCTGCACAGGAAGCTGCTGGGGGGGTGGGGGGAGTCACTCCCTGGGTCTCACAAAGAGGGAAAAAAGCACTTCATGCCGGATGAAATAGGGAAGCCTCTTACCGCCTTCCCCTTGCATGGAAAGATTCAGATATTGTGTAACTTCACCCATTGAGAAGGTGGGCATCAGATGAACCAGCAAGAGCTACCATGGTTCCCATCCAAGTAGGAAGAGAGGCACAGATGAAGCCAGACCAACCCTGGCAACGCCTTTAGAAGTTTGGAGCAGTAGGCAGGATTATGCCCACTTAAGGTCCATATCTCTGAGATAAAGGATACAATCATCCCGTGCATTTAGGAACCAGTCATTGTATTTAGACAGTTGTCTGCATTAACAGTAAACAATGGGGAGAAAAGAGAAGCATGCATTTCGCCAGGTACAGTATAAATCAGGTCTGAGTAGGCTGACCATATTTCCTTGAGACAAAAACGGGACATTGGGATGGCAAAACGGGACGGGGTCTTATGTAATATTCTGTATTCAGGAAAAAGACAGGGGTCCCCACCCCCCGGTCTGCACGATTGGCTCCCACCTGCAAACCCTGCCCCTGGTCCACACGATTGGCTCCCGCCTGCAAACCCCGGGCTCCTTTGCCGTGCGCTGATAGGCGGGAGGGCTTCCTCTTCCCGGCTGCCTCCAATCGGCAGCTCCGGCTCGGATCCTCCTTCCGCGCCATTCCCACCGGGTTTAAAAAACGGGACAAAATTGAGATTTTTATGAAAACGATGGGACGGTTGAAAAATGCTAAAAAAACGGGACTGTCCCGTTCAAAACGGGACGTATGGTCAGCCTAGGTCTGAGTCACAGCAAAAGCAAATTCTAAAGTGATTTTAAGCACTGACTGAGGGCAGAGCCGTAAGTTAGGAGCAGAGGCTAGATGTTCTGCGAGAAGAAATTCCCAGGTTCAGTTTCTACCATCTGCAGGTTGTGCTGGAGGGCTGCTGGAGGCCAGCAAAGATCAGGAGTGTCCAAGGGCCACCCTTAGCTTATGAGTAGTACCCCAGGACCATGCTCTGCAAAAGAGGGAGAGGTCAGGAGAACAGAATTTCATTTCATTTCACTCAAATTTAATTATGCTTACATAAAAGGTAAAGGTAAAGGTTCCCCCCGCACATTTGTGCAGTCGTGTCTGACTCTAGGGGCCGGTGCTCATCTCCGTTTGTTAGCTGAAGAGCCAGCGTTGTCCGAAGACGCTTCCACGGTCATGTGGCCAGCATGACGCATGCAGAACGCTGTTACCTTCCCACCGAAGTGGTACCTATTCATCTACTTGCATTTGCATGCTTTCAAATTGATAGGTTGGCAAGAGGTGGGGCTGGTGCGGGAGCTCCCTCCGTCACACGGGGCTAGGGATTGATTGTATGTATGCTTACATACAGTTAACATAATTAGTATCTAGTGAAGTATTTATTTCCCCTTTCTGTTTCACTAAAAGTGACCCCTTGGTAAGAGGTGTTCAAGAAGCATATCCCAAGAGATGGATTGCATGCCTCTAGTGTAGACAGTTGACTCAATACAAGACTGTTTCTCACCTGATATTTCCTGTTGATTAATAGAATTATAAGGGGCTGAAATATTGCCAAACCCATAATGTTGCAACCTTGGAGGACATCTGTACTTGGGAGGTCCACAAGAGGCCGGGGGGGGGGGGGAGCAAATGATAAAAGCGGTGTTGCATCAATGCAATGCAAGCTCCACTCCTTTTGTCCATGCAACATGGACTACTCATGTAGGAATAGGACAGAGTTTGCATGATGCTCCTTCTGCTGTTTTGACTCTTCTGCCTGTATTTAAATGTGGGAAGCATTCTAACATGAATCAATGGCCTAGCCCAACAAAGCATCGAAGATCCATTCTTGCTGATGAACCATACAGAATCTCGGCAACAGATATGAACGATCCAGTCTCAGCTCCTTTGACAGGTTACACCAGAGCTTTCCAAACTGTGTGTCGCGACATGTTAGTGTGTCGGCTGCAGTGTCTGGGTGTGTCGCGGCTGCTGCTGCCTCCAAGCCCTGCCAGGATTCCGCGCAGGTCCTAGTGCCTGCCTTGTGCCTGGCTGCCTCCAAAACTGCTGTGATTCCGCACAGGTCCTAGTGCCTGCCTTGTGCCCTGCTGTAAGAGTGTGTAGCGACATGATGCATGTCTAAAAAGTGTGTCACCAACATGAAAAGTTTGGAAAGCTCTGGGTTACACATTCTGCTGCCATCTGCTGTAGGAAGGCGGGTTTGATAGATGAAAGCAAGGATCCTGAATCTGAAAAAGCAATCAAGCCTAGGTACACACACTTAGAAGTATATCATACTGAGATGATTTGGACCTGATAGGATAGATGATGGTAGGTAAGTAGGTAGGTAGGTACTTTGATATTTCTGTGATGAAGCTTTTAATTTTGAAACATGTCAAAATTCTCTCCATTCTCCAGATAGCCCTTCCATTTTCCTCTGGCAAAGTGGGATCAAACAGGCCAGGCATTTTACTATTATGGGTAATTTGCAAAATAAACCTCCTCAGCACTCTGCTGTTCAATGTTCCTTTTCAGCTCAATTGCACCCAAGTAAAGAGAAAGAGAATGAGTGCAAGAACACGGGGTATGCAGTTGGGGGAAAAAACAATAATAGTGGCTATTACTATATCGCCGTGTGACTGTAGTGACTGTACTTTTGCTGCTCTGCTAGCGAGCATCCCACAGATAGCTCGCATACCACACCGAGGTAAGATCTGCAGGAGGTCTGTGCTTTGTTTCCGCCAAGGGTCATCCTTGCCTGGGAAGGCATTGGTGCAGGAACAGCTAAAAAGGAACAGCAATTAACAAAGCCTTAAAGGAAGATGAAAACATGAGCCGTTGCTTCCCTACAATCCATCGAGATTCACATTATCAAGCTGAAAACAAAAAAGACAAGAGAACAAGCAAGAGCAGGGAAAAAAACAGGATGAGTTGTAGCAGGGACAGACAAGTTGCTATCTAACAGGTAGTTGGGACTACAACTTCCATCAGGCCCAGCCAGGATGATCAGTGACCAGCCCCATCTGCAGCAGGCAAGGTGGCAGGTGCCTTGTTCACCCCACCTCTTCTATATGTGCAGTTGCAAAAAGGAAAAAGTGAGGAGATAAAGGAGTGATGTGATAGAGGTTCTAGAGTGTACAGGTAGTCCTCACTTAGCGACTACAATTGGGATCGGCAACTCCGTTGCTAAGTGACATGGTCACTAAGGGAAACATCGTAAGACCATGATGGGCTTACGACCTCACTTCCGCTTCCGTCGTTAAGCAAATCACCCACAGTCATTAAGTGAGATATCACGTGACCATGACTTGCAACTTGCTGCCGGCTTCCCTATTGACTCTGCTTGCCAGTGAAGTGCATAAATGGCGATCACGTGACTGCAGAACGCTGCGACGGTCATAAGTGCGAGGACCAGTTGTAAAGTTACTTTTTCAGCACCGTCGTAACTTTGGATGGTCACTAAACAGGGCAGTCGTTAAGCGAGGACTACCTGTATGGTGTGTGGAGTGAGAGGGATTTTTTAAAAAGAAGGAGTCAGAACCACTCAGGAAAACAAATTGGGAGGTTCAAAATCAATGAAAGGATGTGCAACTAACTTACAGCAGTCATTGCCATTTGAGGTGATTTTCCAAGAACACGATGGAACATTGCTTCCTGCTTCCATAAGCAATGACCGCTGAGATGATGGAAATACATATCTCAGTGCTGACTCTCAGCTTAAGTAAATTCATTAAGGCAGGAATGAAGAGACTGTTGGTGATTCAAGGCAGTATTCTTAACTCCAGCTTTTGGGATTCGTGACCATGGTGCTGTTGTTGCTTATGGGCTTCCCAGGGCCTCCAGTAGAAAAAGAATTAGACCCATTCCAGTAGAAGAGAATATCGGTAGCTCAGGGCTGAACTGTGGAGTCCTTGGTGCTCTCTGAGCTTGGTGGTTGGCTTGCAGACGTTTCATGACCCGACTAGGTAACATCAACAGTGCGAGGGAGTGTGGGGTTTGCTGCCTGTTTATATACAGTAGCTTGCACTGATGATGTTGCCTAGTTGAGTAATGAGATGTCTGCAGGCAAACCACCAAGCTCAGAGAGCACCAAGAACTCCACAATTAGACCCATATTCACGCAGTAGCTAAGAACAGATTCGAAAGTTTTCACCATAAATATGGATGAGATTTCATTAGGGCTTCCTTCTAAGATCAAAACTCACTTAGGTTGTAATGCACCAGCCTTTAGGTGCATTAGAGAACATGGCTTTGGGAAATGAGCACTTTCCACTGAGTGCATTTTTGACCTTTTTTAAAGGGGGCATCTAGAAGTGGATAATGTTTGCACAATGGTGCCTTCCAGATATTGATTCAGCTCCCATCTTTCTTTCTATCAATATGCACACGCCGCCAATGGTTAAAACAAGGGGAGGTTTTGGTTAAGGAAGACTGCAATATGAAATGCATATAAAATGTACAACTCACAGTTTATACCACAGAAAACAAATTAGTGCAACCATTACCAAAGGCAATGGTACAAATTTCTTTTTTTCCACCATCTCTTTTGGCTTAATTCATGCGTGCCTTATTAATCATAGGCTGGAACAATCAGATCAAATTAGTATTTCAAAACCAGAAACCAGTTTCAGTGATCTCTCTGTAGACTTCTGAAAGGGGACCAGACTCTGTCTCACATCCCTCAAAACAGATGTTCTTATCCATAAGGACTAGGAACTTGTTTCGCTTATTTAGTTTTAAAAGGAAAAATGTGCCTCTCAGGATGAAATCTTTCCTTTTTTATATGTCCTAACAACATTCACACAACTGTGAATGTCATTCCCATTCAGTGCCTCAATTGTTTGGTTTTGCAAATTAGTCCCCAGTGGATATGTCTATGAAGGTTCTCAGTCATCCAGGTGGAATTGTCTGTAGCTTGAATCATGTCAACGGGATTTCTATTTTCTCAGTGGAAACGTTTCGCTCCTTATCCAAGGAGCTTCTTCAGTCTGAGCAAAGTTAGTAAGGGAATCCTAAATATTTAAATAAATACTTACTAACTTTGCTCAGACTGAAGAAGCTCCTTGGATAAGGAGCGAAACGTTTCCACTGAGAAAATAGAAATCCAGTTGACATGATTCAAGCTACAGTCCCCAGTGGATAGTATATAAATTCTAAACCAGGCGTTCTAGGCCTGCTATTTTCATTGGTCTCTCTGGGAAAATGAGCTCACATGAATGAAAAAGGCACTTTTGACATTTTTATCTGCTCTGCAGATAAAAGGCATAGAGACACTTCATTATCAGGACTGCAAATTCCCAGGAACCAAATAATGATGTCACCGCATTGTCCCAAGGAAGCAATATTTTCCCTTCGCAAAATTCCAAATGCAAATCATGATTGGGGTGGGAAGGCGTGTAGGCCACATGGATATCATGTTGCTCTGCAGAATAAGAGCAATGGGCAGTGGAGATCCCAAGGATCTCCAGAAAGCATAATTACTAATAATTAATAGCATTTGTTAAGAAATCAATGCAACGTGACAGTTCTGCAAGTAGACCTATACATTATTAAACTGGGATAATCTACACCAGTGTTTCTCAAACTTGGCAACTTGAAGATGTGGTGGACTTCAACTCCCAGAATTCCCTGGCTGGGGAATTCTGGGAGTTGAAGTTCACACATCTTCAAACTGCCAAGGTTGAGAAACACTGATCTAAACATTCAACAAAATAAAGAAGAGACTGCCTGACACCAGAAACGAGAGGGTTTGAGTTTTGGTTTTGGTTTAATGATATTTTTTTTAAGGGAGCAAGGGATTTGCTGATGCCTATTTCTCTATGCAATTTTTAAAAAAATCACAACCAAACTCACTGTACGAGATGCTGTCTTGAAACCAGACCTGAACTGGACAGTTCTTCAAACAGAGAACTGTCTTTTTAAAAGAGGGATATTTATTTATTTGTGTGTTTATTTTACCTGGCTGAAATGCCCCTTCAGTCATCAACCAACTCTGGTGGTTTATAATCCCACCACACGCAAACAAGATTAAAACAGCCAAACAATAAATAATATTACATAATAAAATATTCTTATGCTGAGGAATCCTAAACCCACATAATCATCTACTCTTACCCAGGAGGAATCTCTCTGAAACCATCGGCCTCTCAGTATTGGTAGAACCCAAAGGTCTCATGAACAGAGATTTAATTTCAAATATGAAATACTATCTTTTGGACAACAAGCCAAGACCAGTGAAATCCCAGATCCAGAATTTGTAGGTAGTTTGCATCTATACATGTAAATCCACAGGTTCTGCAAATGTATGTCCTCTTTTAACTTCCGTTTGGGAAACTGACCAAAAGCTAAACAGGATAAGGTACAGTATTTTTCCAGACACTGGATTATGGTCATGATTCTTTGTCCCTGAATTTTAGGGATAGTCCGTCCCCAAAACAATTAGTACTACAGAAGTCATTGGGTTTACAGTTACCATCTTGAGACCGACTTTAAGCCACCAATCCCATGCCTAAAATCTGGCTTGTTTCTTCTCCACCTTTTGTACCCCATTATGGAGTAATTCTTCAGCTTGCCTGATGAAAAGTTCTGGGGAACATTACAGCTTCCATAACCTTTTGTGTCATTTTGGTTGATCCTTATTTCCCACCAATGGATTCTTTTCTTTTCTTCTGGTGGACCAACATCACTGATATTTTTTTTCCAAAATGTTCCTTGGTGGGTTTTTTGCTTTCGGGGGTTGGGGGTGTTGTTTTTGTTTTGGGAGGGTGATGCGTTTTTTGACATCTTGAATCGTGTTCTCTCAGTGAAGAAATCTGAACTTTTGAACAGTTTGGATGCCCTGGACATCTGCAAGGATGGTCCTCCATGGAAGAAGTTAAAATTGTCTTGGTTCGGAAGAATCTCAGCAGTAAAAATGAACATTCTGCCAAGGCTTAGCTTTCAGCTTCAAATGATTTCAATAAAAATTGAAGATAGAGTATTAAATGACTGGCAGAGATAAATAACTAATTTGATATGGTTTGACAAAAGACTGAGGATTAAACTGAAGATATTAAAAGATTTAAAGGCACGAGGCAATTTGGCAGCACCAAAGTTCACATCATCTTATCAGACCAGTTGCCTAACCTGGATAACAGGCTGGATCATATTTCCTTAATGCTGGGTTCCTTCTGTTAAAGGAAAAAGATTTCCAGATGGTTTACACAGATATCCTTGGCTTGACCCAAACAGAAATAGGCAATTCATAAGAGATCATCCAATAAGCAGTGTATTAAAAGTATGGGATAAACATAGAGGGGGAAAAATAACCCAGATTTATCACCTCTTGCTTTGTTATTTATTTTTATGAAGATGAGAATGCCAAGAAATTTGGTCAGTGAGAAATAATAAATTGTACAGATGGCAAGATTTAATTGTCAATAAGGCAAAGATGAAATCCTTTGAGACTCTCTATTCAGAATGGTCAGAACCCCTTGACCGGTCTCAATTTCTTCAAATAAGCAGTACTGTTCTAAAAATAGAAAAAGAAAAAAGAAGGCAGAACATTTAGAGATTTTAATTTGAAAACCTTAGAAAACAAACCTCGGAGCGCTTCCTCGGCCCTATTTATAAGTTGTTGGTTGAAATATGACTCAGAAGCCAAACCAGTTAAATGCTGTATGATTAAATGGATGCAGAATTTAGACAGAACAATTGATATGCAACAATGGGAATTTCAATGGAAGAAAAAATATTAAATGTGCAGTGGATATCACACTTAGAGAAAACTGATATGGCTGACCAATGGTAGATCACTCCAGTTGCTGATCCCAAGCAACTCTTGGTTGACTGAGGAGCTGAAGGAAATTAAATGAATGAAAGGATGCCTGGAGCAATGTGGTGCAAAACCGAAAGTGGATACAACGCCCAAGCATTGACACAAGTTCACATTTGAGTCTAGGCAGTGGCAATAAGAGAACTGGAGTCAACTCTTATCTGAACTTCTTGCACCCAAGGATTCCCACCCGGACGTTTTGCATAGAGCAGGGGTCCACAACCTTTTTGGCACCAGGGACCGGTCATGGAAGACAATTTTTCCACAGACCGGGGGGGCGGGGTTTGCAGGCTGGAGCCAATTGCCTGCACCGGGGGGTGGGGTTTGCAGGTGGAAGCCAATCACGCGCACCGGGGGGCGGGGTTTGCAGGCGGGAGCCAATTGCCTGCACCGGGGGGTGGGGTTTGCAGGTGGAAGCCAATCACGCGCACCGGGGGGCGGGGTTTGCAGGTGGGAGCCAATTGCCTGCACCGGGGGGTGGGGTTTGCAGGTGGAAGCCAATCACGTGCACCGGATGGCGGGGTTTGCAGGCGGGAGCCCCGCAGCCCACTTTGGTAACTCATGGCCTGATCACCACTTGCTTCAGCTACTACAAGGCACTCTATGTGGGGCTGCCTCTGAAGACGACTCAGAAGCTGCAGCTGGCGCAGAATGCAGTAGCCAGATTGTTAGTGGTCCAACCCCACTAAATTAGATCAAAATCAATTTTGAGGTTGCCGCAGGCCCAGTTCAAAGGGCTGCTTATCACCTGCAAAACCCTATGCAGTAGAACACTGGGATGTATCAGGAACCACCCCACCAAATGTGTCTTGGCCCATCTGCCCAAGTGCCTAGGGAGGGCCCCCTGAGGGGGCCCCCTTCCGGAGACCTACAGGGGAGTGGGTCAGGAGGCAGGCCTTCTCAACCGCAGCTCCTACGCTTTGAAACACGCTTCTCCTGGAGGCACATCCATCCCTTTTGCAAAGCTTTCATGATCCGGCTTGACGGGTTTTGTTTTGGTTTTGTCTTGGGAGGGAGGATGCCCCCTTGTTTATTATTTCTTCATTTTATAAATGCATGCTTTGCCTTTCAACTTGAAGAGCAAGGGCTGTCTGGCAGTAGCACCATCCACTTTCTCTGGTCTTCCCTCCCCTCCCCAACCCTTGCCAACTTCACAGCTTTAAAAACCTCTCATCTGTATGCAGTCCCAAACATCTTCAAGGGCCTCTTATTGTTGGCATTTCCAGCATTTAGAGACGCTGAAGCAGGTCCAGCTTTGCAAGGCAGCCATATCCTCTCTTCCTTTAGCCAGCCAGAATAACCAATGAAGCCATCTGGCCAGTCTTTCCTCTCTCTAGCAGAGAAGCCCATTCAAATCTTTTATTCTGCAGAAACCTGCTAATGAGCACAAGTCTCCTGTAAAAGGGGGGGGGTCATTTTTAGGGGGATGGTTGCCAGGGGTGCTTTGTCTTCCCAGCAAAGGAAGGTGGGAATTGCAAAAAGAAAAGGCAAAGAGGGAAAGGGAGAAAAAGGGAGAAAAAGGGAGAAACACTTCTGACATAATATGCAGCATGAAATTATGGGAGAGAGCAAAAATGAGTAAAGAGAAAAATGAAGAGAGGAAGACAAGGGTGGATGTGGCATAAGAGAAAGTCTGTTCCGCTAAAATCTGGGCACACTCCAATTTTTTCTTTCTTAGAAGTATTTCGACATTGCTGTTCGGCTTGCTCTTAAAATTAGATACATCGTTTAAAAGTGCAATATTTAAAAGCAAATCAGAGGCTGATGTCCCTGCATTGATACTGCGTTTCTTGGAGGTATGGGTGTCTTGTGCACCCTCTGACTTAGCAGGTTCGTGCAGAGAAAGTATGGTAAGTGGGGCTTGTCACAGGCTGGTTCAGTTGCTCACCACCACCACTCATTTAAACCCAGAGGATGTCCTTCCCTCCCCTCCCCTCCCCTCCCCTTCTTCTCTCTCTTCTTTCCCTTCCCTTCTTCTCTCTCTTCTTTCCTTTCCTTTCCCTTCCCTTCCCTTCCCTTCCCTTCCCTTCTTCTCTCTCTTCTTTCTCTTCCCTTCCCTTCCATTCTTCTCTCTCTTCTCTCTCTTCTTTCCCTTCCCTTCCCTTCCCTTCCCTTCCCTTCCCTTCCCTTCTTCTCTCTCTTCCCTTCCCTTCCCTTCCCTTCCCTTCCCTTCCATTCTTCTCTCTCTTCTTTCCCTTCCCTTCCCTTCCCTTCCCTTCCATTCCATTCCATTCTTCTCTCTCTTCTTTCCCTTCCCTTCCCTTCCCTTCCCTTCCCCTCCCTTCCCTTCCCTTCCCTTCCCTTCCCTTCCCTTCCCTTCCCTTCCCTTCCCTTCCCATCTTCTATCTCTTCTTTCCCTTCCCTTCCCTTCCCTTCCCTTCCCATCTTCTCTCTCTTCTTTCCCTTCCCTTCCCTTCCCTTCCCTTCCCTTCCCATCTTCTCTCTCTTCCCTTCCCTTCCCTTCCATTCTTCTCTCTCTTCTTTCCCTTCCCTTCCCTTCCCTTCCCTTCCCTTCCCTTCCCTTCCCTTCCCTTCCCTTCCCTTCCCTTCCCTTCTTCTCTCTCTTCTTTCCCTTCCCTTCCCTTCCCTTCCCTTCCCATCTTCTCTCTCTTCCCTTCCCTTCCCTTCCCTTCCCTTCCCTTCCCTTCCCTTCCCTTCCCTTCCCTTCCCTTCCCTTCCATTCTTCTCTCTCTTCTTTCCCTTCCCTTCCCTTCCCTTCCCTTCCATTCCATTCCATTCCATTCCATTCCATTCCATTCCATTCCATTCCATTCTTCTCTCTCTTCTTTCCCTTCCCTTCCCTTCCCTTCCCATCTTCTCTCTCTTCTTTCCCTTCCCTTCCCTTCCCTTCCCTTCCCATCTTCTCTCTCTTCTTTCCCTTCCCTTCCCTTCCCTTCCCTTCCCTTCCCATCTTCTCTCTCTTCCCTTCCCTTCCCTTCCCTTCCATTCCCTTCCCTTCCCTTCCCTTCCATTCTTCTCTCTCTTCTTTCCCTTCCCTTCCCTTCCCTTCCCATCTTCTCTCTCTTCCCTTCCCTTCCCTTCCCTTCCCTTCCCTTCCCTTCCCTTCCCTTCCATTCTTCTCTCTCTTCTTTCCCTTCCCTTCCCTTCCCTTCCCTTCCACTCCATTCCATTCCATTCCATTCTTCTCTCTCTTCTTTCCCTTCCCTTCCCTTCCCTTCCCTTCCCTTCCCTTCCCTTCCCTTCCCTTCCCTTCCCATCTTCTATCTCTTCTTTCCCTTCCCTTCCCTTCCCTTCCCTTCCCTTCCCTTCCCTTCCCTTCCCTTCCCTTCCCTTCCCTTCCCTTCCCTTCCCTTCCCATCTTCTCTCTCTTCTTTCCCTTCCCTTCCATTCATCTCTCTCTTCTTTCCCTTCCCTTCCCTTCCCTTCCCTTCCCTTCCCTTCCCACCTTCTCTCTCTTCTTTCCCTTCCCTTCCCTGCCCCATTTAGCAGTAGCTGAACTTTCCAGCATTTGCCAAGGGTTGCCAAATCATGGTACTCTAAATAGGGAGTGATGGAGGTTCTAGAGCGCTACAGCTAGATCTGCCTTCCCCAGGAAGGACGGTCATGGACATAACATCCCTCTGATCCTCCAAGAACAACGCTGGTTCAGGAAGGATCTCCAAGAGCTGACCTTGCTTGTTCAGAAGAAGTAGAGGAGACAATCCTTGTGGCCCAAATCTGGCTCACCTAAAGCAACCAAATTACTCTGATGATACAACATAATTTTATTAGCATGCAATCAATAAGCAGCATCCACTGGGCTCCCAGGAAACCTGAGCAGCTCTGATCAAAAGCAGAACCAGTGCTTAAATCTCTTTGGCCTCCTACAGTGCAAATGCAAGGTAAAGGAAGAAGCCAGACCCAGTGGCAATTACAGCATGATGTTGGGATGTTTTCGATGAACCCATCCGGGTGACCTTATTATTCATCCCTTCCCACTAGGCAGCATGCTAGCTATACTATCTCTGAGATACGGTTGGTGAGTAGAAATAAGTTGGCTTACTGGGTCACAGGTTGCTGACTTCTCCCTGTTGCCACTCAGGGTCACTTCAGCTCCATGTGAATGTTTTCTTACAAGGACATTTTAAGGAGCTCATGCCCTCGGCTCCGGGCATCTCATAGGTTTGGTCAGGGCTTTCCAAACTTTTCAGTTGGTGACACACCAATGGCGGCAAGCGAAAGCCCGGAAGCGCCGTGGTGGCGGTGGACAAAAACCCGGAAGCGCAGCAGCGGTGGGCGAAAACCCGGATGCACCGCCACCGTGGGGCTTTTGGGTTTTCGCGCGCTGCCGCCACGGTGCTTTTGGGTTTTCTCGCGCCGCCACCATGGCGCTTTCAGGTCTTCATGCGCGGCAGCGGCAGCGGCAGTGTCCTGGTGTGCCGCATGAAAACCCGGAAGCGCTGATGGCCCGCCGCAGCGGCGCGCCATCGTCGCTTCCGGGTTTTTGCGCAGCACACCTGGGCCCCGCAGGCGACACAGTACTGTGTTGCAACACAGAATTTGGAAAGCTATGGGTTTGGTAGTGAATGCAGCTTACATGCATGGGGGGGTACCTTTTACCACCACACAATAGAGATGGTTTGGGAAAACATGGGTCAACTTCTATGTGGTATCCGGTTACCTTGCAGTCCTCTGCTGAAATATTTTTAAAAGGAGTTACAGAATTTCAGATCTCCAGATGTTTCAAAATTACAATTTCAGAATTCCGTTGCTTTTGTGTTGACGTTGGGATAAGGTACATTGTGATGTTGAGCACCATATGTGCATGCAGTGTAACACAGCTAGCTGGCAGCTGTGCCTGGATGAAGTCAAGCAGTGAGTTTCATCCAGGCCATCAGATTGCAAGGATAGTCATATATTCAGACAAGAAGACCATCCTGCACAGAAGTGATCTCCGGCAGACACAACCTGTAATTTCACTAAAGGTTTTCTGCTTTAAAAAGTGCTATTATGTCCCATGGCCATCATACATGGTAAAATAACCCATTTGGTGTGCAGCCGTCCGACATTTTTAAGAATGATTGTGTAGTATATGTGCTAATCTAGCTGGGAATAAGTGCCAGCAAAGTAACCTCTTCCACTGCAGTTCTTGGATAGGCCTCCTGATTTCCCAGTGATTGCCATTTTGATTCAACTAAATCAGTATCCCAGGTGTCCTTTAAACTGATAGGAGGATCCCCTATCTCAATTTGCTACAATAGCATGTAAATTCTTGCATTATTCCTTTTGGTTGTGCCAAATAATTCCATATTAAGTTCTCAAACATAATATGTTGGTGACTTTCAGAGTTTCTGACTTCCTCCTTACCAAGAACAGTATTTTGCTGGTGCCAGAACAACCAAGTACAAGCACTCCGTACTTGGTTTCATGTTGTCGTTACTGTATTACGCGGTCCAGTATTGCTATAAAAGTCATTTATCCTATCAAAGGTGTGATTCGTCAATCACTTTAATATTTTTATTAGAATTTTTCAATACAATAAAAGTATAAAAAATTTAAAGAATAAGGAAAGAAGAATATAGAAAATAAGAAAAAGAAAAAGAAAAAAAATGAAAAAAGAAAGAAAACATAGAATTATGACTTCCGCCCTTTTTTCTATCAAGTAATTCCCATCTTATTCTTTCCACTTGCTCGTTGACCCTCTTAAATCCCTGAATTCGTCAATCATCAGTTCAGTCTTTTCTTCTTTCAACAAAAAGTCCATATAAGGCTTCCAGTCTTTTAAAAAAGTCTTTATCGTTTTTTCCTTGACCAAACTGATCAGCTTTGCCATTTCCACAAGCTCTGTCAATTTTATAATCCAATCTTCTACTGTGGGTATTTCATTATTCTTCCATCTTTGTGCGTACAATAATCTTGCCGCAGTTACCATATACAATATTAAAGGTAAAGGTAATGGTTCCCCCACACAGTCGTGTCCGACTCTAGGGGCCGGTGCTCATCTCCATTTGTTATCCGAAGAGCCAGCGTTGTCCGAAGATGCTTCCGTGGTCATGTGGCCGGTATGACACGCACGGAACGCTGTTACCTTCCCACTGAAGTGGTACCTATTCATCTACTTGCATTTGCATGCTTTCAAATTGCTAGGTTGTCAAGAGCTGGGGCGAGTGCGGGAGCTCACTCCGTCATGCGGGGCTAGGGTCTCGAACCTCCAAACTTGCGATCTTCCGATCGACAAGCCTGGCGTATCAACCGCTGAGCCACCGTGCCCCCAGTTATACAATATTAGTTCCCCGTATTTTTTTTCCAATTCAGTGTCCATAAAACCCAATAGAAATAATTCTGGTTTCATCCTAATATTAACTGAATATTGAATATTGAGCTGGTGCCAGAACAGCCAAATACAAGCACCCTATACTTGGTTTCATCTTGTCGTTATTATGCAGCCCAGTATTGCTATAAAAGTCATTTATCCTATCAAAGGTGTGATTTGTCAATCATTTTAGTTGAGTTAATCCATATTGCTTCTCCATCCCCAAAATGTAGAGGTGCTAGCAGGGAGATGCCATCTATCAATACTGGATACTTTTTCCCCCCCAAATCTGAACCTGAGTCATGAGTGTAACCAGCTCTATATTGCTAATTCAGACTGCCAGTGACTTTCTAAACTGTCAAAAAGGTTTTTTCCTAGCCCAACTTGCAGATGCTGAAAATTGAATTAGGTATTTGTTGTTGGCAAAACATGCCCGGCCTTAGAGTTTACCTTGTCTTCTGCTAAAGGAGAGCTGTGCTGAAAATTATAAACATGTCCTGGCTTTCTGATGGCTTTTTTGAAGCCTTAGGAGCAAAATAATCCCCTTTCCAAAAGTTTATGGGCTGGTAAGAGAGATTAAGGGGTGTGGTGGCTCAGCGGGTAAGACGCCAGGCTTGTCGATCGGAAGATCGCAAGTTCGGCGGTTCGAATCCCTAGCCCCGCGTGATGGAGTGAGCTCCCGCACTCGCCCCAGCTCTTGCCAACCTAGCAATTCAAAAGCATGCAAATGCAAGTAGATGAATAGGTACCACTTCGGTGGGTAGGTAACAGCGTTCTGCACGCGTCATGCCGGCCACATGACCGTGGAAGCGTCTTCAGACAACGCTGGCTCTTCGGCTAACAAACGGAGATGAGCACCGGCCCCTAGAGTCGGACACGACTGCACAAATGTGTGGGGGGAACCTTTACCTTTTAGGAGAGATTTATTTGGATTTTCCAGGAAAAGATTGCTGTTTAAATTAATGTTATGGGGAAACCATAGGTTTTCCTCTTTTTTTCCCCTTGTTTTTTTAATTTAAAAAAAGTCCCATGCCATTCACAATGATGAAGCTGATGGGCTGTCTCTGCAGCTTCCCACCAGCAACCCTTCTTGTAATGCTTGAGGAGAATAATATTGAATTCCTCCTTGGGCATTCCAAGAAGTTCCCACACATCTGAAGCAACAAATCTGTACATTTTTTATTTTAATTTAATATCTTTATTTTTAACAAAACAATCTTTAATCTTACAAAAAGAAAAGAAACATAAAAAAATAAAACTACAAACTAAGAAGGAGAAAAAATCTTATATTTTATACTTGTCAATAGACACTGGTTTACCAATGAATTCACTACTATCATGTAAATAATAGGGGATATTATTGTAAGATATCACAAAATCTCTGCCTCAGCATTCCTGTACATGGTTGATTGTGGAGAATGAGAAAACAGGTCTCTGCCCCATTCAGCTTTCAGTATAAAAAAGACACAATGGGATGGTTCATGAAGGTGCTCTCTTTTGGAAGCCAAGGGCCTAAAACATAAATAATAATTCTTCATAAGTTGCTTGATTTTGGTATTTAAATGTGTTTTGTTCTGTTCTCCTTCAGCCTTGCTAGCGATAAAGATCAGATTTTATCCTGACCCCTTCCCTTACTATTTTTGTTTTACAGCTATCTAGACAGCTTAGATCGAATTGGAGCTCCTGATTACCAGCCCACAGAGCAAGATATCCTTCGAACCAGGGTCAAAACAACCGGCATTGTAGAAACCCATTTCACATTCAAAAACCTCCATTTCAGGTGAGAAGGATGCAGGCAGGATGAAAGAATCACCCTGATTGGGCAGATAAGCTGGTGTTCTCTAGTCCTTTTCATTTACCAGTGGGCAGGCTTCGGGTGTTGTGTTTTGTTTGTGCTCCCACAAAAATGGCTCCCATGGTAAGTGGGGCTTGTCACAGGCTGGTTCAGTTGCTCACCACCACCACTCATTTAAACCCAGAGGATGTCCTTCCCTCCCCTCCCGTCCCCTCCCCTTCTTCCCTCTCTTCTTTCCCTTCCCTTCCCTTCCCTTCCCTTCCCTTCCCTTCCCTTCCCTTCCCTTCCCTTCCCTTCCCCCCTTCCCTTCCCTCCCCTCCCCTCCCCTTCCCTTCTTCTCTCTCTTCTTTCCCTTCCCTTCTACTCTCTCGTCTTTCCCTTCACTTCCCTTCACTTCACTTCCCTTCCATTCTTCTCTCTCTTCTTTCCCTTCCCTTCCTTTCCTTTCCCTTCCCTTTCCTTCTTCCCTCTCTTCTTTCCCTTCCCTTCCCTTCCCTTCCCTCCCCTTCCCTTCTTCTCTCTGTTCTTTCCCTTCCCTTCCTTTCCTTTCCCTTCCCTTTCCTTCTTCCCTTCTTTCCCTTCCCTTCCTTCCCTTCCCTTCCCTTCACTTCCCTCCCCTCCCCTCCCCTCCCCTCCCCTTCCCTTCTTCTCTCTCTTCTTTCCCTTCCCCCCTCCCCTCCCCTCCCCTTCCCTTCCCTTCTTCTCTCTCTTCTTTCCCTTCCCTTCTACTCTCTCGTCTTTCCCTTCACTTCCCTTCCCTTCCCTTCCCTTCCATTCTTCTCTCTCTTCTTTCCCTTCCTTTCCCTGCCCTTCCCTTCTTCCCTCTCTTCTTTCCCTTCCCTTCCCTTCCCTTCCCTTCCCTTCCCTTCTTCTCTCTTCTTTCCTTTCCTTTCCTTTCCCTTCCCCCCTTCCCTCCCCTCCCCTCCCCTCCCTTCTCCATGCTCCAATGCAGCATCTTTCTGATGAATCCAAAGCTTTGCCCAACCGTGGAAATTATCTACACAACTCCACAAAAAGTCATTCTCAAACTTCATATTGGAGGTGGAATAAAACCTGCAGTGGATGGAGTCATGGTGCAAAGAGGATAGAACCAGAGGATTTAAAACAAACAAACAAACGCATATTTCTATTTTAAAGGCGCTATCTGCCTTTTTCTGTGCATTTCCTGAAAACTGCCATTTTCAGCAATTCTGGGTAGAGGCTGCTACTTTAACTGCCTTCATTCATTCATTCATTCATTCATTCATTCATTCATTCATTCATTCAATTTATATAGCTGCCCATCTCAACTGCATGACTCTGGGCAGCTTACAACAATTGAAGAAAACACAAAGGAAAATACAATCAAACAAATAAAAATATATAAAAACAATACAAATTAAATTAACAAAATCCACAGGTGGGGTCTAAAAACAATCCCCACTCAACAGAACTAATGTATGGGCTCCATTGCACATCCAGTTCCCCACGCCTGGTGGCACAAATTAGCAATGGTAGTCAGGAGTCTCTAATTTGGATTTATGCCACCATCCTGGAAGAAGGCAATGAAGTTGGCTTCTTTCTCTCTTCTCCATCACTTTGAAATGCCATAGCTGGAGCCAGGGAACTCCGGGACCATAGGATAGACTGGGAAGTTCAAAAAAACATCATGGAAGAAGTCAACAGCAACCACTTGTACTTTGTTGCTAAGAAAACCACATGGACGTGTCCATAAAGTCACCAAGAGTTGAGCTAGGCTAGAAGGAAACTTCACTTTTACTTTCCATTACAGATGTCACCTTAAGTGCCCCGTTCTCATCCAAACCAAAGCACGTTTTCTCCAGGAATAATCAACACACACTAGTTTGATACTTGAGAACCAGGGTGGTGAGATGGGTGCTCTTGATTGTTCTTTAGTTGGGTTCTTCAATTTCTCTCCAAAGTCAACATTGACCCAGAAGGATTTCATTAGGCCAAACCATTGGATAAACACTGACTGGAGACCTCAGCTTCCATCTCCATCTCAGATAGCATCTGGGTCAAACCAAATGTGGTCTTTTAATTAATTTCTTGTGCCAATAACCATTTCCAAGGTAATTTTCAGCACAAAGTTAATCTGACTTCATTGCACAGATTTCTGAACTGGGCTAACTAGAAATAGGGGTGGCAAGGAAGAATCCTAAGATGAACTTTAAAAATGGCACTGTCTACTTTGATCCTAATATATGTCATCTGGGTTTCACCCCAAAGTGTTTCACTTTGTATTCCATGCTTCATTTTCCATTCTTCATTTCTATGAAAGATAAAACTAGGATTTGGGAAATTTCTTTAGGTTTACTTTTGTTTTTGTAGCCTGATATGTTATGGTGATTTATGGATGAGTCCTTGCAGTTTTGGGGAAACATTTTCAGAAATCGTTTGCCAGTAACATCCTCTGAGATGTTTCTGGACTTCCCAATCTACAGCTGAGGAAGTCTTCCAGCTGGCTTTGGGTCATTTCTCCTCCGTCCTAGTCCAGCAGCTTGAACCACTACACCAAACTCTCTCTCTGCCTGATACCATGTTACAAAAAGCGTTGAAATCCTCCTCTAGTTTGAACAACTGTTCCCTATATGTTTTATGAATGTGTCTCAAGAAATGCAAGTCCCAAATGCCCATAGCCTATAGAGTTACCCCTTTGGACCTAAAGTAGAGATGCATAGCTTGAAATCCAAATACAATCATGAAGTCTTTGGTTTGCCCCCCAAAAAAATGGCCTTTCCATTTTTAATGTGACAACAACAACAACAACAATGTATTAAACTTGTATGCCGCCTGACTCCCAACAACTCTGGGTGGCCCACAATAATCAAAACAAAGAAATTACAATAAAACCAATAAAAGGAAAAAAGATAAAAGATGGCAAGAACAACAGAAGGGGAAATGACTTAAATGGGGTATAAGCATATTAATTATGTGAACGTTAGTTTTGCTCCGTGTCTTATCCATATCTTGTCCTTCCTGCCTCCTTTTCGGAGTGATGCCCTTGACCTGTCATTCAGTGTGGCCTTCGCCTGAAGACATTTATACTCTTCTGCGCTAGGCAATAATAATGAAGAGTTTTCATTGTTTCTCCTTAAGGCTGTTTGATGTTGGGGGTCAGAGATCGGAGCGCAAGAAGTGGATCCACTGTTTTGAGGATGTCACGGCAATCATTTTCTGTGTCGCACTGAGTGGGTATGACCAGGTACTTCATGAAGACGAAACCACGGTGAGTATTTTCCTGGCTAAAAGAATCCCTGAGATGCCAAGGGTTTTCTATTGACTGCATTTCGTCCATAGCCACCACGCAATCAGGGGTCCTTTCTTAAGCCCAAAGGATCTAACAATATACTTCATTGCTCACAAGTCTTCCTTTGATGCAACAGATTTAAGCCTCTCCATTTAGCAGAGAATGGTCTTAGCCCGGGTAACCACTTCTTGCACTTCCTAAAATTGGTCAAGAATTTGTCTACATGTCTCTCCTTTCTCATTGGTTGTATCTGACCAGGTGTCCCTGATGAACAACAGTCTTTTAAAAAGAAAAAAAAACGGAAAGATTTTTATTTTTTGGTTCCTACTCTGCTGGGAATGGGAGGGAGGGGAGGAGAGAAGGACCTGGAAGGGAGGCTGCTGTCCGAGGTGCTGACAGAAAGGAAATCGAGGAACAGGGCAGGTAGAAAAGAAAATATTTGAAACAAACTGAATATGAACAGATGCCATTGTTGAAGAGAAAGGTTGTGTCAGTGTCATCAAATTGCTTTTTTCTCCACTGCGAGCATACATGAAAAGTCAAGACCAGGTTTCTAAATTCTAGTGCTAATGAAAAGTGTGACAGTGGGCATATGTTGAGATGCTTCATGCATAGTAGACAATAGTGTCCCAGTCATTTATTAACTAACATTTCTATGGGGCTCTACTCCCAATGGCTCAGAATGGTATATATATTTTAAAAAAAACAGTATTAAAAACAACACAGTGATACACAACGGTATGCATTATAGTGTCATGGACATACGGAGATACCAACATCTGACATCCCCAAATGCTCTCTCCCAGAGCCATATTTATAATTCTTTACAGAAACTCACCTTGATCTTTCCACCAATTATGTGGATAAATTCCTGCATAGTTTTCATAGGGCTGGAAAGGGGGGGGGGATTGAGAGAGACAGAATGGTCAGACAAGAAATTAGTTATTTCATCAAATGTTAAAGGTAAAGGTAAAGGTTTCCCCTGCACATTTGTGCAGTCGTGTCCGACTCTAGGGGCCGGTGCTCATCTCCGTTTGTTAGCCGAAGAGCCAGCGTTGTCCGAAGACGCTTCCACGGTCATGTGGCCTCATGATGCACGCGGAACGCTGTTACCTTCCCACCGAAGTGGCACCTATTCATCTCCTTGCATTTGCATGCTTTCGAATTGCTAGGTTGGCAAGAGCTGGGGCGAGTGCGGGAGCTCACTCCGCACGCAGGGCTAGGGATTCGAACCTTCGAACTTGCGATCTTCCAATCGACAAGCCTGGCGTCTTACCCGCTGAGCCACCACGCCCACCTCATCAAACGTTAGCTTTGTGTAAAAGGCTGGGGCCCATCGACACCCCAAAGGAAGCAAAAACAGCTTATACTTAATAAATAAGAAATGTTCCTATTGGAGCTTCCAAATGAGGTTCTCCTTACTCTCTCTTGATTCAAACACTAACACTAACAACACTGGAATTTTGCAGGGGTGGGAGTGGGAATGCAAGACAGGAACGGCAGAGGAGACGCATAAGTGCCATCCACACTACACCTGAGATTTCAGATCTGACGTGGCAATCTGTTCACCAAAATAAAAGGAGTTTGAACTTCCATTTATCCCAAGTTGTAGAGAGAGTGCTTCTGAGGAGAAGGTTGTGAATAATACCAAGAAAAAGATGTTGAACAATGATTCCTTCCTTCCATCCTTAATGGGTTTGGGCAGGGGGGAGAGAAAAACAGAAAAGTGAGAGAGTTACAGATGGAGGATGTCATCAACTGAACCCCTCAATATTTTATTTATTTGACTTATAAAATATTTAACCCCTGTGAAATGCAGCATTTGGAACAAGGCTGTTGGATCATCAAAGCTTTGTCTGGAAACACCCAGTTTTTGCAGAAAGAGAAGGCAGTTTCTTTGTAATAGCTGGTTCATAACAGGAGTTGCAAGACTGACTAAAATTATTCTTGCCTGAATGGAGGGGATCACGTTACGTTGATTCTATAAATAAATGTACAGAGGATTGTAAAGAATTTTTGAACTGGTGAAAGTCTGATACTTCCTTTTTTATCTTTTCAGGCAGGAAAGGTGGTAGAATTTGGGGTGGGGGGAGAGTGAAGCTAGAAAATCCTTATTTGCTAAGCTCTTATGAATCCGTTGCCTTTTCCTTCTCAGTCCCAATTCCTAAGCGTGTACTTGGCTGTGAATTCCCATATCATTGCTTGTTTTACATTTTCAATTTTCTCCTGAATTATGCAAGGGTCTCATTTTGGGCTGGCAAATTACCAATGTATTTAACCACCCATTCAAGGAAAGTGCATGTTGGCAAGTCCAACATTTTCCAGGTGGGGTATCTCCCAGAAGTATTGGGACAACAACTCTTCAGTCCACTGGTTCTTCTTTCATAAGAATTTTGTTATCTTGAATCATCCTGGTGTGAAATTTAGGAAGTTTCAGGACATTTCGGAAGTTTAAAATGATAAAAAGCGGACTGAAACTTGAAAACAAACAACAAACAAACAGAACAGAGAGAGAAAAGTTATTAAATGAAGCTTTCATGATTTTTCTCCCAGGCTTCAACCTGTGCGTCCTTGTATCCTAAATCTCTGCCATGTGACTGTAGGCTTTGTGGGTTTGATACTGCAAGTAGAAACAAATACTTACCTAGCAAGTGAATCTTGGGTGTTCCTTGAGGTGGATGGGTTTTAAATGTCAACAGACCATTTTGCTTCTAACTGAAGTGGTTTCAAGATTCAGCTGCCTGTTTCTAAGCTGGGGGAGAACAGAACAGGGCGCGCCAGGCTTGGTCTATGGTCTAAGAGGATGGATAATTGAGAGTCTTTGGATCTTAGAATTAAATGGATTAGATCAAGAGGCAAGTGACCTGCCTTACAGATGCTTGCAGCAAAGGAAAAATCACCTGGTGCTCAGCTGGGGAAAGGATTAAGTCGCACTTCTATCTTGCCCCCGGAGCTGAGGCGGGTTTCCTCGCTCCCGGCCTTCCGGAAGAGTTTGAAGACCTGGCTCTGCCGCCTTGCCTGGGATGGGAAAGGCAATAGTTCCTCCTGGGGGTGGCTGGTGCTGTAGTGCCCTCCCTATTATTTGAGATCTATTAGCCCTTGGATTTTATTCTATTTATTTTATTCTATTGATACTGGTTATTGTAATTTTATGTCTACATTTTTAACTATTGATTTTATTGTAAACCGGTGTCAGGGAGATAACTGGTGAAGAAGGAGGGGGCTCTCTCCAGGGGGATAAACGCATGCGCAGTACTGAATCGCTTTGCCTTCTTCACAAGAGGCTGAAGAAGGCACCGCCCTAGTTTCTTGGGCCTTTTCTCTGAGCATTACTAGTTCATTTTAGTTTAGCTGGATTCTGTCTAAGAGAGTTGAACAATAAAACACTAGAGCCTGTACACCAGGACTCAGCGTGTTCCTTCACTCAAAGTCAGGACAACCGCCCAGAGTCCCCCGGTTGGGGGAGATGGGCGGTGATATAAATTTAAATAATAAATAAATAAATAAAAGTTGTGTTGCACTACTGCATTATACCAGTTGCTTGTATAACATTCTGCTGAACATATTGTCTCCATATTGTCACCTATTTTTCCCCTTTCAACTACTAAAGGGTAGAGTTCATAGAAGAAGCTTAACTTGGTTATTGAATTAACTTTCTTTCCCCATGTGCACAATGCATTGAACCAGCTAACTCAACCTGGGTGGATCATGGCTGATCCACTTCATGAATTCTTTGAAAGATAACTGTTTGAACCATCACTGGAGTGCGGGTCCTTTTATAGAGCTACACAGCTTTATAACTGCAACCCCCAGAGATCCATCTAGCTTCCATCCTGATGATGTTTAAAAAGTCATGGAAAACATAGCTAGGCTCCCAGGCCGTGGTCGAGCCCCTGTCAAATGTTTTATTGTTATTTAGAGTCTTTCTGGGCACTTATGATATGTTTCTTTTTTATTGTTCCTATTTTTTTGAAGTAAGGTGCCAAAGGTCTAGAATGAATGAATGAATGAATGAATGAATGAATGAATGAATGAATGAATGAATGAATATAAACTCAATATGCTAAGCCTTCAAAAAAATTAACCAAGCTGAAAAATAACCAAGCATAATGTATTGTGCAAATAAAGCTGCAGTGTTTTTAACTAGCCTGGTTAGCATGTTGTCTGAAGTGTCTCTACACTATAATATTTTATAATATAATATTTTAAAGTGAAATCTGGGAAGAATGACATCCGCACAATAGTTAGGAAATTGGTGTCTCCAATGCAAGAGTGGAATAAAAGATTCACAGAAGAGCCGCTTAATTTCTTCTCCAGAGGAAATATGTAGCTCTGCTTCATTTCATTTTTGAAAAGGGGATTAAGGTGTATCTTTTACAGCAAGCTTCCTTGGGTACCACTCTGAAGTTTGCATGAGATCCAAAAAGGCTGACTAAACTTACATTTGTTAGTTAAAAAATAATCTTGTTGTGCTTTGGGGAGGGTGTGTGTGTGCTGATGAACAATTGCTTGCAATTATTTTACTGCTAGCTTTGTAATTTCAGTAAGAAGATAGAGTATAATAATATCAAGACATGAGGGCATGTCTTGTTTTTGATAATGTTGAGTTTTCTGAAACTTTTGCCCACTTCAAAATATTAGCCTCCCTGGATGGGGTCAGACTCAGAGACAAACAGAATTTTTGTTTAGGTGACAAGTATATTTATGGGATCAGAAACTCAGCAGGGCTGGACCTGATTGCTTCTTGATTCTTAGATGGGAGACAACCAGGGAATCCCAGGGCTGTCGAATAGACTGGGACATTTAAAAAAGAAGTCCCTTGGCTTTTTGGCAAATATTTCCATACTGTTGTCCAAAGAAAACTGCACGGACATGACCTTGAAGTCCCCTAGAGTCAAACTTGGCTCAGAGGAAGTTTGGTACACTATGGTATACTGTACAGTAGGTGAATGTAATTGGAGACTTCTAATACCCCACATCCCAAACTGACAAGCCATAGAAAATATCCAAAGACAGCTGAATAACTCTTATCAGTTATCCGGTTCATGCAAAAGACTGAATCAAATAGTTCATCCATGGGAAAATGAAATCTTGGAGTAAGAAATTCCACTATCTTCTTTTTCCTAGAAAAGCGACTGATTCCAAATGTTAGCTAGCTAAATCAATTGGTTGGAGATGATAGATAGATAGATAGATAGATAGATAGATAGATAGATAGATAGATAGATAGATAATAGATAGATTTTTATTTTGTATTTTAAATATACTTTGGAAAACAAAAAAAAACAAAAAAAAAAGATGTAGCCCCAGTATCAGGGCAAGTTGGGTCCCTCAATGATCATATGATGTAGGCTGACCGTATGTCCCATTTTGAACAGGACAGTCCTTTTTTTTAGCATTTTTCAACCGTCCCATTTCATAAAAATCTCAATTTTGTCCCGTTCTTCAAACCCGGTGGGAATGGCATGGAAGGAGGATCCGAGCACAGACCGGGGGGGGCGGTGTTTGCAGGCGGGAGCCAATCGCGCAGACCAGGGGGCGGTGTTTTCAGGTGGGAGCCAATCGCACTGACCGGGGACAGGGTTTGCATGCGGGAGCCAATTGCATGGAACAGGGGGTGGGGTTTGCAGACGGGAGCCAATCACGTGGACCGGGGGCGGGGTTTGCAGGCGGGAGCTAATTGCGCGGACCAGGGGGGTGGGGACCCCTGTCTTTTTCATGAATACGGAATATTACATAAGACCCCGTCCCGTTTTGCCATCCTGAAATATGGTCAGCCTAATATGATGTCAAAATTGGAAGCTTGCGGTTGTGGGCAATTTTGGCATATCCTCATGCCAGAGGCTGTCTCTTCAGACAGGGAAATGCCAGGAAATGTTGCCTCTGCAGCAACAATATATTGTTGTTTCATGCTTAAGAGAACACTCCTATTAAGATGGGTTCCTAACTCTCCCGGCCTTGCCTCTCCTGGAGTCTCTGTGTTCCAGAATGTTGCATGATGAGATTTTTTTTTTTTTATCCATTCAATCGTGTCTGATTCTCCTGCAGATTTCGAAGCTGTTAGTCATTACAGCCATGGGAAACCTCAATTTCCAGCGCTTCTACGGGACACAAACATCTCAATCTATTTTTGAATTATTCACATATATAATACCAATATTCTCTAGCCTGATGTCTTCCAAATGTATTTGCAAATGTTACTTTCTTACAATGCTGTGTGTCTATAATACTGCACATTAGGAGGAGGATGCTGGAATTTTAGACATAGGCATCTGGTAGAACTCACAATGCCATCCAATAGGTGATGATGCAATTGTGCAAGTGATGTGAGTTGTGCGGTTTGTGTGTTGATGTCATGATGTGCATGACTTCCCTCGCTGCCTCCCCCATGCCCTGTGGCTCTGCCCATCTGAAGGCACAAAGCTGGGGTAGTCAAAAGCAAACAAGAAGTTTAAGCTATTTTAGTCCTATGAGAATGTTTTACAGAAGTTAAACTGAGTTGGATTCAGGCTGTGGAAGAATCGGTGTTTGCTGATTAATGGTGGATCAATTTGCCCAGACTGTGGGACAGGCTAAGGATGATCCATCAACAGGAAATAGGAGTATCTAAACAGGTATCATCCAGGAGCTCTCAAAAGAATCTTGAGCTGTGGCTGTAGATGCAGAACTCACTGATTCCCTTCTCCCCCACTGTACTTACGGCTATAAAAGGGCAGTGGAGGAGATGAATAAATTTGCACAGTGTTTTTTTTTTAACATTCTACCTCCAGAACCTCCTTCTCTCATTCCTGCATTTAACTGAAGATTCTGGGGCATGTTGCACAGCACACACTTCATTCACACTAGCCAAGTCTTCTGGATCTCACCATCGACTCTTTTGAACAGACATTGAGTTTCCCCACTGCTTTCTATTGTAGGGGGAAATGGCCCACATTTCTCTCATCTTCGCTACCACTTCTGGTCCTTCACACATTAATGGACCTCTAGTACGCTTCCAAGGTATCTCGTATTCTCTGGAGCTTAATTTGAAAAATAGTGCTTTGATGGCTGCATTGAGAAGCTGTGGTTGATTTTTTGCAGATGGGAGAGGGCTTAGAGCATTCCAGCTACCTCCTGGAAGCTTCAGCAGATCTCCCAATCGCCTGAAAAGTTCTCTCTTTCCATGTCTGTCCTCTTTGTCTGGTTAATTACAATTTGTACCAGCCACATTCAGCAGGAACTACGGCACTTGACGAGGTGCCACCCAGGACACAACTCAGAAAGCTCTCTGGTCTAATATCCGCTTTGCTTCTCGATAACCCCTATGACTCTTTGGGTTTGCTTCAACCTCCGTTACGGCTGCTACTTTCTGCTATTCCATTTCCACCTTCAGCCTCTCGCTCCAAACTCCAACAGGCTTCTTCACCATCACTTTTCCTGGGCCGACTGATCTTATCTAACAGAACAAAGGCAAAAATAATGAGATTTTGAGAGACCCTCCAAATTTGGCAGGTATGAAGCTTCTCTTGAACTGAGAAAAACCAAAGAGTTGAAAGCAGACGAAGGACAGGACACCAACAGGCTGATTTTGCTGTGAACTCTACTTACCACCATATGCCAAGCACCTTGTCGCTACTTAACTAATGCATTGATTCTTTTTTTAATCTCTTAATCACTTTATTCGCTTATCCACCTATTGTTATTTTGTGCATGCATTCCAGACTAAAACCACCTCCCCCTCATTCTTGCATTTGAACTTGTGGCATTATTGGAAAAACAAAAATTATGATCAAATCTAATCTTTCTGCTTGAGGCATGAACTAAGCATTGGCAAAGTAATCATCTGATAAATATTAACACTATTCTTAGGTATCGTCTGTTCCCACTTCTTGGTCCTTCCCTTTCCCTCCTTTTTTCTTTCTTCTTTTCTTTTTCTTTGAGCTATGCTTTTGAGCAGACCACCTTCCAAAAAGGAATGACACTAAAACCATAAACTGAAGGATGTCAACATTAAACCCACAAAGTAACAAATGTTAATTGAAATAACAAAAGGCCAAAATTCACAGCAAGATTATTGCCCTGAAGAGACTTCCTCTTGGACTGCTTTCAACTCTGGATTAATTCAAGGATGTCATCCAGCCATCCTTGGTTAATGTCTACAACCAAATACTGTCCCACGCAATCAATGATGATATGGCCAACATTTTACAGATCTATTCTAACAAACCTGCATGACCTGCACTTCAGCTTAAATTTGCAGCCTGTAATGGCAGTAACCGTTCCTCCACTCAGCCTCTGAAATGCATGTGCATGATGATTTATCTGAGATGGAACCGTTTATATTTTTAAGTGTTATTCACAATATTCAGCTCTATTAAAACAAAAAGAAAAACACAACGCTTCAGTGCTGCTAACTGAAGTTCACATCTATACAAACCTCATCTCTTTGGCTGTGTTCATGCAACACACTTAACTTGGTTATTGGATAGACCCACTTCCTGGGTTTGCACAATGAATTGAAGTATACCCTAATCAAACACGTTTGGTTAATTCAACAGGCTAAGCCACAAAAGAAACTGATCAAGGTTAAAACTAATCAAACTTAGCATCTTCTGTACATGATCTTTAAGTGTGTTGTGCAAACCCAGCTGTCATATATATGTACACATTTTCCTGTATGTAAATATGGGCTGTGCTGCACCCAATGTTGTCTGCTTCCTTTTGAATTTTTTCTTTCTTTAGATGCTCCCCTACATGTTGAAGATGGCAGTGTAACCATCCTGGCCTGACACATTATCTCCTTTATGTTACAGAACCGCATGCATGAATCACTGAAGCTGTTTGATAGTATCTGTAACAATAAATGGTTCACAGATACCTCCATTATCCTATTCCTCAATAAGAAGGACATCTTTGAAGAGAAGATTAAGAAATCCCCATTAATTATCTGCTTTCCGGATTACACAGGTAAATAAAACATGTCCTTTCATTTTTTTAAAAAAATAAATATATGCAGGAAGAGTATTTTGGGACTCGGAACTTTTGACCTTTGTTAAGGCAAAAATTCCCAAACTATGATCCACAAATAGACCAGATGTTCTATCTAAATTGTATTTGGAAGAGTTAGGGAAAAATCAAGAATATCTTAATATGGCCCTATAGTTGATTAAATCATATTTGGATAAGAGACCCTGAGGTTGTTTTGAAGAGGTTCAGATTACAAACAGGAACTTGGTCTAAGTCCCACATGGGCATAATATGGGTGCTGTTGCTATCTAATACCTTTCTCCAAAAAGAAGCATTAGCCAAAAAGAAGTTCTTTCCCCCCTCCTAGCCTAGAGCCCATGCTTTGGCCTGCAGAACAGAAAAGTTTATTAAGTTTATCAAGATGTTTTGCTATCATCACCAGCAATGCTTAAGTGGTTTGTGAGATTAAAAAATGTTTGAGAACCACTGGAGTAAAGGAATTGCATCAGTTTCTTTCTTTATAGTTCTGTGCTCCAAACAGAATGTACATTTTTATTCAGAATGAGGTGATTGCGTAGAAGACAATGAAGAAGAAGAAGAAGAAGAAGAAGAAGAAGAAGAAGAAGAAGAAGAAGAAGAAGAAGAAGAAGAAGAAGAAGAAGAGGAGGAGGAGGAGGAGGAGGAGGAGGAGGAGGAGGAGGAGGAGGAGGAGGAGGAGGAGGAGGAGGAGGAGGAAGAAGAAGAAGAAGAAGAAGAAGAAGAAGAAGAAGAAGAAGAAGAAGAAGAAGAAGAGGAGGAGGAGGAGGAGGAGGAGGAGGAAGAGGAAGAGGCGGAAGAGGAGGAGGAGGAGAAGAAGACGAAGAAGAAGAGGAAGAGGAAGAGGAGGAAGAGGAAGAAGAGGAGGAGGAGAAGAGGAGGAAGAAGAGGAAGAGGAAGAAGAAGAGAAAGAAGAGGAAGAAGAGGAGGAGGAGAAGAGGAAGAAGAGGAAGAAGAGGAAGAGGAGGAAGAAGAGGAGGAGAGGAGGATTTCAACTTCTGAAATCCATTCTTTATTAGGGTTAGGAATGGCTAATATCAGCTAGTAATAATAGCCCAGTGGAATTTTGATGGCCAACTTTACTATATTTGTGAATTCCAGATGCTAAGGGCAACACACATGTCCTGAATATTCTTGCATGAAATGTGTGCACCACAGAAATGTGGAGAAGCTGAAGAAGCCAGTTTTACCATTCCAAAATCAGAGCTAGGTTAGCTCTTGCATCGATTTTGGTCTGGGACAGAAGAGAGTTCTTAACATAAAGATGGAGATGCTTTGCTCACTATGGCAACGAAAGGAATGGATAACTCCCAAAATATTTATTTCTTTTTTCTTCAGATAGGTTGCACGCTTTGTACCCTCCAAGGGCTGTTGTGGGTCTTACTCCATAGTTGTGTGGTCTAAGGAAAAGAAGTAGGAGATTAATATAATTCAACAGATTCTGTTTTTCCCATCACAGGGTGGCCGGAATCTGTTAGATTTTTGGCTATCACAAGAGGATAGGAAGCTTATCAGAAAAAAGTAGGAAGCCAAGTATCAGTCTATGGTCTTATCTCCTTTACTTGGGAGTAAACATCACGGCACTCAATGGCACTTCCTTCAGAATGGACATATGTAGACACGCACTATAAATTAGACAGCCCTTCTTCGAGATAATAAATAAAAATAATAAAAACCATAAAGGTACCTCAAAGGTTACTTCACTGGTGACTTAGCAAAATATACAAATCCCTGCCCCCAGAAACATAGAGTGTTTTCCAATGGTGTTCCATTAAATTTGCGGGTTTTTTCTGCGGCTCCTACAAGAAGTTGAGCAAATTCAGAACATTCAATTAAACATCCTGCTTCCATCTACAGTAATGTGACACTGCAGATGAACATAAAGAAACTGAACTGTGAGCCGGTAAACTATTAATCCAAATCCTACTTTTTCCACCAATTCGCTAGTTGGCTTGGTGTAATACACCTGACCGGATTCAAATGGGATTAGTTTAAGCGAGTTATGGGAAACTGGCTTTCATTATAAGCCATAATACATCTTATTTCTTTGGGCATACCATATTATGAGAACACAGCAAGAGTGGTTTGTTCACCCAGGTTTAGAGATCAGCGTTGGCTGACCATACATCCCGTTTTGAACTGGACAGTCCCGTTTTTCAAACAATTTTGACCGTCCCATCTTTTTAAGAAAAAAAGCCAATTTGTCCCATTTTTTAAAGCTGCTGCGCGGGACTGTGCAGTGTTTCCTGAGCAATGTTTATCAGTGTGAGGTTTTAATAGATCAATGTAATATTAATTGAATCCTCCAGAAATGACAGGACTCGGGTCAGTATTATACAACTTCAGGGGATTTCTGTGAGTTCTAGTCCCACCTTAGGCCTGAAAGCCGGCTGGGTGACCGTGGGCCAGTCCCTGTCTCTCAGCCCTAGGAAGGAGCCAATGGCAAACCAGGAGACTGAGAGTTCTAGTTCCTCCTTAGGCATGAAAGCCGGATGGTTGACCGTGGGCCAGTCCCTGTCTCTCAGCCCTAGGAAGGAGCCAATGGCAAACCAGGAGACTGACAGTTCTAGTCCCGCCTTAGGCACGAAAGCCGGCTGGGTGACTTTGGGCCAGTCCCTGTCTCTCAGCCCTAGGAAGGAGCCAATGGCAAACCAGGAGACTGACAGTTCTAGTCCCGCCTTAGGCACGAAAGCCAGCTGGGTGACCTTGGGCCAGTCCCTCTCTCTCAGCCCAACTCACCTTGCAGGGTTGTTGTTGTGGGGAAAATAGGAGGAGGAAGGATTATTAGGTATGTTCACCGCCTTGAGTTATTTATAAAAATAATAAAGGTGGGATAATAAATAAATAAATAAATAAATATTTCAAGCAACCTTTAGAATAACAGGACCCGGAACTTCATTTGTTGGGAGTGTTTTACAGAAACCCAAACCTTGCTTCTCCTTCCGCCCCTTGACCGGTTGGCCCCCTTACCAAGGGGAGCCAACATTGCTGCCACTTCTTGGGGGGGCTTCAAAACAGACTTTCTCTTGGCTGTGATCTTTCTCCATTGCAGGACCCGGCAACTTTGCGGAAGCGGTGACTTACATCCAAGCCCAATACGAGAGCAAGAACAAGTCATCCAACAAGGAGATCTACACACACATCACCTGTGCCACGGACACCGACAACATCCAGTTTGTCTTTGATGCTGTAACTGATGTCATAATTGCCAATAATTTGCGTGGATGTGGACTCTATTAAAACCCCTCCCTCCCTCCTAGAAAAGAATCTCATGTTCATTGCATGGTTCGATTCGGCCTCCTCACTCTCCATAGGTAGCGCTAAATCCTATAAATACGCTTCAGATGTAAGGGTCAGTGAGCGTTGGTTCCCCACTCCACTTCGGTGTTCAGATGGTGGGGAAAATGTCTTGCAAATTACTGTCTGTGCCTGCATTCACAGGATTGTTCTTAACCACGTCCACATAAATAGCGAATCAGCACTGGAAATGCCCTGAGAGAAATTCCATAAACATTCCTTTTGCTGGTTCCCCAAACCATGCTCAGACTTCCAACTCGCTTGTTTTCCATATCCATTCCCCTGCCTTTAAAATCTCTGGTTTCTTTTTTCACAAAAACCTAACCCTCACCCTCACGCTGTCACAAGGCAAGCTCCACCCCTTTCGTATGTGCGTGTGATGTCATGCATGCATGCAAAAGGGGCGGAGATTTGTGTGATGTCATACACACATACCAAAGGGGCAGAACTTACATTACAACAGTGCTTTCGTCACTTGAAACACGCCCTACAGGCACCTCTCTCTCTCTCTCTAGCTGGATCCTGAAAGCTGAATTGTATACATTTGGAGGTCCCTGGGTTGGCAAAAGCTGTAAATAAGACCTCCTGTGCATTTAAAAATATTAGCAACCACGAAGAACTGGGCAGGATCTGAATGTGATCAAGAGTATTAAAGGATGGAAGCAAGCTCTTTCCCTGTATTAGTATCTATTTAAAGTCCTCCCTGCATTTTTTGCACTGAAGGAGTAAACGTTAATATATTAAATATCTATAGATTTGGTCTCACAAAAGTTACTTTGAGAGGGGCAGCCTACTTTTTTATTTATTTGCCTACATCTGTGGGCCCCCTACTGCTCTTCGTATCAGGCAAAATTGGTCAGAGAAAAACGTCTATCCTTCTCATTCCTGACTGTCTAATCTGAATCATTCCTGCTTGCTCGGAATCTACTGCTTCGCTGACCTTCCCTATTTGTAAAAGTTTTCTTCACCCTGAGAAAGGTTCGGTTTTTCTCTCTCATTCTCACCGTGGCTCAGAATTTTTTTCCCATTCATTTGTTGGTGGGGGATGACTATTGGGCTTGTTTGGTGAAACACTTTTCTATCTCCCTGAAAGAGTAATGTGGCTTTTCCGGAAGATGTTAAACTGGAAATTTGGGTTTATATCAGGAATGTTTCCAGCGCAAATTAGCCTAATTAGTATAGGACCCGTTTGCATCAGGGGTGTGGGGGAGAAGATTTTCTATAGAAAAATTAAGCACTGGAATGTTTTCTGCAAAGTTTTGTATCCCGTATCACTCATTTGAAGCCTCCCTTATATTCCCAGGCTGAGAAAAGACGCCGGAAGGAACTTTCACATGATATTTCTTTTGGAATTTGATGGAAGTGTGAAAAGCCAGAGAGGCCACAGATGATGTAAGGCAGGGCTTTCCAAAGTTTTCCCGTGGCGACCGCGGGAAAACCCGGAAGTGCCGCCGTTGCGGCAGCACGCAAAAAAACGGAAGCGCTGCTGCCGCTTTCACGTTTTTGCGCGCCGCGGTTGGTGTGTCGCCGCGGGAAAACCCGGAAGCGCTGATGATGATCAGCGCTTCCGGGTTGTGTGGCGACACACCAGACTGTGTGGCGACACACTTTTGTGTCGCAACACACAGTTTGGAAAGCTCTGGTGTAAGGGATGGGAAGCTAGGGTGGCTGCAGACCACAGAGAGATTATTTAATAGAAGCCAAGACATTCATGCACATGCCATCCTAAGACTAGATAAGCGTGCCAACACTATATTCCAGCCATGGGAATTCCATTCAAATTCTCTTTCCCTTGGAACAAAGTTTCCAAAGGATTTCTCTTTCATCAGATTGAATAACTAGCAGGGAAAAAAAGTTGTGGGGTGACTGTTCTGCAGGTCCATAACTTCAATACAGGTAGTCCTTGTTTAACGACCACAACTGGGAGTGGCAACTCGGTCATTAAGTGAAGCGGTCGCCAGGTGAAAGTGCGACTGTGCTTATGATCTTTCTTCAGCTGTCCTTTGCTTTATAGCAGTGTTTCTCAATCTCAGCAACTTTAAGATGTATGGGCTTCAATTCCCAGAATTCCCCAGCCAGCCATGCTGGGGACTGCTCATAAAGTTAGTTTTTCATCCCCGTCGTAACTGCGAACGGTCACTAAACAAGGCAGTTGCTAAACGAGGACTACCTGTACACAGACCCACAAGCATGCAAGCACAAACACGGGTTACTATTAACGTTTTTCAACCCTACAGATGGTTTTCTTCTTTTGGCATCACTCTATTTGGAAATTGCCAACTCAAGGCAACAAGTGCCCAGCCTTGCTGTGAGCCCGGCTTCCTTGCCTTTTGGAACTATTCCTTGAGCAGAACGAAGAAGCTGAAGGGCCGTTTGGGCCTCAGTTTTTCTTCTATTTGAATTCCAAAGTTGAATGCAGGTCTGAGGTTTTGGCTGCGCTTTACATGTTAGAGGCAACCGAAGCAGCCGCCGTGATGTTTCCTAGACATTTGCTAGTAGGATGGTGCAGTTCTCATGTGTGTTGTGGCAGTCTAATCGAGCGGTTTGCAAACTGAGTTCCAGCAATCCTAAGATGCATGCATTAAAGGTCCTTTAATTAGAAAGTTGGTAATGATAGAAAGGCTTGCTCTGCTCTAACCAATCTTCTCGGGGCACAGAGTGCCATGGAAATGGATGGCAAAGATCACTATGAAGCATCCTAGCTTGTACTTACTCATGCAAGGGGGGGAAAAGGCTCAGACAGTGTTCTGCTAAATCAGTGTTTCCCAACCTTGGCAACTGTAAGATGTGTGGACTTCAGCCAGCCATGCTGGTTGGGGAATTCTGGAAGTTAAAGTCCACACATCTTAAAGTTGTCAAGGTTGGGAAACACTGTGCTAAATGATTTAGCGTTTCTGACACACACCTAAGTTCCTCTGAGATATTTGTTGTTGTTGTTGTTGTTCAGTCATTTAGTCGTGTCCGACTCTTCGTGACCTCATGGACCATAGCACGCCAGGCCTTCCTGTCCTCCACTGCTTCCCAGAGTTTACTCAAGTTCATGTTCATTACATCGGTGATGCTATCTAACCATCTCATCCTCTGCCGTCCCCTTCTCCTTTTGCCTTCGGTCTTTCCCAGCATCAGGGTCTTTTCCAGCGAGTCCTCTCTTCGCATTAGGTGGCCAAAGTATTTGAGCTTCAGCTTCAGTATCTGTCCTTCCAATGAGCAGTCAGGGAATTTACCTGAAGCCAATCCATCTCAAATCCACAAGCACAACCTCAAAGCAGGTGTGTTACCCATAACAGTTCTGCTTAACTTTAAACAGGCTTAATCAGCATTTGAGATCTGTCTCTGTTAGGGCTGTGCTGAAATCTGAATTTGAAGGATGCTTGCCAGCAATGCCCTAAGCTAAATGCGACTTTTTTTCAAGATTCCCTGCCACCACACGGCTGCTTTAAGGTGTTCTCAGCCGGTGCTGCATCTCTGCTGAAGTACTCTACAAATAATCGTTGGTCCTTTGAATCCATATCTCGGCACAGCATTTTCCCACCTTTAATTCTTTGCATACACCTTTCCATAGAATGGGACAGCCTTTCTCAACTTTTTGACCCTGGAGGAACTCTTGAAATATTTTTCAGGCCTCAGGGAACCCCTGCACATTCAGGCTCAAATATAGGCCAGAAGTTACAAAATAATTATATTTGTTTCCTGGGTAGGCCTGTAGATATGCATTCACAGTGTTCTTAAACAAAAAAATGAAGAATGAAACTTACCTCTTGAATGTGAAGTTGCCCAAATTTGAAATAATTTTTTAAATAAATCGTGAACTCCCAGGGAACCCTAGTGACCTCTCGCGGAACCCTAGGGTGCCATGGAACCCTGGTTGAGAAACCCTGGAATGGGGGGGGGGTGTCTCTTTTTATTTAGTTAGTTAAAAGATTTATATAGCTGCCCATCTTGTAGCACACAACTCTGGATGGCTAACAACAGTGATGAAAACACAAGCAATAAAACCAATACAAAAAGAGCAAAGGGAATAAATAAAATAAAATAAAATAAAAATTAAGTAAAACTGGCCACCCAACCCATAACTATACCCATTCATCTCTTCAATCCCTGCACTCCAACTTTACTGTCCCAGTAAGTAAAGGTAAAGGTTCCCCCCGCACATTTGTGTAGTCATGTCCGACTCTAGGGGCCGGTGCTCATCTCCGTTTCTTAGCCGAAGAGCCAGCGTTGTCTGAAGATGCTTCCACAGTCATGTGGCCACATGACACGCGCGGAACACTGTTACCTACCCACCGAAGTGGTACCTATTAATCTACTTGCATCTGCATGCTTTCGAATTGCTAGGTTGGCAAGAGCTGGGGCGAGTGCGGGAGCTCACTCTGTCACGCAGGGCTAGGGATTCGAACCTCCGAACTTGCCATCTTCCGATCGACAAGCCTGGCGTCTTACCCGCTGAGCCACCACGCCCCTTACTGTCTTACTGTCCCAGTACCTGTGTCTTATTTTTTAACCACATAAATGTATGTATCTTAGGCAGCTCTTGACTATTTGTTGGGGGAAAAAAACAGTTGTGTCCCAAATTAAGAAGTATTTTTAAAGTGTCTGCACATTCTCTGGTCAGTGGCAAATGATCTTGTCAGGAATTCAATGTGAATCCTGCCATTAACTTTCGGAGACGCGTGTCAGCCTGGCACAGATAGACTCGAGAAGGGAGGGGGACACTGAAGTCAGGGTCATCTCAGATCTCTTTGATTAAACTCCTAGGTCAGCCTAGCCTGACTGCCAGTTAGGTTGCAATGAAATTCTCATCCATCCTTCCTTTTGGCAACATTGGTTGCATCCAGTTTTCGACACCACGCTTGCAGAGACATCCAGAGAAGCTGGAACAGGGTCAGAGAAAGACAACAAGGATGATCAGGAAGTGAGAAAACTAACCCCTACGAAGAAAGTTGTGCATGTTTATGTCTATGAAGGTTCTCAGTCATCCAGGTGGAATTGTTTGTAGCTTGAATCATGTCAACTGGATTTCTAAACGTTTCTACTAAGAAAATAGAAATCCAGTTGACATGATTCAAGCTACAAACATTGTGCATGTTTAGCCTTGAGAAAAGACAACTGAGTAGGGTGGGTACGATAGCCCTCTTCAAATACCTGAAAGGAGGTCACACAGAAGGAAGTCAAGCCCTGATCCTCTTTTTTCCAGAACTCAGGATCTGGAATAGAGGATTTCAGTTGCAGAAAGACAGATTCCTAGTAGTAGACATTTCTAGTAATAAGAACAGGTCAACAATGGAACTAATGACCCAGAGAGTCGATAGGATCCCCCTCCTCAGAGGTGTTCAGATGAAGGCGAGCAGCCATCTTTCAGAGATGTTTTCATTTTTGTTGTTGTTCAGTCGTTTAGTCGTGTCCGACTCTTCGTGACCCCATGGACCATAGCACGCCAGGCCTTCCTGTCCTCCACTGTCTCCCGGAGTTTGCTCAAATTCATGTTCATTACATCGGTGATGCTGTCTAGCCATCTCATCCTCTGCCGTCCCCTTCTCCTTTTGCCTTCAGTCTTTCCCAGCATCAGGGTCTTTTCCAGTGAGTCCTCTCTTCGCATTAGGTGGCCAAAGTATTTGAGCTTCAGCTTCAGCATCTGTCCTTCCAATGAGCAGTCAGGGTTGATTTCCTTTAGAATTGACTGGTTTGACCTCCTTGCAGTCCAAGGGACTCTCAAGAGTCTTCTCCAGTTTTCATTTAGATTCCTGCACTGAGGTAGAAGGAAGAGCCATGCCCAAGCTACTGCCCGCCTTTCCTAAAATGGGAAGTAAGGACACAAACTGCTGGAATCTGACTGGGGATAGGAAAGAGAAGCTTTGAGAGACTTGTGAGAGACTTGTGGGGGCCATCTTCCTTTCTCTGAGCAAGGGCTAAACTTGAGGATTTCTGCAGAGCGAGACACTATTCAGTTTGTTAGACTTTCCCAATAGCAACAGAATTTGGCCAGATGTCTGTGTGGCTTTCATTTTTCTTGCTTCTTGATTGGCCAGTGCATCTTCTAGAATCGTTCTTCTCGTACTTGGAAGGGACTAATGCTCAGTTTGGGATTTAGGCTTAGAAGGGGTGTCAGAAGGCAGCGTTTGGGAATAGCTTTTCTGCAGCAACCAAGGCCTTGCGTTCTCTTTCCCAGATCTCCAGTTACTACAGGGACGCGTACAGTTTCAAGCTTCCATAATGCCCTGAAAAAGGATGATATTGGGCTGAGAACAATTTAGGAATTCCTGTCTTATTGGAAGAAAAGTGGAAGAGTCCTGCTACAGCTTCCTTTTAGAATAGGCCACCTTGTTACGTCTAAAGTGAAACCTCAGTTTAACATGCCTTGGTTTATCAGATGTCAGATACAAAGAACTTTTTCATTTGTTGTTTCCAGAGAAATCTGGGCAAATTATGTCAATTTACATCATTTGCAGAATGATATCAGTTGACATAGTTGATGCAAATTACTTAATTAATATCACTATGCTAATGGTGTAAATTGATGAAAATGGTGCGGTTCTTTGGGACTTAACAGATATTCAGGTTTCTCTCTCTCTCTCTCTCTCACACACACACACACACAAACACACGTGGTCTGTTAAGCAGAGTTTTCATTGTGGAGTCCATGATTTTCATTTTTTATGGAAATAAATAGGAGGAGGGAATGACATAAGGGGCCCATAAAGGACAATGTATTTTGATGGGAAGGCACACCAAAGGCCCATTCAAATTTGAAGCCAGGTTACTGTAAGCTCTTCCTTTATAAAGGCAGGAAGCAAGGCCAATAAAACAGGAAGTGGGGTGGTGCACCACAGTGTCCCACAGAATTCCTCATTAGGGACCAATGCAGTGATCCTGGCTCATGGGTAGGTTTTTCAGGTATCATGATGGTCAGAGTGAAGAAGAGTGGAATCAGGTTTGAGATGAAAAGCGAGTGGCATGTGATTGGGGCAGAGGGCAATCAGCCCCAGGAAATATGGGAGTAGATAGATGGAACAAATACCAAGCAAGACTGGTAACAAGGCTAAGAATTAAGTGGAAGACTCCTCAGTTTGAACAAAGACAAGGTGAAAGTCCAAGGAGGTTGATTTTGGATGTGAAAAGTAGTAAAAGACGCATTCAAAGGCCAGGAGGAAATGTTCTCAAGGCCTGCTGGAAGGATGGCCAAGTCCCACTTTTGCCTCTTTCTCAGAAGCTGTGTGTAGAGCGAAGAATGAGTCTTGGGTTGGGTTGTTATGACTTCCTGACCACTCATTATGACTTCCTTGAAACCATAGTAGAATGCTAGGTGTGTCTGGAAGGTGGGTGGATTAATTGAATCAGAAGTAGCCTGTAGAAAAAAAAATGCAACATTAGATGCTTTCTATAGGTATTGGGTTCCATTTCCCATAATCCACCACCAGCATGGCCATTAGTTGTCCTGGTTGGGGATTATGGGAGTGGATGTCCAAGATATATGTTGAGGGCACCAGGTTGCCACTGGAAATTATAGAGGCAAGATAAAATGAAGAAAGTTGTTGCAGGTAATGGAATTTAGGGGAATGGATGATAGCAGAAATGGCAAAGTGATAAGACAATTATATGAGCCTGAAGAATCTGTTGCAGATGTTCTGCAGAGTTCAGACTAGTTTTCCTAGAATTGCTAGTTATTGTTTTTATAAAAAATATAGCTACTGATAATGGAGCCCACAACAAAGTGCTGTTGAAGTGTTACTCAGATGAACCATATGGACTTTTAAGATGTCAGCTCTTCTGGAATCTTTGGGGAGCAAAATGCAAGTTGGAAATGATGACAAGGGATAAAGAATAAAGAAAAGGGCATTCAGGAAGAAAAAAAAGTAAATATTAAAAGTCTGGGGCAGAAGTAGAGGAAAGAAGAAGGAAGAAGAAGAAATTCGGAATTACATTATAAAATTCTACTTTTATTCAATCAAAACCGGGGTTTTGACGGAGGTTGAGCCAAGGAGTTGATAGCTGGTTGGTCTGGTGCCTGGTGAGAAGGGTTATTTTGTTTTTATTACGCTTTTATTGGTTCTTTTGAGCTGCCCAGGATCACTGTGTGAGACAGGCAGCCGCATGTGTTCTTTATATACATAAATAAATAGAAATAAAATAAAAACTTGGTTGGGAACTTAAAATTACTGTAATTGTAGATGCTTGATATAAGAATGTGAACAGTGAACTCTGCGTGGTATTGGTAAATATATTTGGGCACCAAAGGTTTAACTATTGAAGATTAGACTTGAATTAACGGGCTTCATGTTTGCTTTTCTTCTTTATTTGGCTAAGTTAATCCATAATTAGTCCATACACAATGGACTAAGCTTTACCGTTCGCCAGCTGTCATATTTGCAAAGGTGGAAATTGAATACAGAGCATTGCCCAACTAGTGGTACAACCAAGTAATATTTTGAGAAGGTTCCTATCAAATATTTTCAGAGCAGTAAAGAGATTTGTTTGTTTGTCTGTGCTTTGAAGCAAATTCACATCTGATGCTTCCCTGGGGGAAGACCTAAATTGAAAGATTCAGAATTAATTGTATCTCTAGTCATGGAAGGCAGAAAAACAAAATCTTCCAAAATCTTCCAAACCTCCAGTCAATATTACTGGCCATATCTCTTCCCCACCATCCATATGCTCCTGTTCCAAATGCACATGTCTGCCCATGTCTGATATTTGGAAGTGGATGGGTGGAAGCACTGGGGTTATAGGTCCTTCCTCCTTCCTCTGAGGAAATTTCTCTGATGAAATTCTTCAGCTACTGTACTGTAGATGCTGGTTTAAGTGTGGTTCGGTGAGAATTGCATCATTTTTGGTTCTTCAGGAAAATAAGGCCACTGTTTTGCTGTTTGCTACAGCTAAACAAAGTTTTGATTTGCTATTTTGAGTCAAAAATGATTCATTCAGATTGCTGCTTTGATTCAGAGACTGAACTGATTCACTGCATCAAATTGAATTGGGTGCTTTCACATCATTGCACAATTCAGTGGATTTTACATGCATGCACATACATTTTTTTTAAAATTGCAGATTCCAATAGGATTGATGATTTGGACTAAAATCCAAATCAAAGTGTATGTCTTGATTCTTCAAGGTGAATCCACTGTATGTATCTAATAGATTCTTAGAATCAAACCAGCAAGACAAATCAAGTGATTTTTCAAATGGAATTGATGACGTTTTGCACACTACTACCCCTTTACAGAAAATAATTTTGGTTTTCTGAGGGCATGTTAAAGGTTGGAGCCAGTGTGGGAAATCAAAGTCAACTTTCTCAGGGGAAAGGAAAAGAGAATTACAGTAATGGAATTGGTGGGAGTTAACAGAAGCATGTCATTTAAAAACAGATCTTAGAGGTATTATGCCTTTATTTAAATGTTATTTTGCCCTGAATTTACTAAGTGTTCTTAAGCCAAGCTGTTGACTCAAGCTCAGCCTAACTTAACTTAGTACAGTGTTTCACAAACTTGGCAATTTTAAGATGTGTGGACTTCAACTCCCAGAATTCCCCAGCCAGCAATGGGGAATTCTGGGATTCACTGATTTAGTACCTTCCAGATGTATTAAGTCTTGCTAACCTAGCAATTCGAAAGCATGCAAATGCAAGTAGATAAATAGGTACCACTTTGGTGGGAAGGTAACAGCGTTCCACGCGCATCATGCCGGCCACATGACCGCGGAAGCGTCTTCAGACAACGCTGGCTCTTCGGCTAACAAACGGAGATGAGCACCGGCCCCTAGAGTCGGACACGACTGTCCAGGGGAACCTTTACCTTTAGAGGTATTAAGATGACATGATTGTTGACCATTCTGGCTGGGAATTTGGGAAGTTGCAGTCTTAGCATTTTTGGAGGGCACCCAACACAACTGCATAATTCCTTGCAGGGGTATCTAATAATCACTGAGAGAATGCTGAGAACTGTTGCAACATAGAATCTTTCCTACCTTATACATTTGCACATAATTTCAAATTAATCACTTTGAGGAACTAAAAAGTAGTAAAACAGCTTGGATTCTACTTATCTTGCCAGGTTTGGCACATTGATGGGGAATCCTAAATCAATGCAGATACCTGGATGGAAATCCCAAATTCAAGACTATTGCCTTGCATATGGAATTTTGCAGCATTCCCCAATCTTTTGGCTATTAAAACCTTAGTGTAGCCTCGCCCAGTGTGGCATATTCTAGAAGAGCCACATTGGAGAAGGCTACCTTATTGTCTTATCTCAGAGCAAATCAACAGAACATTATCTCTTTTTCCAAAAAAAAAAGTAAGGTAAAGGTAAAGGTTCCCCCTGCACATTTGTGTTGTCGTGTCCGACTCTAGGGGCCAGTACTCATCTCCGTTTCTTAGCCGAAGAGCCAGCGTTGTCCGAAGACGCCTCCACGGTCATGTGGCTGCATGATGCGCACGGAATGCTGTTACCTTCCCACCGAAGTGGTACCTATTCATCTACTTGCATTTGCATGCTTTCAAATTGCTAGGTTGGCAAGAGCTGGGGCTAGTGCGGGAGCTCAATCCAGCACGCGGGACTAGGGATTCGAACCACCGAACTTGCGACCTTCCGATCGACAAGCCTGGCGTCTTACCCGCTGAGCCACCACGCCCCCTAAAAAAAAAGTAGGGGGTAATTAATTAACCTTTAAATCAGAGCTTTCCAAACTTTTCATGTTGGTGACACACTTTTTAGACATGCATCATTTCGCGACACGCTCTTACAGCAGGGCACAAGGCAGGCACTAGGACCTGTGTGGAATCATAGCAGGTTTGGAGGCAGCAGGGCACAAGGCAGGCACTAGGACCTGTGCGGAATCCTGGCAGGGCAGGTTTGGAGGCAGCCGGGCACAAGGCAGGCACTAGGACCTGCGCAGAATCCTGGCAGGGCAGGTTTGGAGGCAGCCAGGCACAAGGCAGGCACTAGGACCTGCATGGAATCCTGGCAGGGTTTGGAGGCAGCAGCAGCCGCGACACACCCAGACACTGCAGCCGACACACTAACGTGTCCCAACACACAGTTTGGAAAGCTCTGCTTTAAATAAAGACATGCTTCTGCTAAACCTTCCTATTTCATCATTTTATAATTGCCATCTATTGGGATGAATAACCACAACAAACATGATACTTTCCATGTTGATTTTCCTTCAGCTTTTTAATGCAAGCAAGGAGGCATACTCTGTTTACCAATAGATCAATACTGAGTAACAAAGGGCTTCCCCAAGGGGTCATACTCACAAAGAAATAGTTGGTTTCTTCAACATGAGTGCAAATGTGTTCTGCAAATGTGAATTAAGCTATGATATTCATATGAGAAGCGTGTGTATTGTATGCTTTAAGGACACTATACAGGTAGTCCTCGCTTAACAACCATTCATCTAGTGACGGTTCAGACTTACAATGGTGCTGAAAAAACCAACTTGCAACTAGTCCTCACACTTACAACCACCACAGTGTCCCCACGGTCACGTGATCACAAATTGGGCACTTGGCAACCAGTTCACATTTATGACTGTTGCAGCATCCCATGGTCATATGATCACCATTTTCAACCTTCCCAGCTGGCTTCTGGCAAGCAAAATCAATGGCGCGATTCACTTAACAGACATGTGGTTCGCTTAACGCCCATGGTGATTCACTTAACTACCACCGCAAAAAAGGCCATAAAATTGGGTCAGATTCACTTAATGACCGCTTCACTTAGCAACCAAAATGCCAGTCCCAATTGTGGTCATTAAGTAAGGACTACCAGTAACTCTGTATTCCAGTTATGTAAGTACAATGCCAAGAAAGGTAAATGTTGCAATCTATCCAAATCACACCAATTGAGGAAGTTTGCCTGGTGTTATTTTGGACTGATGGATGATTAGTTATGTGCCATCAAGTTGGTCTTGACTTTTAGCAACCACATAGACAGATGTTCTCCAGGACACTCTGTCCCCAACGTGATCCTTTGGATCTTCCAATGGTGCTGCTGTTTTATTCTGTATATCATATCTCATTATCTGTGCTGTTCGTCTGCCTAATTGATTCTCTATTTGCTACAGGTGGGAAAGGGCAAGATGTAGAAATATTCTCATCATTTCTGAAAAACCTTAAGATAGTCATGGTTACAGAAGCCACTATTTCTGGATTTCCAAATTCTGCCATATCTTCCCATCCTGAAGAGTTAGAAACTTGCAACTCTGTGTTCATGATGATAGCCTGACTTTTTCTATACTCAGGCAGAATTAAAAAAATCTTCCTCTGCCATTCTACCATGCTTCTGCCAATCTCAACTGTAAATTCCCTGATTCCTAATAATACACTGATTTGTTGAAAACTGGCATTGTCAGGAACGGTAGATACTTACGAAATTGAAACCTGTAACAAATAAGTACAATAAGGTGAGATGGAAAGATGGGATGCAGAGGTGATGGAGGTATGGGCCACTAAAATCCAGCTGCCCTCAACTTGATACAGTATATCCAGTGGTTTGGATTCAGGCCCCATTGTCAGCATTTATTACTACTGAAATCAATGCCAAAAGATAAGGGAGGGAAAATGCTTGTTCTGGATCCAACTCTGTGTATGGGTACAAACGTGTTTGCCATAAAGAATGTGGAACAGTTATTGAGGACATGCAAAGTTTATGTCCCTAAGAACATCTGCTTGACTTCTCCAAACCAAAGACTTCTAATTCTGATGGTTAGGTGAGGTGTGAAGTTTGAAATGAGTTTTGATAGTTGTCATGGTGAGGTGAGCTGCAGTGTTGCAGTAGCTGATAAGTGTGACCTACATGCCATCTTACGTTGTCTTCAATGCCCCCAAATGTCATAACTTTGGTGGTATTAGAGGACCACTAGCAGAGAATTGTTTGTTATGCCAGATTGAAGAGTGGGCAAATGACGTTTGTGCTGTGACATCCTATCATATTTGTGCTGTGACATCGTTGTATGTGAGATGGGTGGTAGAGAAATATGACAAATAAATAAATAAAAATAAATCATCACACAAACAACTTGCATCACGATTCAACTGATGTGAGTTACATACTTGCATCATTGGCAAGATGGTGTCCTCTTGTGTGCATCATTTTGATAACACTGTGGCTTGTAACAGATACCTATGATGCCAAACTCAGCATCAAAGGAGATAATTGCTGGATTTTTATTATCTTAGCACTGCAGAGGAGGGGAAAATGCTGTCTACATCATTCATCATTGGCGATCACTCGTAGCCGAGTAAGATTGTCTTCCAAAGGTAAAATTTTAACAGTGGATCCGTAAGTGGCTGTAAAGGCCAATTCTGGATCCGCACAACCTCCCACAGTGAGGGCATAGGTTTCCGGGTGGGAGATGGTCATGATGAGGGTTTGCCTGACGTGCCTTCCTTTTAGCTCTTTTCTCCCTTTCGCCCTGTACTCGTGCTTCTTCAAAGTCCATAGCGCCATTAATAAAGGCTGACCTCCAATTGAAACGCTCATGAGTTAGGGCTTCCCAGTTCTCAATGCTGATATTACATTTTTTAAAATTAGCTTTGAGAGTGTCTTTGAATCTCTTTTGCTGTCCACCAATATTCCGTTTTCCATTCTTAAGTTGGGAGTAAAGTAGCTGCTTTGGAAGACGATGGCCAGGCATTCGAACAACATGTCTACAAGACATGTGTTAACAGTTAAAAGGAATCTGTCGATGAACCTTTACCTCTATATTCTCTTACAATTATTGCCTTGTTTCTTACAAAATGCATCATTTAAACCTCTTGTTTATTTCCAGTAACTGAAAACTTGCAGTTGTAAGATTTCCGAACTATGCTTGACCCTTGTATGTAGGAAATTTTATAGAATCCAGTGTCCAGTCTACTACCACTAAGTTCAAAAACGGAATATATATTAGTCCCAGTCCTTAGCCTGAACACCCATCATTTTCCCCCACTGGGTCACCCAGATCCTTGGCACTGGACATGTGCTAAAGCATTTGGTAACACAGAGAGTTGATATGCCTATTGCTGGTGAAATGTCTTCAGCCAGATTTCCAGGCATGACCACACTTGGAATACTGAGTAGAGTTCTAGACATTTTCATTTAGATTGGGAGTGGGATGTAGTGGGCAGAAGGAATAACCTTGAGGAACAGGAAAAAGAGCCACAACTAAGATAATACTCAGATAAAAGAAATCTGAGTCCAGGAATTCTGGGAGTTGAAGTCCACACATCTTAAAGTTGCCAAGTTTGAGAAACACTGGCATGCACTCTCTGAATTGGCTTTTGGAAGGATGGAACTGTATTAAATACTGTACAGAACCAGTGTTTGGTAAAGTGGTAAAAATTTCCAAGTAGTGACAGTTCTCTTTTAAAATAGTGTAGGTTGCTGAGAATTTAGGGCTCCTAGATCTGGACTGCCACTGGATGACAGCAAAGAGAAACTCAAGGTCTTTGTTGCCATCTAGATCTGTGTAGCCAAGACGTGGTACTGTAACTCTCATTGAGAATCACTGCTGAAACCTTCTAAACATCTTCTTGAAGATATTTGTGAATCTCTTTTGTTCTTAACAGCTTTGCAGTGATGAAATCAATTTTCTAGACCGGTACAGCATAGCATTCATAATCTAATTAAAACGTAGGTGCGAAAATCTATCACATCTATCTAATGCAAGGGGACATTATAGCAGGAACAAATAAAACCACAAGGATTCTTTTAAAACATTTGCACCCTAAGAATCCCAGTTTCATTGAGTCAAACAGTAGTATTGAAAACTATGAGATGGAAACAGTTCAAATGTCCGTTCTGTTGTTAGCTAGGTAATACCATGCTCACAGTGGATAATCCTGCTTTATACCATGGTCCTATTTTATAAAGGTTTTGCAAACGTTTTGCAAAATGTTTTGAACATTCCAAGAGAGACACTTACTGGCTGTGTTTGCACAACATGCTAAACTCAGTTGTAGCCCCTTGGAAGGTGGGCGTGGTGTGAAATAAATGGCTTTTGGCCCCTTCCTACCATAGGAAGCTGTTTTCATTTTCCTTTGGCACTAAAATACAACTGATAGTATACATAAAGGCTGCCTTAACTCATCACAGTAAGCCATGATGTAACTTCTTTCCTTTTAGCCTAGACTCTGCCATTGTGGTCTATAAAACCTGGTTTACAGGTTTGTGTGGTGTGTGAAGCCATCCAATTATGATTTATATAATAAACCATGTTTAAGGAACCATGGCTTAGTGTGATACAGGAAGTCAATCTGAAGCTTGTTTTCATGAAAAGTTTGTATTTTCCTAGAGTATCCTACCTTAACCTCCAAAGGTGTTTGGACTGCAATTCCTAGGATTACCAAACAGCATAATTGTTGATCTTGCTAGATGGGAATTTGGGGACTGGAAATCCCACTCATCTGGAGGGCCCCCAGTCTCTGATAGAGCTGTAACACTGATTGGAGAATTGCCGTTCACTGCTGGTTTGTCAAACATAGTGAGAAGAAAAGGAAATGCCTTCACATACTCTACTGTAGGTCTAGAACAGGGGTGGGGAACCTTTTTTCTGCCAAGGGCCATTTTGATATTTATAATATCATTCGTGGACCGGGGTGCGGGGTTTGCAGGTGGGAGCCAATCACGCAGAAGGGGGCGGGGTTTGTGGGGGGGAGCCAATCGCGTGCACTGGGGGCGGGGTTTGCGGGCGCCTGCAGTTGCCTTGGCAGGGCCAGACCAAATGATTTTAAGGCCTGCGGGCCGGATGTTCCCCACCCCTGGTCTAGAACATGCCTATTTGAGAATTTATCCAGATGTTGCGTCTGTGTATTAGACTGCATGAGATTTATACAGTACCTGTGGTTGACCTTTGGGGAACCCCCACCAGTAAAAATAATGAGGCTAATTCCTTAATTACAACCAACTGAAAAGTCCCAAAGAAGTGAGCAAACTTTTACAGAAAGTTGTTACTGCTTTGCTTAACATCAAGACAGATAAGAAGTGGTCCTGTCCCCAAATTGGACAACAGCAATAGATCCTTTCACGTCAAAGGGGTTTATTTGCAAACAACTATGCATACAACCCTGAATGGCACCCCAATGAACCTCAAAGCTTGCTCATTTCTCTGTGGTATGTTTGTTAGCTATCTTATTAAAGGAATTGCCTTACTAAACTTTTGGATGGAGAGAGAGACAGCAGAGAGATAATACGCCAAGACTATTACTTGGCATCTTTGTGTACATAAAAATAATGATTTGAAGGAACCTGCTGTAGCAGCCGTGATCAAACTAAGCTGGTCTGGCTGCAGTCAATACATCAATGGGACACTCTGGTTGGTCTTAATGTGGTTGGGTATTGATTCAGTGTAGTGTGTAAACTCAGCTTATTCAGCAAACAGTACTTAAGCCTGGCCCAGCATAATGTGTGTTGGAACTTGATGTATTTTAGCACCCAGGAAAAAAGGTAAGGTAAAATATAAATGAAATATATACTGGCACTGCCTGGAGAACAATCCAACACTGGGAATGGAAGGAGTTTTGTCAAAAATTGGTACTAAAATAATATTAATTTATCCGATGAATTACTTTCCATTTTGGAATCATTGGCTTGATCTGGAATTTAGTGAGGACCACGTTCAGAGGTGTGCGCAAACTTTTGGAAGTTCATTGGATGGAGCAGTGCCTTGTGGGGGAGGGGAGGGTTTTTAAAAAGTCAAGATAGGAATCATGGTAGCACAAAGCCCTCTGACCGCCATCTTGACATTTTGGGGAGAGACAGACAGACACCACTGTTTGGATGATGCAGTGATGCAATCTGGGGGGGGGGGGGGGGCTGCCTCATTCCCATGAGATGAATGTTCTTATTTTTCCCAGTTTGGGAGGATCAGGGGAGCTTTCTTTGTTTCTTTGCTTTTTGACTGCATTAAAGCTACTTTAGGCTTATGCTACAGTAGAGGCGTTGCAGGAGGACCAAGGGGGCACATGACGAAACCAACATCATGCCGTCATGCCACAACCTCCAGCCCTTTTCTGCCGGCATCAAGGTGCAACAGCAGGACACTGCTTTTGTCATTTTATGGGAAGCCTTGAATCCAGCAGACACCTCTATGTTACAATTTGATTCTCACTTCAAAATCTCACTCCTGATTTTCGGCAGCATTTTACCAACATGTAATTAAATAGTCAATGGAGTTCCAAGATTGCCCATCCCAAATTGCTCAACCAGAGATTTAGAGGGGTACACTGGATATTGTTTTTTCAGGCGGCTTCTCTATAGATCAGTGTTTCTCAACGTTGGCAACTTGAAGACGTGTGGACTTCAACGCCCAGAATTCCCCAGCCAGCCATGCTGGCTGGGGAATTCTGGGAGTTGAAGTCCACACATCTTCAAGTTGCCAACGTTGAGAAACACTGCTATAGATTATGACATCAGATGTCAGCATCTGGCCAACGATTTCTGAGCTCTGAAGCTAAGCAGGGCTGGGCCTGGTTGGTCTTTGAATGGGAGACATTCAGGGAATCCCAGGGCTGCAAGCTAGAATGGGAAATGAAAACAATCCAGGCAGAAATCAATGGTAAAGCACGTGTATAATGGTAGTTATTGTCTTACGCTGCCCAGAGTCCTCTGGAATTGGAGTGGGTTATGAGTACCGTTAGATAAATAAATAAAAAATATGGCTGCTAAGGAAACTGCGTGGATGTGTCCATGACATTCCAGGGAGTTGAGCTCAACTCAAAGGCATCTTTACCTGTACATGTACTTAACGATATTCCCATTCTGTCACAATAAAAAATAGTAATGGCAATACCAGGAGAGGGTCTGGGGTCAATCTGGAGGGTCCTGTGCAACTCTGTGGGCTTCAAGATGCAACCCTGTAATACAGAGCTTTCCAAACTTTTCATGTTGGTGACACACTTTTTAGACATGCATCATTTCGCGACACACTCTTACAGCAGGGCACAAGGCAGGCACTAGGACCTGCGTGGAATCACAGCAGGTTTGGAGGCAGCAAGGCACAAGGCAGGCACTAGGACCTGCACGGAATCCTGGCAGGGCAGGTTTGGAGGCAGCCCGGCACGAGGCAGGCACTAGGACCTGTGCAGAATCCTGGCAGGGCAGGTTTGGAGGCAGCAGGGCACAAGGCAGGCACTAGGACCTGTGCGGAATCCTGGCAGGGCAGGTTTGGAGGCAGCAGGGCACAAGGCAGGCACTAGGACCTGCACGGAATCCTGGCAGGGCAGGTTTGGAGGCAGCAAGGCACAAGGCAGGCACTAGGACCTGCACGGAATCCTGGCAGGGCAGGTTTGGAGGCAGCAGGGCACAAGGCAGGCACTAGGACCTGTGCGGAATCCTAGCAGGGCAGGTTTGGAGGCAGCAAGGCACAAGGCAGGCACTAGGACCTGCACGGAATCCTGGCAGGGCAGGTTTGGAGGCAGCAGGGCACAAGGCAGGCACTAGGACCTGTGCGGAATCCTGGCAGGGCAGGTTTGGAGGCAGCAGGGCACAAGGCAGGCACTAGGACCTGCGCGGAATCCTGGCAGGGCAGGTTTGGAGGCAGCAAGGCACAAGGCAGGCACTAGGACCTGCACGGAATCCTGGCAGGGCAGGTTTGGAGGCAGCAGGGCACAAGGCAGGCACTAGGACCTGTGCGGAATCCTAGCAGGGCAGGTTTGGAGGCAGCAAGGCACAAGGCAGGCACTAGGACCTGCACGGAATCCTGGCAGGGCAGGTTTGGAGGCAGCAGGGCACAAGGCAGGCACTAGGACCTGTGCGGAATCCTGGCAGGGCAGGTTTGGAGGCAGCAGGGCACAAGGCAGGCACTAGGACCTGTGCGGAATCCTGGCAGGGCAGGTTTGGAGGCAGCCGGGCACAAGGCAGGCACTAGGACCTGCGCGGAATCCTGGCAGGGCTCGGAGGCAGCAGCAGCCGCAACACACACAGACACTGCAGCCGACACACTAACATGTCCCGACACACAGTTTGGAAAGCTCTGCTGTAATATATCATCCATTCTTCTTCTTGATCTTTGCTGGTTTCCTATTTTTTTCCTATCACTTCTTTCTTTTTTTTCCCTGCTGGCTGCTTAAAATGCTTTACAGAGATACAGACAGAGAGAGATTTTTGAAAGAGGCAGGAGCTTGCTAAACTTCTTCATTTTTGCAAATTAGCTGCAGAGTCTTTTTATCCTGATTTTATTTTTGCATGTTTGATTGGCCGCCACGGTATTAATTATCATTTTGTATGATGTGTGAATGACCATCAGTTGGTTTCATAGAGTTCTTTTGATTCTTATTGTAATAATTTATTGGCTGTCAGTAATGTATTTATTAGTTACCAAATGTTAATAAAGTGCCAGCTCTTTTCTAGTGTGCGAGACACTTTATTGGACGTTCCTTTTCATAGACAGATGTGAGGAAATTTACTAAATAATAATGTACCGGTAGTCCTCGCTTAATGACCACAATTGAGACCGGAATTTCGGTTGCTAAGCAAAGCGATCATTAAGCAAACCCAACCAGATTTCATGACCTTTTTTTCAGTGGTCATTAAGTGAATCACCTTGGTTGTTAAGTGAACCATGTGGTTGTTAAGTGAATCATGCGGTTCCCCATTGATTTTGCTTGCCAGAAGCCAGCCGGGAAGGTCGAAAATGGCAATCACATGACCACGGGATGCTTCGATGGTCATAAATGCGAACCAGTTGCCAAGCGCCCAAATCATGATCACGTGACTGCGGGGACGCTGCAATGGTCATAAGTGTGAGCACCGGTTGTAAGTCGTTTTTTTCAGCACTGTCGTAAGTCTGAACTGTTACTAAACGAATGGTCATTAAGTGAGGACTACCTGTAGCGGGGCATGTCTACCCCACTTCCTAATAATGAAACTCTTCCCCTTAACAGTTTCCTGAGAAAGAGAACATTGCAGGTAGAGATTTAGAGGAAGAAATGGGTCCTGGGGAAGTAAAAAAAGGGGGATCAAAGAAGCCATGACTATGCCACTGAAGCACCTCCCCTTTTGAACATGTGTCACAGGCGCAACATGTGTGTAAAAGGGCAGAATTCCAACCCCGTGGCCACAGCCTCCTCCACCTTGACCTTTTTAACCCCCTGGAGACGCTGCTGATGGGCCTTGTCCCCGAATGCTAATATTAACTTATCTTCTCCCCTGATAATTAAATAGCTGTCCCAATTTGCATTGAAGGAATTGTTAATTATAGTTGCAATTCACATGCTCCCTTCAAAATCAGGCCTTCACATTTATTCTCTTGGCGTACAACTATTCCATCGTCTGCTCATTATTGCTCCCACTGAACAATCCACTCGCTCTGCTACCTGAACATTTAGGTTTCAAATCGTAATTTCCAGGAGAAAGGCTCTGGCGAACCGTTGTATCCCAATCTGAGAATTGCCCCACATGGGAGAAAGGCACCCCAAACTCAAAAGCTATTAGGCTTGTTTGTTTATTTATTTATTTGATTTTTTTTTATCCCGCCTTTATTATTTTTATAGACAACCCAAGGCGGGGAACATACCTAATACTCCTCCCTCCTCCTATTTTTGCATAATACACCCCCCGAATAAAGTTTGAGGGACTTCCCAGGAAGTGAACGTTAATTGAAATGAAGCCCGACTGTGTTCATTGCAGCTTTATATGAACCTTATGTTGTCTGAATCCGTCGAAATCCAATCTGTGTCAGTCTCACATTTTCCCATCCAGTAGCTGTCAAATGTTTAATACATTTTATCACCTTGGAAAATTTCCCTTTGTCCTCACATACCATGCATGTATGTGCTTTTCTTTATGTTTGCTTTCTAAAATGCAGCTATGCTTTTTTTTTTTTTTTTTAATGCAACCACCACACAACACATTCTGCTGTTGGAGGCATTGTCATCCCACAACACACGGTTCTGAATGGTGGATGCCTGCTATTCCATTCCCTGCTGGCTGTTTGTGCTGGAGTCATTTTGGGTGGACAGCATCATTTGATCTGCCTAAAGTCCCCAGTGGATTTCTTTTGCATCCACATAGGCGGAGAGACGGTACTTTCCGAGACTTGGGATCTTTCCTGAAACAGCAGCCTTGGAAACCAGCTCTGCTATTGATAGACGCCAAGAATTGCAGCCACAATATCTTGGCAACTGGCGGGTGTATGTGTTTGTGGCCCTTTCTGTACCATCAGAGACTGAAGAGTGGTGAAATACCCTTGTGGCAGCCACATGCGCTAGCAAATGCCGCCTTTTCAGCTGAAGGATTGTCAGAGTACACAGCGCTGGGGCTGCCAATGTTCCTTCTAGACCTCAGAGCAATACGTTCTATTGAGTAAGCAGACACGCACAAGAGATTAGATAAAATCGTCTATTTACTCTATAGACATACGTAGTACAATACAGTCCAGCAACATCCAACACAGATACAGATGAGAAGATAGTAACGAGGAGAATGAACACCAGAACTTCTCTACTTTTATACAAATATCAACCAATCACGTTATAGGTCAAACAAATTATCTGCCACACCCAGCTTAAACTAGATCAGCTGCAGTATGTGTCACCACTTACTTCAACAATGGCTGCTAATTGAATGACTTGCAGAAAGTATTACCTCTCACCTATTTACCTCTCCTGTCTAATTAATCTATCTGTAAATTCTGGGTATTTATTCAAACCCCAACAAGGATACAGCCCGGGCATGTCACAAATGTGCTTCAAGCTGTTTCTGCACCGTTGAGCAATGGCATGGAGAGATCTATAGGCAATGGTGGTGCTGATGAAGCTCCCGGTTGACCCGCATCTTGAACAAGAGCTGAAAGATGAATTTCATATACACACATACACATTCAGCATACATACACTTATTGGGAAAGGCCACGTGTGTAAATCTATGTACACAAGTTACTTCTTCACTCCTATACAGTATATACACATGGAATGTGTGTACTCTATAAACTCACATCCAGTTTCATTTCCAAATACTTCTCCCCATCCTTCCCAATCATCCTTTGGATCTCTAAATGCCCAGCACAAGCATATAACGGGGTTTCTGAATATTCGATGGGTTAGGGTGGGAGTATCTATGAACCTAACAAGTGTTACGATGTGAGTCTAAGTTTGAAGTACTGTTGGCACACCCAACTTGCACCATTTCCAATATCAACTTTAACAGGACATATGAGCTTCAAGGACTTAACGCAATTACCTTGCTAAGACGTGGAAATGGGGCAGTGCTGTTTTCAAATAATATTGTACTCTTTTTGTGATACTTTTATGCTCTCTGGGGGTGGGGGTGGGGGTGCTTACAGAATCTTTTTTTTTTAATCATACTTTTTTCAGTCTCATGCTTGAATTCCAGTTTGCAAAGTTTGAATGTTCATCCTTACCAGATGCTTATAACCACTATGAGCTACATGGCGAATGCATTCCAATAGCTGTGTGGACAGACCTCCTTTAAGAGATGGGCTGGAACAAGGCAGGCATCGAGGTGCCCCTAGTACTAGGCTGACCATATTTCCTTGAGACAAAAATGGGACATTGGGATGGCAAAACGGGACGGGGTCTTATGCAATATTCCGTATTCATGAAAAAGACAGGGGTCCCTGCCCCCCGGTCCATGCGATTGGCTCCCGCCTGCAAACCCTGCCCCTGGTCCGTGTGATTGGCTCCCGCCTGCAAACCCCGCCCTCCTTTGCTGCACGCTGATAGGCGGGAGGGCTTCCTCTTCCGGGCTGCCTCCAATCGGCAGCTCCGGCTCGGATCCTCCTTCCGCGCCATTCCTGCCGGGTTTAAAAAACGGGACAAAATTGAGATTTTTATCAAAATGACGGGATGGTTGAAAAATGCTAAAAAAACGGGACTGTCCTGATCAAAATGGGACATATGGTCAGCCTACAGCCCACAGTACCAATGTGTCCATGGATGCCTCCTCTGGCCCCCAGCAAGCTCTCTGCCCCCAGTGCCTTTTTTTCAGATTCTTTGGATTAATAATAAGCAGAAAGCTGTGCAGGCTGCAACGTGAAGCACCAGCCTCCCTCCAGCAGCATCTTTATTTAGATGAATGCTTCTGGGCCTACATGAGTCTCTGTCCTTCTTAGAACCAATCTGCTCAGTGTTTTGATTGGAAGCGTGCCCCTCATCCCAGGAAAGAGAGGTAAACTAGGGCAGCAGAGGCCATGAAGGGTAGTTCCTAGAGTTTGCGATGAGCCAGTTTTCCTTTTGGGTTAGCAGGTGTAGCCTGACCGAGCATGATCACCACTTGACTCTCAAATTCAGATGTGCCCATGGACCCAAAGGAAGGCTACTAGAAGCAAGCAGCTGTGGTATACCATAAAGAGAGAAGGCATGAGGAAGCCCAAGCTGGAAATTCACTAAGATGGAATTCTTAAAACCCCACAGAGCCAGTTTGGTCTAGTGGTTAAGGCAACGGGCTAGAAACCAGGAGACAGAGAGTTCTAGTCCTGCCTTAGGCATGAAAGCCGGCTGGGTGACCTTGGGCCAATCCCTGTCTCTCAGCCCTAGGAAGGAGCCAATGGCAAACCAGGAGACTGAGAGTTCTAGTCCCGCCTTAGGCATGAAAGGTGGCTGGGTGACCTTGGGCCAGTCCCTGTCTCTCATCCCTAGGAAGGAGCCAATCAAACCAGGAGACAGAGAGTTCTAGTCCCGCCTTAGGCATGAAAGCCAGCTGGGTGACCTTGGGCCAATCCCTGTCTCTTAGCCCTAGGAAGGAGCCAATCAAACCAGGAGACAGAGAGTTCTAGTCCCGCCTTAGGCATGAAAGGTGTCTGGGGGACCTTGGGCCAGTCCCTGTCTCTCATCCCTAGGAAGGAGCCAATCAAAACAGGAGACAGAGAGTTCTAGTCCCGCCTTAGGCATGAAAGCCAGCTGGGAGACCTTGGGCCAATCCTTGTTTCTCAGCCCTAGGAAGGAGCCAATGGCAAACCAGGAGACAGAGAGTTCTAGTCCCGCCTTAGGCATGGAAGCTGGCTGGGTGACCTTGGGCCAGTCCCTGTTTCTCATCCCTAGGAAGGAGCCAATGGCAAACCAGGAGACAGAGAGTTCTAGTCCCGCCTTAGGCATGAAAGCCGGCTGGGTGACCTTGGGCCAGTCCCTGTTTCTCATCCCTAGGAAGGAGCCAATGGCAAGCCAGGAGACAGAGAGTTCTAGTCCCGCCTTAGGCATGGAAGCTGGCTGGGTGACCTTGGGCCAGTCCCTGTTTCTCATCCCTAGGAAGGAGCCAATGGCAAACCAGGAGACAGAGAGTTCTAGTCCCGCCTTAGGCATGAAAGCCGGCTGGGTGACCTTGGGCCAGTCCCTCTCTCTCAGCCCTAGGAAGGAGCCAATGGCAAAGCAGGAGACTGAGAGTTCTAGTCCCGCCTGAGGCATGAAAGCTGGCTGGGTGACCTTGGGCCAGTCCCTCTCTCTCAGCCCTAGGAAGGAGCCAATGGCAAAGCAGGAGACTGAGAGTTCTAGTCCCGCCTTAGGCATGGAAGCCGGCTGGATGACCTTGGGCCAGTCACTCTCTCTCAGCCCAACTTACCTCACAGGGTGGTTGTTGTGGGGAAAAGACAAGGAGGAAGGAGTATTTGGTATGTTCGCTGCCTTGAGTTATTTATAAAAATAATAAAGGCGGGATAGAAAATAAATAAATAAATAAATAAATAAATAAATAAATAAATAAAAGTAATGTTTCCATTCCTAATAAACAAAAGTTCCCAGCTGGACTTCATAATGTGCAGAAGAGTGAGATCGTCTGTGCATATACGTGGGGGAAGTGCTCTCTTGGTTTTATTATGTGAAATACTGTTTTAAATAATGCCATTTTACAATGGATGTTCATGTACATTTAGAGTTTTGATTCACCAGACAAATTAAGCACATGCACCCAAATCTGTTGCTCCATGCCCCAAGTTCGTTTTTGAAATTAATGGTTTACCTGGCGGTGGCTGTGTGCATGACCCAGGCGAACGGGTTGCTTATTATCATGACCCTTTTTTTTTCCTGAGACTTTTCTTCTGCACCTATAACTTTGATTTCAAAATGTCAGGTGTGTGGGCTGCTAGCCATGCAGATAGGTCTGACACGGTTGTGGGGATTCGTGTAAGAGCAAGTCATGCCTCAGAATGATTGAGAGTTCCTTAAAATGGAGAAGTAGATGAGCAGCATTGAGCGGCCTTCGTGAGAGTTCTCAAATGGAGGGGAAATGAAGCAGAGAGTCCGTTTGCTAAGTGGAAGACTTCACATTTACTAAGCCTGGTGTAGCATCTTCCCCGCTCCTTATTCTCACCCACACTACCCTGTGAGGTAGATTTTCTGGATGACTGTGTGGGTTAAAAAAGGAAGAAAACCAGATAGGAAGCATCTGGGGCTTCCACAGGGAAGCATCAAAAAAGTCAAGATGGCGGTCATGACCTTTTTACTTGTATCACGTGCTCCATTGATGGCCCTGGCATGGCCACCATCTTGATTTTTTTTATACCACCCCAAGGATGCCCCAGAAAAAAAGAAATGAAAACTGTACTAAAATGCGAGTATTCATGGATGCATTGTGTGAGGAAAGATTATTTGCAAAGCAAACCTGCCAAAACAGAATGCAATCACAGGAATGTGCACCAAAATGCCTGCTCATTTCAGCGTGATCAAAAGAAATTAGCCTATTTGGCTTGACAGATTAGGAAAATGAGGAACTGAGGAAAGCTAAAACTGACAGACCTGGCTGGTTCATCTCTATTGGAGATGATTAAAAAGGGAGACTTATCCTTCAGGTCTTCTTTACAAATTTCTTCTCACTCCTCCCCACCAATGCCTTTCCTCACGGATTTCTTTGTTTATTTCCCTCCTGGTCCCAATCAGGGTTTTGCAGAACTCACTTTGTTACCACACAAAATCAAAGGCAGCTGTTTGACCTAGAACAGTGTTTCTCAGCCTTGGCAACTTTCAGATGTCTGGACTTCAACTCCCAGAATTCCCCAGCCAGCCATGGGGAATTCTGGGAGTTGAAGTCCAGACATCTTAAAGTTGCCAAGGTTGAGAAACACTGACCTAGAAGGAAAAATCAATCAATCAATGCATGCTTCTTTTCCTTGGATTCTAATAAAAGGAGGGTGCAATAGGGGTGTTGCGTAACTCTAACAGATGTGCTTTACTGGAGGTGATACACAACTTCACCACTGGGGCTGGGCCAAGGTTCAAAGGCATGCCTGGCTTGGATGAACATTTGTGCAAAGCGCCCCTGAAGGCTGCTTCGCAAAGCAGTACGCTCCTTATTTTAAAAGTGAAGCGCAGCCGCCGTGTTCTGCTTCCTCTGGCCTCCGAAACCCTCTCTGGCAGTTTCAGCAGTAGGAAGATGCCTCTGTGCATGGGAAAAGCGGTTTATGGAGGGAGTGTCCCCTCTTCCCCCTGCAGCAGAAAAAGCCTCATGCGGGCGAAACCAAGTTCCTTCACGCAAATGAAATAACCTCCAACTTTCTTATTTCTTCTGCATCCTAAATGATAATTCTTCCAACACTTGTCAACATGGTCCTTTAACTTTTATTTCACTGCTGGCTTGGCAACCATTCTTTTCTCTTAAGCCTAACTTTGTTTCTCTTTCCCCCCCCCCAACCCCTTTTCTCTTCTTGTTTTTTTCTCTGCCACCTCCTTCCTTCTTTCTGATGCAGAACCGCATGCACGAGTCTTTAATGCTCTTCGACTCCATCTGTAACAACAAATTCTTCATTGATACCTCCATCATTCTCTTCCTCAACAAGAAAGACCTGTTTGGTGAGAAGATAAAAAAATCACCTCTGACCATCTGCTTCCCTGAATACACAGGTATGGGGGCTCTGCCTCGGATTCTCTGGATCAGTGTTTTGCAACCTCGGCAACTTTAAGATGCATGGACTTCAACTCCTAGAATTCCCCAGCCAGCCATGAAAATGAATAGATTGCCACTAAAATGGCCAGATCAGCATGTTTGGGGAGAAAAATGAAGCATTCCAGTGTTTCCTGGAACAGTCCATTGACATATCAATGTGTTTGTTATGTAATCCAGTTAATCCAGTAATCCAGTTTTCCCCATACTGGCTATATAGTCTAGGCATTGTAGACCAACACATCTGGAAGCTGCCAAGCTGGGGCAGCTGCATTAACATATTGGCTGCATTTACAAGCACACTAGGCTAAAATATAGTTGACTGGTTTATGGTTCGGTGTGATTTGCAAACCTAGGCTGTTAGATGAACTCAGTAAACCATGATTAAATAGACTGTGGGTTAGCATTTTGTGTGAATACAGTCATTGGTCTAACAATCAGTCATCAGTTCAAGAACTGGAACTGGATTTAGTCAACTAAGCTATTTTTCCAAAAAGATGGGACGGGACGGGACGGGACGGGACGGGACTGGATTGGATTATGAGCTCAGTTCCAAAGTTTTGAATCAGTTCATATTCCCAGAAGAGTCATCCAAGGGATCGGGGTCTAAATACCATTCACCACCCCATAAGTTCCCTGAATATTTCTCTACTCCTTAAATTCTCACTGCCTTGGCAATGATAATGAGGAGAGGGGAACATTGTTGGAAACGTCCTCCCTGTTATCTTGAATGTTGCAAGATAGCTGTGTCTGAGACCCTAGAATCCTTGAGAAATATATTTTCCCCTGGCACCCAGATCCTCAATGCAGTTGTCACGTGCCCTGGAAACTACATATTCTAGTGTTTCTTACACTTGGGACTGTGCACTCGCAATTTTGTCCCAGGTATGCTGTGGTTTCCAAGGCATCTGACATATTAAGGAATCAAGCACTCTGAGAAACATTTCCCAGGATCCCTGCAGCCAGAGATACTGCTTTTCTAGCATCCAAAGGGAATGTAATGTTTGCTATACAAAGTTTCCCAGTAAACCAAACTCGTACAATGGAACTGCAGAAATCTTATTTAATGGAAAGTTGTACACAGAACAACCAGAATATTGCTCAGGAGATATGCTTTTATATGATAACCTTTGTAAATCTGTAAAAAGGCTAATCACAATTATGTTGGTCCACAGAAAATATCTAAAATCCATAGCTGGATAATATTTGGACTGACAGTAAAGTCCTTCAGGTTGAGCAATAGATCCCTAGAGCCTCCGTAGACACAACCATGTAATTTAAAGGGAGAGAGAAGAGAAAGAGAAAGAGAAAGAGAAAGAGAAAGAGAAAGAGAAAGAGAAAGAGAAAGAGAGGAGAGGAGAGGAGAGGAGAGGAGAGAGAGAGAGAGAGAGAGAGAGAGAGAGAGAGAGAGAGAGAGAGAGAGAGAGAGAGAGAGAGAGAATGGTTTTCTGCTGTCTTCTTCAGAGATGTTTTTTCTCCTGGGACTTCTTGGGCCTGGATTTTCTGATGCCCTTCTGTCCAAGTACTAACTAGGCCCAATCCTGCAAGCTTTTTGAGATCAACCGGAGCCAGTTAGGTACTGCCACTTATATTTTTATGACGGCCTACCGAAATAGCCCCCAAGAATGTGGGTTTGAGTTCTCCAGAACCCATCATCAGACAAGGTGTCACAAAAAACAGGGGGGGGGGGGAACCAAAATAAGTCCAATGCGTTCAGCCATGGAATCAGCCGTTCAGCTGATAAGCCTTAACACGGAGACTCTCTGTTAGCAGTAGAGACTATTGATATTCAGTGACACCTTGCATTCAAGGACAAAGACCGTGATTATTTCCCCCAAATCTGAAAACTCAGTAGCTGGTCTGTTGCCAGATACTCAGCTCCAAACTGGGTTAACACAACCCCTGTGTCCTCCCTTGTTATGGCTTAGTGCAATGTTTCTCAACCTCAGCAACTTTAAGATACGTGGACTTCCACTTGAGTTGAAATCCACATATCTTAAAGTTGCTGAGGTTGAGAAACACTGACCTAGTGTAATGGCTGCTTCACACAACATGCTAAAGCAACAGCTGGGTTCCCACAATTTGTTAAACCAGGGGCATTTGCAGAGGGGGTTCAAAACAGTAAGACAGCAGCCACAAGTTCACAATCAAAGCCTTGCAATTTGGGGGGTATGAGAATGTAAAATGAGGTGGAGCTTCAATTGCACAGTTGCATCTTCACTCTTTTGACCCTCCTGGTTGAACCCGCAATTCCCAGATCCCATTTCAGCCTCGTGTAGTACAAAGCCAGACCAGTCTCCATATGTTAAAGCATTTCCCAATTTGCACATTCATGTTGTCATTTTAATTAACCCTCTCTTTTTTGGAGGAATGCAATGATGAATAACCACGCCTAAAAACCAAACGAAATGATCTCCCTTCCCTACAGGGCCCAACACGTATGAAGATGCTGCAGCCTATATCCAAGCACAATTTGAAAGCAAAAACCGTTCGCCGAACAAGGAGATTTATTGTCACATGACCTGTGCAACAGACACGAACAACATCCAGGTCGTATTCGATGCCGTCACCGACATCATCATTGCCAATAACCTACGAGGCTGCGGCTTATACTGACCCCCCCTCCCTCCTTTCTCCCTCCCATCCTGTATAGCAAGCAGCATATTTGGAAACAATCACAGCGAGAGGAAAAAATATATAATAAAATATTTGAAAAAAAGGCAAAACCAAGTACGAGTCACACACACACACACACACACACACACGAACACACACAGTAAAAATGAACCATGCAAGTTGGTAAATAAAAAGGCATAATGAATATACAGACAGACGCACACAGACATACACTTTTTTTTTAAGTTTGCCTCAAAGGGTTCCAATGTCCCTTTCAAGAACTTAGTTCTTCTTTCCTGTTTAAGTAACTTAATGGCAGATAATTCAGCCTACTTTTTTTCCTTCAGGAAATATAAAGGAGAAATAATAATAATAATAATAACCAAGTGATAAACCAAGAACCACTTAATTTTTCTAAAATGTCTAGCTGCATCTTCAAAGAATGTACTATCCTGCAAGTTTGAAAAGGAATCGGTTTTCTTTAACCAAAAAAAAGTAAAAATAAAAAGTAGCAACGTTATGCATAGGATGCTTTAGGGAAAAGGCTTTTTTTTTTCCTTAGTTCTAAAGGACTTTTAAAGATACCACTATCTGTGGAAATGTTTCTTCAAGGCACGCTACCACAAGAGTTCCCAGTTTGTTGGTTCCATCAGCTTTTGAAGGGTTAAAACAAACGAAGGCAAAGCAAACATTGAAAAAAATGTGCAGGAAACCAGGCTTCCCTTCTTCCGCTCCACCGGACAGCCCCCCCACCCCACCCCTACCCCTGGCTTGTTAGGAATCCCTTCTTTGTGGAATGCAGTTAATTTCCAAACTAAAGTTGATAAATTTGGTGCCTAGTTTGTTTCATGTTTTGGTTAACATCCACATGGGTGACCAAGAAAGAGAAGAGTTCCATCAATGGTTTGAAAGTTGGTGCTAAAACATTGGCCCCTTAAAGCGAGGAGAAGACTTTCACCCTTGGATATAGGGCCAAGTTCTTACCAAGGAGAAATGCATCACAAAGTTAGTATGCAACTTATTATTTGGCTGTACTTTTGGGAGGGGTTTTTTTTTAGTGCTTCTGGGTTCCCCCATCCATGCACGCAATCTAGCATTTGTGTTCAGGCCCAAACCATCTTTTAACTCGGTCTGTCTCTCTAGAATAGACTTTCTGCTCCCATCCTCCAGCCCCAGGATGACACAGGCTTTTTTCGTTGCCTTGATGTCCCGCCATCTTGGAATCATGGCTAGGAGTTTTAGGAGATGCTGTGAAACGGGGCTTTACCCAACTCTTGATATTCGGGAGGCCCAGCAAGCCAACCCCAGAAAAAGCCATTAGAAAGAGAACAAGAGAGAAATGGAAGATTTGCTTGCCCGGCGTGCTGGGGAAGAACGGAAGGATTGCTCATGCCCTTTCTGCAGACACACACAAACAACATCCAAGCACACATTCATATATACACACAGACTTACCTACATGCATCCCTTTGCTCACTCACTCGCTCGCTCTCTCCACACACACCAACACACCAATGTGGTGAACCAATTCTAGGGAAGGCACCCTCCCTTGGAGGTGGTTGCGGTGGCCCGATCAGAGCCTTGATGGTTACAAGGGGCAGCCTTGTTTTGCTTTGGTGAACAAGCTATTTGGAAACAGCCAGGGATGCTCCAGAGTTGCCTGCCTCGTAACGGGTCAGTTTGCGTGTATGCACAATACAGCAAAAGACCCAGAAGTTATGGGATTCTTGGTCTTGCCTCCCAATCCCCCCTCCCTATCATAACAGGTGCTGTTTTTCATCCACGGGGCACGGGGAAAGGGAGGCCCAATGACCAAGGCCTCTCTCTCACCCCGGTGGTTAACTGGAAAGTTGATCGTGATATGTTTAGATGCACAAAGATGGCCAGGGAACACCAATGGGAAATATCCAGGTTTATTTTCCTAGTCAGATCATTGCTCTACATATTTGCAACTCCCTCCTCCCCCCACCCCATGAAAATCCTCCCGAGAGCCTCTTGTGTACAACCATCACATTAGGACAGGCCAACAAAACGGGGTACATTTTCCTTTGGGGTTTCATCATGATTGTTCTGCTTCGTCTCGTTTACTCTCTGGTTTTGTATTTAATTTATATAAAAAGCACAGCTGTCACTGGTCTAAAGGGGCCAAAATTATCTCTGTGATCTTGTTTTGATGTTTTTTCTGCTCCGAGGGATACTCTGTATCATATACCCATTTTCAGTCTCTTTTTGAAATGGGTTAAGTTGGGTAGGGAGGATTTTTTTTTTAATCCGCCCCCTGAATTTGATTTCATTTTATTTAAAGTTTCCATACTCCCTGTGAATCCATTTCTTCATGATGCTTTTGGTTCCCTTTTCTTCTTCCAATCCTTACATTTGGTGGTGGTATTCCTTAATTGTTTCCCCCCCCCTCTCTCTCACGTGGGGGTGTTCGTGCTGCAAAAACAAACAAAAAAAGACAAAAAAACTAGGAAAAAACAATATAAAAATTAAAAACATACATAAAAAGCAACAAAAAATGAAAAAAATATGAAAAACAAAATCGAATGTAGTGTTTATATTATTTAAAAAGCCACCATTTTCATGACCAATGTTTTGTCATTTCTACTCTGATTAGCAATCAGGGGTCTTCACCTTTCACTTTTAAGAAGTACCTTTTTCTGGAAAAAGCCAATTGCACCTTCAATTAAAATCTGGAAAAAATAGAGAAGAAAACTAAACACACACATACACACACACACAAACACACAACCTATACACATCTCTAAAAATGCCAGATCTTTCTAAGCCTTTCTATTACCAATTGGTGAGGTTTCTGTGATCTATTAGACACTGCCAATTTCTTTCTCTGACTAATGGAAAAATTCATGTGTAGCTTAATAAAGAGAATGTTTGTCTGTACCATCAAGAGTCTTTCTCTTTCACCTTCTGATTCAAGAGTTGTTTATTTGTGGTTTTCTTTTTGAGAAGACATGAGTGTGAAGACATGTTGACAGTCCTCTTACTTCTCCTTAATCTCTCGTTAGATAGGCCTAATTAAACAGAGGCCCACCTTAAGTCCTAGAACAGAGCTTTCCAAACTTTTCATGTTGGTGACACACTTTTTAGACATGGATCATTTCGCGATACACTTTTACAGCAGGGCACAAGGCAGGCACGAGGACCTGCGCAGAATCACAGCAGGTTTGGAGGCAGCAAGGCACAAGGCAGGCACTAGGACCTGCGTGGAATCCTGGCAGGGCAGGTTTGGAGGCAGCAAGACACAAGGCAGGCACTAGGACCTGCGCGGAATCCTGTCAGGGCAGGTTTGGAGGCAGCCAGGCACAAGGCAGGCACTAGGACCTGTGCGTAATCCTGGCAGGGCAGGTTTGGAGGCAGCCAGGCACAAGGCAGGCACTAGGACCTGTGCGTAATCATGGCAGGGCAGGTTTGGAGGCAGCCAGGCACAAGGCAGGCACTAGGACCTGTGCGTAATCCTGGCAGGGCAGGTTTGGAGGCAGCAAGGCACAAGGCAGGCGCTAGGACCTGCGCGGAATCCTGGCAGGGCTCGGAGGCAGCAGCAGCTGCGACACACCCAGAAACTGCAGCCAACACACTAACGTGTCCCGACACACAGTTTGGAAAGCTCTGTCCTAGAACTAGATATATCCCATGAATTTATTTAGGCTACCACCATGTACTGAGTCCACTGCCGTTGGTTTCATGTAGAGGACCTCCTCCTGAGGAGGAGAGGACGTTCCTCCTGTGCAATAGCTTGTGACGGGAAGTCTACCCTCTCACTGACACAACCTTTCAGAGGGAATCTTTCCGGAGACTTGAAATAGACCAGACCAGACAAATGCAACATGCAAGGAAAGTCTTTGTATTGTCGAAGGCTTTCACGGCTGGAGTTCGATGGCTGTTGTGGGTCTTCCGGGCTGTGTGGCCGTGTTCTGGAAGTTGTGGTTCCTAACGTTTCACCAGCATCTCTGAGATTTCGCTTCCTGCCCTCTGAAGATGCTGGCCACAGATGCTGGCGAAACGTTAGGAACCACAACTTCCAGAACACGGCCACACAGCCCGGAAGACCCACAACAGCCAAAGTCTTTCTTTATACAGTGGAATTTGTGACCAGAAGATATGATGGCCACAAACTTGAAAGTTTTGAAAGAGGACTAGATAAATTCAAGAGAGATCTATCACGGGCTATTCATCTTGAAGTCTCAGTATTGGACTGAGGTAGCATGCCTCCAAATATTTATTTCTATTTATTTACTTTATAGTTTTGTAGACCACTCTGTTCAGTAGGCCTTTGGGTAATGCACATTCAGCAAACACAGAAAAAGAACACAAACAAGATGATGTAAAATAATAAATAATCAGAGAGGGGGGCTATTAATAAAAAGGTCTGTAATCATGTGCCTGCCCTGAGGATCTCTTGGTGTGGGCAGGATTCTCAGTAGGCCTCTCTTGATGACTCAATTGGATGGGCAGAATCATGTTTAGTTAGTTGTCCCCTGATATACAGTATCTCAGGGCCACACAATATGGGGCTTTATAGGTAATGACCAGCACTCAATTGGATTGGAAACCTCCTGGCAACCAGTGCAGCAACTGAAGATTTGGTGTGAGCCAGCTAGTAGCCTGGCAACCACTGACTGGACAAGTTGTAACTTCTCAGTCATCTTCGAAGGACCTGTGAGTGAGTGAGTGAGTGAGTGAGTGAGTGAAGCGGGCGGGTCTTTTCACGGGGGGGGTGTCTTTATTGGGTCTTTCCTAATAAAGGAACTTGCCGCTGGTTCTTCATACAGTATAACTGTCTCCTGAAGCCTTATCTCTCTTGGAGCCAACCATTACAAGTCCAGCTGCATGGTGTTTGGGCATGAATCACTGTCACATGTTGGTCCAGATAGGGCCTTAGCTGGTGCACCAGCCAGAATTGGGTGAAGCCCCTTGCCATGTCTTCCTTCTGATGATCCATCCATCCTCCTAGCAGAGTTGAGAGGATTCAAGGCCATCTATTCCATTTTCTGGCTCAGTTCTTCTATGGTTGGCTGCCTAGCTGTAGTCAGAAGATCTCTTGCCGGGGAAAGACTCTCTCTTTCTCAAGCAAACTGGCACATTGATCCTTGTTCAGCCAAAACATACTCCACTTCCCATCAGAATAAGCACTGGCCTCTGGAAGAGCAGATGCTAAGATATTTGTTTCTGCTAGAGGCATGAATCCAATGGCCCTGACTCTTCAGCACTTCATGACCTATTGACCAGAGGGGGCAGGGAGGCATAAGTAGAGAATTATGGATTTACTCTTTGTCTCTTCATTGTCTAAGAGGTTATAGCTTTTTTTCCAGGAACACATATGCAAAGCAGAATGTAATTAGCTAGGTGCTAGTCTTGCCTATCTCTACAATGTATTTCCTATAGATAAATCTCCTTTCTGCTATACAGGTAGTCCTCACTTAACAACCACAATTGGGACCGGAATTTCAGTTGCTAAGCAAAGTGGTCATTAAGCGAATCCAACCCGATTTTGCGACCTTTTTTGCAGCGGCTGTTAAGCAAATCGCCGTGGGCATTAAGCGAACCACATGGTTGTTAAGCGAATCACACAGTTCCCCATTAATCTTGCTTGCCAGAAGCTGGCCGGGAAGGTCAAAAATGGCAATCATTCGACCACGGGACGCTGCGACAGTCATAAATGTGAACCAGTTGCCAAGCACCCAAATTGTGATCACGTGACCGTGGGGACGCTGCGACGGTCGTGTGAGTGCCGGTCGTAAGTCAGTTTCTTCAGCACCGTCGTAAGTCCGAACCATCACTAAATAAATGGTTGTTAAGCGAAGACTACCTTTAGTTGTAACATGTATTTCATTAATCATGGCTCAGACCAGATTCCCGCCCTCAGGAATATTCACACACACACCCAAAATGTTTCCACCTTCAATAGCTTGTGCCTCATGGAACAGCGCTTCAGGTATCTGAACAGTGGTCCTATAATCTTTAAGGAACATGGTTCTCTGGCTCCAACAGGAACTTCCTACCTTAACATCTCGATCAGCCTTCCCTAAACTGAAGCTTTTGAGACATTTTGGATTGCAACCAGTATAGTTCCCAGGAAGCGTAGTCTGGGAACGATGGCAGTTGAAGTCTCAAATGCGGGGAAGCACACAAGCTCTGGGAACACAGTTGAAACCTCTGCTTCAGGATGTTAACCGGGGTACTACAAATTCAATATTTCTCCATCAAGAAGGCTGAAAGGAACACTAGAAGTAGATTATATCAGAGATCGTGCTTTTAATTGTATAGATGTTGCCACAGAAACCATCAGTCTTCTTTCAACAAGTGAGAAGATTTGGAATTTTGAGAATAACCATGGGATCATACAGTGGTTGCCATGGAGGGGGGAAATGGTCTCTTTGCAAAATTGGTTGCTATGGTGGCATAGCCAATCAAATAACAAGTCAAATCAAATCAAATTGAGCAGAGATTCTGGAGGGCAAGAAGGAGGCACCTTATCTCAGTGTTTCTCAACCTCAGCCACTTTAAGATGGGTGGACTCCAACTTCCAGAATTCCCCAGCCAGCTGTGCTGGCTGGGGAATTCTGGGAGTTGAAGTCCACCCATCTTAAAGTGGCTGAGGTTGAGAAACACCGCCTTATCTTAATGCTTGACAATGAGGAGTAAAAGATGAGATCCAATAGCAGAGAGTCCTATTTTGTTGCCTTTCCTGTTTGGTCAGAAGAATGCTCAGTGTTCTACATTATGTTATGTAATATTCATAGATGATGCTGTGACACAACTCATTTAACAGGGTCCAAGGAGAAAAAAAATCAGATGAATTTCTAAAATGTGGTCCTTGATCCAGGCAATTAAATTGTTGTTGTTCAGTTAAATTAAACGATTCAATTAAATCGTTCAGTCGCTTCCGACTCTTCGTGACTTCATGGACCAGCCCACGCCAGAGCTTCCTATTGGCCGTCACCATCCCCAGCTCCCCCATGGTTGAGTCCGTCACCTCCAAAATATCATCCATCCATCTTGCCCTTGGTCGGCCCCTCCTCCTTCTACCCTCCACCTTCCCCAGCATCAGCCTCTTCTCCAGGGTATCCTGTCTTCTCATTATTTGGCCAAAGTACTTCAGTTTTGCCTTTAATATCATTCCCTCAAGGGAGCAGTCTGGCTTTATTTCCTGGAGTATGGACTGGTTTGATCTTCTTGCAGTCCAAGGCACTCTCAGAATTTTCCTCCAACAGGCAATTAAATAGAGGGGTTTAAACTTGGCTCCAAACAGACCCAGTCTGACTTTCTCGGCCTCTTCCTGGTCAACTATCCCCTGCATCATGTGAACTATTTACTGGGAGTTAGTTGACTCATCTGAGATTGAAATGAATCTTCTGTAGGTTTCATCCGTGTGGGTGGTTGCCTTCTTGTCCTTCCTGAGGAGATAAAATGGTTGTGGTTCAGTATGTTTCCTTAAATTTGTCTACAGCTGCCCCAACACCAAACACTCTGCTACAGTTTTTTAAATTTTGGTTCCTTACCCACACAGAGCTATTTTTTTTTTAAAAAAAGGAAAAGAGTAGGGAAGTGATTAAATACATCATCTGAGATTGTGGGCTGCTGACATACGAAAGTAAGTCTCTTGATAGGAGAAGGAATGAGTAAGGTAAAGGTAAAGGTTCCCCCCGCACATTTGTGCAGTCGTGTCCGACTCTAGGGGCCGGTGCTCATCTCCGTTTCTTAGCCGAAGAGCCAGCATTGTCCGAAGACACTTCCACGGTCATGTGGCCGCATGACGTGCGCGGAACGCTGTTACCCTCCCACCGAAGTGGTACCTATTCATCTACTTGCATTTGCATGCTTTCGAATTGCTAGGCTGGCAAGAGCTGGGGCGAGTGCGGGAGCTCACTCCGTCACGCGGGGCTAGGGATTCGAACCTCCGAACTTGCGATCTTCCGATCCACAAGCCTGGCGTCTTAACCGCTGAGCCACCACGCCCCTTAAGGAATGAGTAAGTCATGTGAATAGGGCCAGGGTGTATACCACATCATAAATATTCAACATAGCCAAGGAAAATGGCATGCCTTTTCTTTTGTATCACTTACTCTGCAGTTTTATTCTTTAAGGCAGCCTTTCTCAACTTTTTGACCCCCTTTTGACCCCTTGAAATATTTTTCAGGCCTCGGGGAACCCCTGCCTGAAAATACAGGGCAGAAGTTCCAAAATTATTATATTTGTTTCATGGGTAGGCCTGTATGTATGCATTAACAGTATTCTTAAACTGAAAATAAAGAATGAAACTTACCTCTTTAATTTGAAGTTGCCTGAATTTGAAATCATTTCTTAAATAAATTGTGATCTCCCAGGGAACCCCTAGTGACCTCTTGCGGTAACCGAGGGTGCCACGGAACCCTGATTTAGAAACCCTGCTTTAAGGCCTTCCTTTTTTTTCTTTCTTTTGCCCATTTTGGCTACCCCTGAAAAAGAAAAGGAAATAATCCAGGTGATAAACTTTTGACCGCTGGGAAACAGGCATGACCCAGAGGTTTCCAAGTAGATCTTTGCAGCTATGAAGTCTTGGAGTAAGAAACAGGTCACCACATGGAGAAGGAATGTTAACCAGGTGACCTGGACTTGATCCAGCTGTTTGCAGGTTGCTAATTGTTGTCTTGAAAATTCTAGGCTGCTGCTTATCTCTTTTCTTGAGTTCTTGATCTTTAGTTTATAACTGGAGGAAAAGTCTCGCAAAAATTCATTTGAGTAGAAGACGTCAAAGCCTGACTGCTATTCTCAAGGAGAGGTGGTGTTATTTTGTCTTCCGATACTTCTCCGCTCTGCACTGGCTGTGCCTGCTGTATCTGCTTTTCCCTGGAAGGACATCTGAAGTGTAGTACAGGTAAAAAAGGTAAAGGTTCCCCCCGCACATTTGTGCAGTCGTGTCCGACTCTAGGGGCCGGTGCTCATCTCCGTTTGTTAGCCGAAGAGCCAGCGCTGTCCGAAGATGCTTCCACGGTCATGTGGCCGGCATGACGCACGCAGAACACTGTTACCTTCCCACTGAAGTGGTACCTACTCATCTACTTGCATTTGCATACTTTCGAATTGCTAGGTTGGCAAGAGCTGGGGCGAGTGCGGGAGCTCACTCCGTCACGCGGGGCTAGGGATTCGAACCTCCGAACTTGCAATCTTCCGATCGACAAGCCTGGCATCTTACCCGCTGAGCCACCACGCCCCTGTAGTACAGGTAGTCCTTGCTTAACAACCATTTGTTTAGTAATGGTTCGGACTTACGATGGTGCTGAAAAAAATGACTTAAGACCCATCCTTGCACTTACAACTATTGCAGCATCCCCACAGTCACGTGATCACGATTTGGGCGCTTGGTAACCGGTTCGCATTTATGACCGTTGCAGTGTCCCGTGGTCATGTTATCATCATTTTTTACCTTCCCAGCCAGCTTCTGGCAAGCAAAATCAATGGGGAACCACATGATTTGCTTAACAACCACACAGTTTGCTTAACACCCATGGTGATTTGCTTAACGATCGCCACAAAAAAGGTCATAAAATCAGGTCAGATTTGCTTAATGACTGCTTTACTTAGCAACCAAAGTTCCAGTCCCAATTGTGGTCATTAAGCGAGGACTACCTGTATATCCTGCAGGCTGTTTATTATAGTTTGTAGCACAGTCACAATGAAAAATAAATAGCTGTACAGGATCCCCTTTTCTAACCTTAAACCTTTCAAATGTGTTGGGACAGTAAGAATTCTCAGAAAGTATGGGATTTCTCTCCGAACACATCTGGGCTATGCCAGGGAGGGAAAGTCTTGAATATTCTTCTATTATAGCTTTTCATTTCAAAATAACTTTAACAAGAGAAGAGCCACTCCTCAATTTTTTAAAAAAATCTGTTCAATAGTGTCTGATTCTCGGAGACTGCCTGGACAAGTCCCTGCAGTTTTCTTGGCAAGGTTTTTCAGAAGTGGTTGGCCATTGCCTTCTTCCTAGGGCTGAGAGAGAGGGACTGGCCAAAGGTCACCCAGTTTCCAGCCAAGTGCTTTAACCACTACACCAAACTGGCTCTCACACCTCAAATAAATATAAACCAATAAGATAAATAAAACTCAAATAAAGATAACTTTATAAGATAAGACCCCTAGCCACTTCTAGGCTCTGTCCACACATTTTTAACTTGAATACTGAAAGAACTCAATTAATTTAGGATTCAACCCACTGAACCAGAAATGAACCAGTTGGGCTGAATTAACACAACACAATAAGCCAGTTTAAAAGAAAAAGATTAAAACAAATTAAGTTTAGCAAATATATATAGCAGTGGGTAGTTAACCTATTTTTTAAAATTGATTGATTGATCATGTGCCACCAAATCGGTGTTGACTTTAGCAACCACATAGATTTTCTTCATGAAACTGACCTAGATAAGTTGCAACACACAACTTTGGCAATTATGTCAGTAATAAACTCCAAATGGCTTGAGATGTTAATCAGATCTGGAACATGAGCCCGATCTGTAAATCAAGCGATCTAGTGCTTAGGATGCTAGATTAGGCAATTTAACTTAGTTTAATTCAAGTCCTTTTCAACCATGCAGCTGATTGACTGAAATAATTTACTGCATTTGCATGCTAAATTCATTAAAGGGTGGTTTGTATGTTTGTTTGGTAGCTTAGTGCATTATGCAAATCCAGAACATTCGGTTAGTTTAATATTTGATGTTGTGTGCAATGCCACAAAATGGTCAATTCACTAATCAAATCAGGTGCACCGCACAAACAGTTCTGCCTGATAGGGATGGGATTAATTTGTCAGGCAGATGGTATGATCCACTTTAGATGAGGACTGGGGCCAACCAGACAATCCTTTTTGGTAGTAAAACATGAGCTTGGGGGCCCTTTAGAAGAGTTTGGAAAAGAGAAATAGGAGGCTATGTTGCATGTTGCAAGTTAGAGTCCAGGCCAGTAGAGGTGAAGTTATTGAAGAAGTTGATTTGGTGATGAGATCCTCAGTGAAAGGAACATGAGAGCTGTGACTAGTGTCCATTTGTCTGGAGCTGGTAGATATCCTTCTGAAGCTCTTCCCTGGGATTCCTGGAGACACTGTGCTTCTGGTCATTTCCCTGTTGGCTTTAATTGCCATTTTGTGTTATGGGAATTCATTTAGGTGTACTAAAACAGCAAGGCACATTGCTTTCTCTTGGATCAGCTTCATTGCTTGTGCAAGACCTTCAATTTGGATATCTCTGGTTGTTTGTCTTTAGCCATCATGTTGTAAGAGTTAATCAGTTCATTTTCGAAAGGACCAGGTGGTTCTTTTCCTATGCTGGCAGAGCATTTACAGCATCTACATGGCATGGGACCAGGTTACCTAAAGGACCGCCTCGTCCCCAGAGCATCGACCCGCCCCACCCGGTTATGCAGAGAGGGCTTGCTTCGGACCCCGTCTACAAGAGAATTCCATCTGACGGGGTCCAGGAGGCGGGCCTTCTCGGCCCTCTGGAATATTCTGCCCCTGGAGGTGAGGCTAGCCCCCACACCGATGACCTTCCGGAAACAACTGAAGACCTGGCTCTGCCACCTCGCTTGGGATGGGGGGAGTAATAGCTCCTCTTGGGGTTGGCTTGCTCCGTAGAGTTCTTTTAAAACCTAACATCAGAGCCTCTTGGATCTTATATATTTAATTAATTTATGTACTGTATTTTATAAATTTTTATATGTTTTAATTGCTGGCTTTGTGTAAACCGCCCAGAGTCCCCTCCGGAAATGGGGGAAGATGGGCTGTAGTATAAGTTAGAAATATCAATAAATAAATTTAACTATACCCTCTGCTCTCAAGGATGGAGATACAATAGGAAGAAGCTGGCAGCCGTCCGAGTTAACCCAATGTTTAGAAATGTGTGAGCTGGTGTACCACCCCCTAGGAGGGGTCTCACATTTTGATCAATGAGCACCTGCATGGGGGAAGTTTCAAAAAAAATCAGGGAGGTCTTCATTGTTAGAGGTATACTGAGTTGCCGAACAAGCGGAATCCTTTTTCTGTCATTTATAGTGAGAAGCCAGATAACATGAATGAGGACAATGGCCTGCAGATGGCAGTGAAGTATTTGGCTTAGGGGGAAATGAATGAAGCCTCTGGAAGGCTTTCTTTCTTTCTTTCTTTCTTTCTTTCTTTCTTTCTTTCTTTCTTTCTTTCTTTCTTTCTTTCTTTCTCTTTCTCTTTCATTCATTTATTTTCCCACCTTTATTATTTTTATAAATAACTCAAGGCGGCAAACATACCTAATACTCCTTCCTCCTCCTATTTTCCCCACAACAACAACCCTGTGAGTTGGTTTGGTCTGAGAGAGAGTGACTCGCCCAAGGTCACCCAGCCGGCTTTCGTGCCTCAGGCGGGACTAGAACTCTCAGTCTCCTGGTTTGATTGGCTCCTTCCTAGGGATGAGAGACAGGGACTGGCCCAAGGTCCCCCAGCCGGCTTTCATGCCTAAGGCGGGACTGGAACTCTCCGTCTCCTGGTTTCTAGCCCAGCCCCTTAACTGGCGACCAATGCAGCTCACAGAGTAGTGGCGTTACATGTGCCGAGTAACCAACACCATTTACTACTATTTTGCATCAGCTGAAGCTTCCGAATACTCTTCAAGGGCAGCCCCATGCAGAGCGCGTTGCAGTAGTCCAGATGGGAGGTCATGAGGGCATGAGTGACAGCGAGCAAGGCCTCCCGGTCCAGGGACAGGCACAACTGGCGCACCACCTGAAGGTACGCAAAGGCCCTCCTAGCCACCTGCTCTTCCAGCAGGAGTTGTGAGTCCAAGAGGATCCCCCGATTGCTCACTTGGTCAGTCGGAGGTAGTGCAGGATGAAAGGTGGAAAATCCCCAGCACCAGAAGGTCCAAACACCCAAAGCCACTCAGTCGTGCTCGAGTTGGGTTGAGCCGAAGCCTGTTGTGCCCCATCCAGACCTCCACAGCCTCCAGGCACTGGGACAGGGCAGCCACAGCATCACTCAGGGGGCCGGGGGTGGAGATGTAAAGCTGGGTATCATCAGCGTACTGGTGGGACCTCACCTCAAACCGTCAGATCACCCCACCCAGTGGCCTCACGTAGATGTTAAACAGGAGGGGAGAGAGGACCGAGCCCTGCGGCCCCTCACAACGTAGGCTCGGCTAGGTCTGAAAAGTTGCAGCCCTGTCTCTAAACCAGTGTTTCTCAACCTTGGCAGCTTCCAGATGGGTGGACTTCAACTCCCAGAATTTCCCAGCCAGCATATGCTGGCTGGGGAATTCTGGTAGTTGAAGTCCACCCATCTGAAAGCTGCCAAGGTTGAGAAACACTGCTCTAAACGGGGAGTGGAATTTTGCCTTGTTTTGTCCTGGGAGTCACGACCCGGCCTCGAGGTGGGTCAGAGCCCCCGGCCGCTTGTGACAGCTAACGGTCTGGGTTGTCTGTAAACCGCCCAGAGTCCCCTGTGGGGGAGATGGCGCGGTGATAAAAGTCTAATAAATAAAATAAATAAATAAAATAACGGTGCTGACAGCTGCTGCCGGCACCACGGTGCCCCTTCCGAGACCTCTCAGCAAAGGCACTGCTGCGATTTTGGGCCACGGCTGGCTTTCGGGCAGCACGGGAAGAGGAACAAGTGTACAGAAGGCAGAGCCTCTCCAGTTTAGCTGTTGTTTTCAGAACACCGTCCAAGGCACGGCTTCTTTCCCCCTTTCTGCACCAGTGTGCATTTCAATGTTTTAAGCAAGACATGCAAAGCCGGTCTGGGGAAATACCCGGTTGCTGAAAGATCATGGTGGGAAGAACGTTTTAAAGCTGGTCAGACAAGCCAACGGGTGCGCACCGAAGTTGTCTTTGTAAACAGATCCAGGAATCAGACTTCCCTTCCTGCATAGGGGGGATGTTGGAAAAAGCTATGAAGGAACGCGTATCTGTGCTTTCAGTTCCCTCTGCCTTGCCCAGAAATACCACAGAAGGAAAAAGGACCTGCTGGCTCATTTAAACCTGCTTATGGAATTGATTTACGGTCAACCAAGCTTAACCTCTTAATGCAAATGCAGCAGCTATTGGAGGCTTTGACCCAGTTAAGTGTGTTGTGTGAACACAGCCACTACATTACATATAAAGGCCACATTCCTTTCTCTCTTTTTTTTTTTTTTTGAATATCGTTTTTCTCATCCTCCTAATCGCTGAAATAGGCCATTCTGATGAATGATCCAATGTTAAAGGTGCCATCTAGTGGTAGCTGACATAAAGGGCTTCTCTGGAAGAAAAAAAACCCTGAGAAAACGGGTAAATTTTATGGCTATTTTTGAAGGACTGTACAGGTTGTCCTCACTTAACGACCACATTTGAGACTGGACTTTTGGTTGCTAAGCAAATCAGTCATTAAGTGAATCTGACCTGATTTTACCTTTTTTGCAGCAGTCATTAAGTGAATCACAGTGGGCATTCAGCGAACCACGTGGTTATTAAGCAAATAATGCGGTTCCCCATTGATTTTGCTTGCCAGAAGCGGGGCAGGAAGGTCAAAAATGGTGATCATATGACCACGGGACGCTGCGATAGTCATAAATGCGAACCGGTTGCCAAGCACCCAAATTGTGATCACGTGACCACGGGGACACTGAGACGGCCGTGTGAGGACCGGTCGCAAGTCAGTTTTTCCAGCACTGTCATAAGTCCAAACCATCACTAAACGAATGGTTGTTAAGTGAGGACTACCTGTATCACCAAGAGATGGACAAGCTTTCCATGATGAGAGGCAACCATGGTTTTAGGAGGGCAAAGGTCACAGTGGGTGGGCTGGTGACTCCAAGTTGGTAGAACCATGCTAGATGAAGATAAAAAAAATCAGCATAATTTGTGCTGACCTGCTGCACTGCTTCGTATGGAAATGCCACCAGATCAAGCTATGAACGTTAGGGATACTGTATGTTCTGCTTTCAGTAAAGAACTAAAATCTCTGTAGGAACAGCTGCACACGCTTGGCAACAGAATGTGCACACGCTCACCTATAGAACGCAGACGACCTCCTGAGATAAGATGGATCAGTAGAGGCAGGTGTTCACGTTTACAGAAAATACGGCTGAAACGTTTCCAACACTGATCAGGAGTTTTTATTTCCGTTTTTTAAAACAATAAAAACAAAGAGCTGAGTTCTGAGCAAAATTGAATCACAAAAGAGTCTGTTTTTTCCCTCCAAAGTTTAAACAGCATTGAAAAGTAAGGCTCTGCAAAGGGTATATCGAAATAAATTATCTTCACTTAAACACTGTCCAGTTTCCTCATATTCACCTTTAAACGTCCTAAAAACCTAGCTGTAAAACAGATTATTTCCATTTTTTTTTATTAATACTGGGCTCCTTCTGGATATGGGTGATACTCCTTAAACACTTAAAAACTGCTTGCCTTCCACTGTAAACGTATTTATGGGGCCTAAGACCTTAGAGGCCTCCAACATACCTACTAGCATTTTAAGTATTTGAGAAATGCTGGAACGTACCTAACTATATATCAAGTAGCCCTCAAGTCTTTTGAACCTGTACGTCTTATCAGGCTAATGTTATTGCAAAATGTACAATTAAAAAAATAGATCTTTGCATGCTGCCCACCTCTCGTAAGTAAATGCCGCCTTCCAAACGTCCGCAGCGGCTTCTCTGCACTTTGCCTCCAGGTTTAATTATCTTGCCCCATCCGCTTGCGTAACTGAAAGGCTGCATTAAAAAACACCTTATAGCTCCCTCCTGACTCCTCATCCCTGGGTTTCTCCTTGGCCACCTAACACTGGCAACCACTGAATTGAACATCCTCGCCAGCCTCTCGGGAAAAGAATCCAGACATGTTCAAAACCTTCCATGAAAAGAAGGGGGCAGTTTTAATATCTCTTTGAGCCACTTCAAAACTGCAGCAAAACTTTTGCTCCTGTAGACAACCGGCTCTGCTTCCCTGTAGAAATGTCACTTTTGACCAAATGATTCTCCGTACATTTCAGATGGAAAAACCTTCCTTTCCCAGCAGCCATGTTTGCTTAGAGAGGAGAGGAGGATGGGATGATGGTTTGTTTGTTGGTTTTTTTAAAAATCATAGCCCTTCATTTGTCACTTATTTTACTACTTCTCAAAAGAGCTTCATGGGGAGGGGGGTTCCCTATTGGCATGGTCATCTTCAATCACAGTCCACAAACATGTTGCCCCCCCCCCTTGCAACACACAGTAAGCTTTAATAAGAGTTGCACGTTGGGTCACGAAGGGGGGGAAATAGATATCCCTTGAAAAAGAAAAGAGAAAATCCAACCTCAAAGAAAACAATGAACCCGAGAAAGGTTAAGTGGTCAGCCGCCCAAACACTTATTAGATATCACATGCTTTTCTACGGTGAAGATGCAGCCGACCCGATCCCTTGTCCTCAGCACCGTCTGCAGAGCTCGGAAGAGACGACCCCCGTCACCAGCAGGGAGGGAGAGCGCAGGACGACATCCAGAAGCGTTAGGAGGGATGCCGTTTCTGCAATCTTCGCTCCGCAGCGGCTGCCAACATCCGGCGGCGCAAAGCAATGGGGTCGGAGGCTGTGCCTTCAGCGGGAGAAGGAAGGTCTGGGGCAGGATCATCGAAGGTTTTGTTAAGGTACCGCCTGGATAAACAGAGACAGAAAAAGAGAGCGATATAGAGAGATTTCTGCTGATTCTAGGTATCTGTCTGGGCTTCCACTTTGCCCTGTTGACAAGGTCTCTTTCCATCTGAAAGCTGCCAAGGTTGAGAGACACTGCTCTAGAGCTATGCAAAACCTTAACATTTCAGGGAGAAAGTTAGGGTTAGACAGCCTCTTCCTTAAATATCTCAACCTGGAAACACACACTTGCCACCAATTCATGCCCTTTTTTATTTATTTATTTTGTGTCCAGATCAAACTTTACTCTGCCAAAATGTAGCCACCACCACAGCTTTGTCATTAGCTTGCTGTAGGTCGTCGACAGTACAAGGCTCTGACAGTAACCGACACACCATCAGATGCGCCGGGTCTTGGATTTCTCCGCATTCACATAATGTATAGTCGTCAGCCAACAACCCCCCCTTAAATAAATTCGTCTTGCACCTTGGTACCCCCCCCCTCATCCTGTTCATTGTCCTCCAAACTGTATAAGGGAGAGTGTTTCCAGCAGCCATTTCTTCCTTCGGTAAAATGCTCAAATCGGTGAGCTCATTCCTCCATTTACTTATTCGATTCTGTTCTTTGGACCCCTCTAGGGTATTAGTTCGTGCCATAAAGCTCTTTCTAGATTTAAGTCGACAAATTGGAGGAGCATATCCGCTCAGAGGGTGACGAGAGTCATGCCCTGTATCAAAATAATACACGTTCTGCCTCCACAAAGACAGAACCCCGCAGCAGGTGCCCCTGGAAATCTCTGCATGGAAAGATCTTTCAGGAAAGGCTCTGCACTGTTGAACACAGCCTCACCATTTGCCCTCTCATTCAGTTAGGCCTCGCTTACTATCGTGGGACGGGAAAGATCACGGCCTCCTCCAGACACACACCTGCGCGCTTGTTGCAACAGCTCCTCCTTCCTCTGGACCAACATCCGCTGCCTTTCATCGGCCGACTTGGAGAAGCGACTGCCTCTCGCTTCAAAGTCCTCCGTCTCGGCGGCTTCCCCTTCCGTTTCGTTGAATTCCGCCATCTCGTCCAGCCTGGAGCCGAGCTCAAGCGGGATTCTTTCGGTCTACCGTGCAGGAGGAAAGGGGGAAAGAGAAGAAACGCCCGGTTGCGTTCGCTCATTAATTCAGCCAATGCATTTATTACCGTGACCCCAACGGAGCACGAAAGGGGGAAGTTGGTAATAGTAATAAAATGCACACAAAAAAAGAAAAAAGATTCAGCGAGGAAAAAGCAGGCGAGAAAATTGCTAAGATGGAAGCAGCCCTACAGTTGAAAGCTTTAAAACATCTAAGCTTAAAGGAAAGCAGAGGGAAGGTAGCCACCCCTGCTAACAGATGGAAACTTCTCACTGATTATTTCACTCCATTCGAGATCCCTGCCAGGGCTGCCCCAGATGCTGCGGGTGACGAGGATGTGGCAAGGGTCAGCTAACCAGGAACACCCTCTGCCACTTAAGGACAAGCTAGACTGGCTGCAGGAGACAGTTGGGTGTAGTGGTTAAGGCATCGGGCTAGAAGCCAGGAGCCTGAGAGTTCTAGTCCCGCCTTAGGCATGAAAGCCGGCTGGGTGACCTTGGGCCAGTCACACTCTCTCAGCCCTAGGAAGGAGCCAATGGCAAACCAGGAGCCTGAGAGTTCTAGTCCTGCCTGAGGCACGAAAGCCGGCTGGGTGACCTTGGGCCAGTCACTCTCTCTCAGCCCTAGGGAGGAGCCAATGGCAAACCAGGAGACGGAGATTTCTAGTCCCGCCTTAGGCATGAGAGCTGGCTGGGTGACCTTGGGCCAGTCACTCTCTCTCAGCCCTAGGGAGGAGCCAATGGCAAAGCAGGAGACGGAGAGTTCTAGTCCCGCCTTAGGCATGAGAGCCGGCTGGGTGACCTTGGGCCAGTCACTCTCTCTCAGCCCTAGGAAGGAGGCAATGGCAAACCAGGAGACTGAGAGATTACCTGCATGACCTCTTCAGCATCTTCTTGATCAGTACTATGCCTTTCTAAAGGACTATTCAACGCTGGTCGAATACTGTCAGAACGCTGTGCATGTTTAAAAAAAAACAGAATTAACCGATATGGAAAATGTGAAACTTTTTTTGATCGCTCTAAGTTGCGGAACATCCTGTATTATAGATCCTGCATGAAGCTCCCACCCCAAGACCATGGGGGGGGGGGCTTGGATCGATTAGACGGGACTCCAAGGCCTCTTCTTATGCCACAACTCTATGGTAGCCTCTTACGTGGTTATTATACACATCTATGTATCTACCAGGTAACACAAGTACTGTACATATAGACACACAGACATATGAAGCTTCATATGAAATTTTAATTAAAAAAAACTTGAAGAGATGAATCCACAAAATCGTCTTCCTTTCAAAAGAATATCTGGCAGTAATCTAATGATTCTGCTCCCTATGTCTTTCTCATGACAAATGTATTGTCTTAAAGCCACAACCTTATAAACTCAGTTTTGTGTCCTTGATGATGGGAAGTAAACAGAAACCTATTTTTTGGGCAAGGCCTTCAACTCTAGAATAACTTGAAAAGTAATCTGCCTATTAAACATGCTACCCCAAAAAACCAAACCCTGTGGTTCTTTTATTTAAAGCCAACAATGTTCAAAGTTGCCTGGGCATAGTGGAGGAGATTCCACACAGCTCATCCCAGCCACGTTTTACAATATTTTGTGCATAGAACATCCCCTTTAAGACCCTGTGGGGTGGAGCGTCCCCACAGGCTCTTAAAGCCCTTTCATGTTCTGGATAACCAGCCCTTACAAAAGGAACTGTGCAAAAATGCAGCTACTCTTTCAAACTATCAACGTTGCAGGATGCACACAGTGTTCCTGAACCTTGTATCTACAGAATATAAGTATCTCGCCCAGTTCACAGTCTGTTGCGTTTGACCCACCTGTGTTGGGAAAGGCACCTGGATACGTCCCTCTAAAATATTGTCCGTTGTTATTTCTACCGAGCGGGTCAGCTGCAGATCCTGCAGAATGAGGGGGTAAGGAACCTGGGGAAACATCTCCTGGATTTGATGGGCCTAGGGAAACAGTGCTTAAATGGTTATTGTTCAGGAATTCAAAACTGGCAACTTTTAGTTATAAAAACTCCAAGCATCCATACTGGCAGGGTTTTTTTTGAAGAAATAGAAATGCGAGTTGATCACACACACACAAAAAGGGGGGACACAGACACTTTTGGGGCTGTGTGGCACACGGGTTTCGAGTGGCTGTCACTTTCGTTTGGCACTCCACTCCAAAACACTGCAGGGGCCTGGGGGACGAATCACGCGTTACCTAAGATTATTGTCCCTACTCTTTCGGTACTCTTTTCTCCTTCTAGCCCAGGGTTTCTCAATCTTAGCTACTTTAACAGGTGTGTGGACTTCAACTCCCAGAATTCCACCTTTCTTTCTGTCAGATTTTCCATATGAAATTGGCAAATTGGGTTTCTCTACAAAGCATAAGTGTTTTGGCAAATTGCATCCTCTACAAAGCAAAGGCCTCTCATGGTGACGTGAAGTGCAGGTGCAAGATAACAACGGTCACGTGTGTATTGTTATGGCTAGTTTCTGGATCTTCCCATGAGAACAAATCCTCCTGATTTCCTCTGTGGGAAGCCTTGCCCTGTGAGAGCAAGGAGGGGGGGGAACTCAGTGCTTAGATGCAGCACTGCCACCCAATAGCAGGTCATGCTGTGTGCTTTAGGCCTAATGCTTTGGGCCTAGTGTGTGTCACAGCTAACTTCCAGCCAATCAGAAAGCTAGAAGAACTGAATATACAACCATGGAAAATGGTGTTCTATGCTTCTTGATTTCTAGTGTCTTTTAGCCATGTAGTTCTTCACGTGTATTCTACCTCTGAGGACTGGGCAGTGAGCTATGCCTGGCTTTGGGTATAGGCCGTGGCAGGAACTCTGGCCCTGGGATCAATACACGGAACTCTGCTTATAAGTTTGAGTTTGTTTTTCCTTTTGCAATGCTCTACCATGTATATTCAACTTTCCTTTTTGCGATAATGTACTGTATATACATTATTGCCTTATGCTACAAGTAAACACTCTTAGCCCTACCAGCTGCATTCTTGTCTGTTTATTCTCAAGCCTCAAGTTTTTTCCCCTTTAAGCCAGTGTATATCCCATCACTTTCAGGAGTTCAGGGTAGTGTTCATAGAGTTCTCTCATTGTCAGCCCCACTAGGTAGACCAGACCAAGAAACCAAATCCACAGGAAAGCTAGAATCTGGGTGGGGAATGCTGGCTGGGGAATGCTGGGAGTTGAATGCTGGGAGTTGAAGTCCACACATCTGAAAGCAGCTGAGATTGAGAAACCCTGGTCTAGCCCATTAAGAAACATAATGTATTGCTATCTTTTGCAGGGGTTTAGGGCTGTAGCCAGGGCTTATGGTGACCATGGGGAGCCCACCAACCTTAGGTTATGCTTTCCTGATCGGCATGAATGAATGGAAATCAGAAATAAATGAATGGAATCAGGAACCTTATGAACAGAAGGGCCACGCTCGGATGTTGTATTATGGTGGAACTGTTTAGAATTCTGCCTCAGCTGGGAACTAAGAGCCTGGAGCTGCCTGCAGCTTAATAGCTCCTAGCTGGGTTTCTTCTGCCAGCAGGAATGACTTCATAAACCAGGGCAGATCATTAGTGTTCTCTATATGCACTGGGAACCAAGTGCCAGTGTGTGTGGGGGGGGGGGGGGTTGGGGGGGGTGAAGATGCTGGATTAGCAGTAGGGAGACCCAGATTCTAGCTTTCCTGTGGATTTGGTTTCTTGGTCTGGTCTACCTACTGGGGCTGACAATGCGAGAACTCTATGAACACTACCCTGAACTCCTGAAAGAAAGGTGGAATCTAAAAGAAATGAATACAGCAGGCCCCCGGTTTAAGAACGAGTTCCATTCCTATGTCTGTCCTTAAGTCGAATTTGTATGTAAGTCAGAACAGTTATTTAGCATCAGTTAGTCAAATGTTTGTCTTAGTATACAGTATACATTTTACCTTTCTATGCATATAAAACACTTAAGAAACACTTCCAAATACACTAAAACATCTTAAACGTAATAATACAGAAAGTAGTATTGTGTATTTAACCCAAAACATTGCACTTAACTCAAATTTTTAATATAATAGTCTTTATGGCAGTCCGTTCTTAACTAGGAGTTGTCCGTAATCCGGGACACTCTTAAATCTGCTGAATTACGTAACTCTAGGGAGAAAACAGGCCCCATGATTCTGGCTTGGTAGGAGACAAGCAAATCACAGGTTCTCCATCTGGTAAATTTCAAGGGGGGCCAACCATATTCCCCCAAATATGCCAATCCCACTTAAATTTGTCACCAAAGTGTCCAAATACCGAAATCTAACAACAGCAACATAGCAGATTCATCTTTGTTGCCGTTTGGGTATATTTGTTCCTCTCAATAATTTATTCCCCAGGAGTGGACTATAGTTTGTGAATGTTTATGCTGTAAGACAAGGGTTAACCTTTGGAGGCTCCAGAAATGGATGATGCTAGAGAGATAATTTCTTTACACAAACAACAGTGTGCAAAGTATGAACAGTGGGGCTCACCATGGCATTGAGCTGAGAGTTGCTGGCCTGCGCGATACCAAGGATGTTGGTGGTGTGCATCACCTCGACCGAAAAGCTCGGTAGCCAGCTAGCAATGCGGGACCCTGGAGAAGAGAAATCAGAAGTTAAGATGCCAGAAGGGCCCTTCTGTGATAACCTTCAGTGTCAGAATTCCCAATCAAGAAATCCCTCAGTCAGTTACTCTAAAGCAGAGCTTTCCAAACTTTTCATGTTGGTGACACACTTTTTAGACGTGCATCATTTCGCGACACACTCTTATAGCAGGGCACAAGGCAGGCACTAGGACCTGCGCGGAATCCTGGCAGGGCTCGGAGGCAGCAGCAGCCGCAACACACCCAGACACTGCAGCCGACACACTAACGTGTCGCGACACACAGTTTGGAAAGCTCTGCTCTAAAGGATTCATTTATTCAGGGTTAGTACACTTCAGGCCAGACGAAGCCTCGAATAACGGTTTTCGCGCCTAAGCAGCCTTATCAAAAGAAGCGGCTAGGACACCCATCAGAGTCCAGCCGTAACAAACCAATTCCCACTCCAACCATCCCTCCCCCCTACAGAATGTTCGTTAGGGAGCAGGTGCTTATCAGCTCTCGCAAAGCGATGCAGAAACGCGAAGCCTCTTGAAGCCAAGTAGTGCAAACCAGCAAACTACACGTGTAGAAAAGTCAGAAGCATGGCAGACGAAGACGTGAGGCTGACACCTTCCGATTCATTTTTCTCTGCTACCGTTTTCCATATAGGCTCATGTACGGAGCGCCAAAATTTACTTCGGTCACGTCCAATCAGTGGTCAAGGCGTTTAATGTAAAACAAATGGTTGGCCCCGACTCTGCTGACCTTTAGAAGGTCTATCAAATCTGGCCCCCAGATTGTTAGAGCCTCGACTGGACGATGGTGCATTTCTGTTTGGATCACCATTTTATTACTTCAATATTGGTTATCGGTTTATGTGTTATGGTTTCCTATTCTTTCTGTTTGGTTCTATGGAATTTTTCGGCAATGTGCTCAGCATCGCTTTGGTTGAACTGGGCGGCCATATAAATGTTTTAAGTAGATAAAAAATACACTGAGAAGATAAAAGAGAAGTAGTAATACAACGCGCCCTGGGTGACCAAGGGGTGATGAAAATCCCAACTCTGTCTGTTGATTCCATCACTTAAGTTCTTGTGCTTTATCTGCCAGGCTTTAAAGGAGGCAACAAGTCTCCTTTATTTATTTATTTAAAAAAGGGCTGCTCAAGGGACAGGAACAGAAGCTGGCAGAAACAGTTGGCAAATCTTCTTTACTCCTTTAAGTTGCTTTTCCCCTGCAACTGCTTTTCCTGATCGCTTATTTTATTTTGCATGAGCTATATACAGGTAGTCCTCGCTTAACGACCACAATTGGGACCAGAATTTTGGTTGCTAAGTGAAGCAGCCATTAAGCGAATCTGACCCAATTTTACAACTTGTTTTGTGGCAGTTGTTAAGCGAATCACACAGTTCCCCATTGATTTTGCTTGCCAGAAGCCAGCCGGGAAGGTTGAAAATGGCGATCTTGTGACCACAGAACGCTGCGACAGTCATAAATGCAAACTGGTCACCAAGCGCCCAACTTGTGATCATGTAACCGGGGAGATGCTGTGGTGGTCCTAAGTGTGAGGACCAGTCGTAAGTTGGTTTTTCCACCACTGTTGTAAGTCCGAACCATCAGTAAATGAATGGTTGTTAAGTGAGGACTACCTGTACCATCCTCTCGTCAGAGGGAACCCAAAGTGGTACACATCAGCAACAAACAAACAAAAAAATCTTCCTTGAAAATCAAATAAACCATCTTAAAATAAAAGAATCCACATAAAAAAACAAAACCATAAAAACAATGAAAAGGCAGAGTTTGGCTGTGCAAAAATTAAAACAAAGTTTCAGTTGCAAGCTTTTAATCTGAAAAGCTGGACGGTCCTGCCCCAACAATTATTTGCAAATGTCCCGATGAAGAGGCATTTCTAAAGCTGCTGAAGCTTTAGAAGCAGGGTGTGTGTGTCAGGGGGGAGGTTGGCAGCTGTGCCTCCCCGGGACAGAATTCCATGCTACAATTAAAGCGACACCATTGAGAAGTCCCATTTCCTGGCCACCATTCCATAAGCCACATGGATGGGGGTATTACAAGCAGATGAGCATATGGGTTGGGTGACTTTCTCTTTCAGGGATAGTTTATATGTTGTTCAAAAACAACAACCCTGTGAGGTGGGTTGGGCTGAGAGAGTGTGACTGGCCCAAGGTCACCCAGCCAGCTTTCATGCCTAAGGCGGGACTAGAACTCTCAGGCTCCTGGTTTGCCATTGGCTTCTTCCTAGGGCTGTGACACAGGGACTGGCCCAAGGTCACCCAGCCGGCTTTCATGCCTAAGGCGGGACTAGAACTCTCAGTCTCCTGGTTTGCCATTGGCTCCTTCCCAGGGCTGTGACACAGGGACTGGCCCAAGGTCACCCAGCCGGCTTTCATGCCTAAGGCGGGACTAGAACTCTCTGTCTCCTGGTTTGCCATTGGCTCCTTCCCAGGGCTGAGAGAGAGTGACTGGCCCAAGGTCACCCAGCCGGCTTTCATGCCTAAGGCGGGACTAGAACTCTCAATCTCCTGGTTTCTAGCCCATTGCCTTAACCACTAGACCAAACTGGCTCTCAACATGTCTTCAACAGACATGTCTTCAGCATGTCTTCAACATGTCGTCAATAGACATGTCTTCAACATGACTTCAACAGACATCTTCAACAGACATGTCTTCAGCATGTCAACATGTGTTCAACAGACATGTGTTCAACATGTGTTCAGCATGTCTTCAATAGACATGTGTTCAGCATGTGTTCAGCATGTATTCAGCATGTATTCAGCATGTGTTCAGCATGTCTTCAATAGACATGTGTTCAGCATGTCTTCAACAGACATCTTCAACATGTCTTCAACATGTCTGCAACAGGCATGTTAAGCAAAACAATGCAAGCTGCTGAATCTTCTCAATAGCCCAGATATTTTGGCCAAGCGAAGGCACAAGAGGAAATGAACTCACCATCAAAATGGAAGAAGTGATTGTGCTGGTTCAGGTGAGGTCTGCCTTCAGCTGCTGCCACAGGGGGCAGGTTTTCATCTAGGTTCTCTCTCTGGTGGTCCTCCTGAGCATGGTGGTTGTCCACAATATTCAGTGACATTCTGCAGGTTGGGCAGGAGGTGTCTTGCTCGAGCCAGGAGCGCAGGCATGAGCTAAGAATAAACAGAGAAACTTATGTGGATTTCCTAAGAAGGAAATTAAAGGAATGTTTGTTTTTGTCATCACCAAGGAAACAATCAATTATGCAAACATTCCATCATCATCATTATCATCATCATCACTCCATGCATGACATTTTTCCTTGGATGGTCAAGGATTGTCCATTTCTGCTGTAGATATTCAAAAGTCAAAATCTAAATCTTTTTTTGGTTGGAAACCGGTCTATAGCTACAGAGATCAGTAAGTAAGTAATGAAGTGGGTGCCATTTCCAGCCCTGGCTGTTGAACTGCACTTTTTTTGTGGGGTGGGGGGTCCCCCTGCACTCAAGAATTATCCGAAACACTAGCCACTCATCTGAAATGCTGGATTGCAACTTCTGAAATTCACAGACAGCAGCAGCATGTTATATGCTTGGGACGAAAGAGGTAATAGTTCCTCCTGGGGGTGGTTAGCTTAGTAATATCCTCCTTTTTAAGATCTCACCACCCTCTGGATTTTTTTTCTATTTATTATTATATTGTATTTTAAAATGTATAGGTTTTAATTTTAATATTATTATTGTAAACCACCCAGAGTCTACTGCTGTAGAGATGGGTGGTGATAAATTTGAATAATAAATAAATAAATATCATTTCTACAGCAGCATTTTTCAAAGAAATTAATTTACATTACTTCTTCCATCTATCCCTGCAACATCCGGTTGAAAAGATGAGGAATGGCCAAAGTCTGGGTGAAGGAGTCCTGTGTTTCAAGAAGGGTTTGAAGCTAAATGATCCTCTAATACTATGGGTATTCTCCACCCTGACTGGCTCTTAGGAGACCTAGTGAATTAATAAGGCCTAAACACCACACTTGATTCATGGTGCCAAGGACAGAAACGATGCCCTAAGTCTGTCTCTGAGGAAAGAGATGATTCCTTCCAAGGTATATGGAAAAGCAGCTCTGAAGGGCCGTGCCAGGTTGCTCAGGGGAACAAAAACGCTTGCAAGTAGGGACTAATTATCTTATTAGATCCTGCTTGAAACATTGGCAAATATTTATGGCACAGCTTGCAATGGATGACAACAAACGAAGAAGGAAGGAAGGAAGGAAGGAAGGAAGGAAGGAAGGGAGGGAGGGAGGGAGGGAGGGAGGGAGGGAGGAGGGGAGAAGAAGGAAGGAAGGAAGGAAGGGAGGGAGGGAGGGAGGGAGGGGGGGAGGGAGGGGGGAGGAAGGAAGGACACAGGGGGAGGGAGGGAGGGAGGGAAGATGAGGGAGGGAGGGAGGAGGGGGGAAGAAGGAAGGAAGGAAGGAAGGAAGGAAGGAAGGAAGGGAGGGAGGGAGGGAGGGAGGGAGGGAGGGAGGAAGAGGGAGGGAAGGAGGAAGGGAGGAGGGGGGAGGGGAGAAGAAGGAAGGAAGGAAGGAAGGAAGGAAGGAAGGAAGGAAGGAAGGAAGGAAGGGAGGGAGGGAGGACACAGGGGGAGGGAAGGAAGGAAGGAAGGAAGGAAGGAAGGAAGGGAGGGAGGGAGGGAGGGAGGGAGGTTTTTACCTTACGGATGAAACTACGGCCAAAGAGCAATTGGTGATGAGATTTCGGCAGGCGACTTACTCTGCCCTCCCTTGTCCCCCCCAGTGCTTACTTGTGGAAGAGGTGGCCGCAAGGGAGCTTCCGGGCGGCCTGCATGGAATCCCAGCAGATGGCACAGTCGTCATTGTTGGTGGCCAGTTCTTCAGGAGTTGCCACTGCAAACCTAGAAAAGCAAAGAGGATGGGACGCCAGGGTGAACAGGAGTCATCAGCTGAGGAGCACACAACTCATTCACTCAATATATACATGGTGGGCAAATCATGCTACAGGCAGTCCTCGACTTACGACCACAATTCGGACCAGAATTTCCATTGTAAGCCGTTGAGGTTGTAAGGAGAGTCACCATGTGACCGGACCCAATGCTACGACCATTTTTATGGCAATCGTTAAGCGAATCACAGGTCGTTAAGCAAATCACGGGTCGTTAAGCGAATCCAGCTTCTCCAGTGAGCATTTTTTGCCAGAAAAAGGCAAAAAAGTCACAAAATGTGATCACGTGACCGCAAGACACTGCAACTGGTCATAAATGTGAGCCAGTTGCCAAGCACCCGAAATGCAATCATGTGACCACGGGGGTGGAACGTTTTGCAACACTCAGAAGTGCTTTACAAGCACCCATTCTGAGGCCGTCGTAACTTTGGACCATCGTTAAATGAACAGTCGTAAGTCGAGGACTACCTGTAATTATTTTGCAATTATAGTAGAGGTCATCCCCCCCAAAAAGAGTGAGTGTGAGGTGCATATGGCCCTAGGCTGGGGTTCAAGTGTCTTGCTCCTGATTTAAACGAACTTGCTCACCTTGCTTCCATGTTTCCAACCACCCGCAGGTAGTTCTTATGGCGGCGAAGTCGGCGCTGAACCTCGTGGAACAGGTAGCGCAGCTGCATAAAGATCACCAGGCTGGCCATTGACAACCAAATGTTGCCAAACAGCTTCCAAATATATTTTTTTCCAAGGAGAGCATGAAAGCAAATCACCATTGCAAGAGAAAGAACACAAATAAAGAAAAGAGAATAATTTGCCAATGTCCTGCAAAAACTTCTTCAAAGAAGTGATTATCCTATTCGGTACACGGTTCTCTGTGGAGTCCTTGGGGCTCTCTGAGCTTGGTGGTTGGCTTGCAGATGTTTCGTTGCCCAACTAGGCAACATCTTCAGTTGAAGATGTTGAAGATGCTGAAGATATTGCCTAGTTGGGCAACAAAATGTCTGCAAGCCAACCACCAAGCTCAGAGAGCCCCAAGGACTCCACAGTTCAACCCTGAGCTACTTCTATTCTATTCTATTCTATTCTATTCTATTCTATTCTATTCTATTCTATTCTATTCTATTCTATTCTATTCGTAACATGGTTCTCTCTTGGAAGCTCCAACTTTCAGGAAAACTTTTTTTCCCCTTTCTGGCCTTACCAGAAATAAACATCCCATGGATTCTCTTTCAGATTATTGTTTAGTAGACATTTCCCAAAAGAAAGCCCTTGCTTTTTTGCCCTAACACAAAGCAAAATAGAGAAAGCCCTATCCACAGTATATGCGCAGCATATCCACCAGCTGTTTGCAGTATTAAAATGAAGAGAGCGCTTTATACAAGGGCTATAAAAATGTTTACTCCCTCCCACCACAGGGTCCTCTCTGCTTCTGGAGAAACTGGTGGAATATAAAGCCCTTGAGATAGTGAGAAATAATACTCTAGAGGGTTGGGAAGATAAATCAAGGAAAAAGGAAAATGTGCAGGCGGTTATCTCCGGAAACTTCGTTAGCAAGATTCAGATCAGGGTTGGCATCCTGTGGTCTTCCTGCTGCTGAACTCCAACTCCCAGCAGCCAACAGTGAGGGATGCTGGGAACTGTAGTTTAACAGCTTCTGCAAGGTGCAGGTTGTCCACCTTGAGTTGAGTCAGAAAAGGAAAAGAGGAACGTGGGTTCCATATATTAAGGTATCTGTCATGGACCTAGAAAGTAGATATCATCTACTGCTTACAATACTGACAATCCACTGAACCAAAGCCACATGTATATAGCCACTACTGTTCCCCAGGAGAACGTGAGAAATGTTCCAGCACTTATAAATTACAACCTAAAGGCCATAACTTCATTTGCTCACACACTGAAGCATGTGGTGGTCCATAAAGAGCAAAGGACAGGGAGAGCGAAGGTCTTCTGGTAACATCCACAGTATAACAAAATTCAGTTTCAGGCAACAACATTAGCAGGAAAGATTTTCATCACTATTTATCTAAGCCCCCAGGGAGAAAAAGATGTTGGACATTTCTGTTTGATGATACTCAAATGCATTTCAGTTTAAAGTAGGTACACAAATCACAAACTCACTAAGAACTATGTTTGTCCTTATCTAGAAAGTGCTGCGTTTGATACGTTCAATGTTTCTACTGCAACAGCATCCCGCTGCTGTAGAGACAAGCGGCAGCCCAATCAAGGCGGAGGCTTGGCTCTTCTGCAGTGGCCATGCCGTAACCCAAAACAGCAAGCCAAGCTGAAGCTTTAAGCCCGGTTCTCTCCTCCCTACAGCCTTTCTTTGTATTTTATACAAGTGGCAGCAACCCTAAACGATGACCCATTCTGCGTGGATTTACGAAGGCTAGCTCTGCATCACATCCGCCCGACACAGGATTCACGAAACGATTTATTAAACATTGATACCAGCATATGAATGTGGTGCATCAAATCCAGGGACAGAAGCATTAACTCCATGATGAAATCGGTGTAATAAACATAGGTGCCTTTGCTTTCCCAGGTGCCTTCGTGGTTGAGATCCCAGAGATGAATGATGTAACTATGTGAAGAAAAGAGAAATCTCTGAATGATTCTCCTGGCCAGTTCTACATGGAATAGAGTAACAAAAGTTTTATTCCTAACAGATGCTAATATACACACCTATTACAGGTAGTCCTCACTTAATGACCACAATTGGGACTGGAATTTCAGTTGCTAAGCGAAGCAGTCATTAAGCAAATCCAACCCGAATTTATGACCGTTTTTGTGGCGGTCGTTAAGCGAATCACCATGGGCATTAAGCGAACCACATGGTAGTTAAACAAATCACACGGTTCCCCACTGATTTTGCTTGCCAGAAGCTGGCCAGGAAGGTAGAAAATGGCGAACACATGATTACGGGATGCTGCGACTGTAATTAAGTGTGAGGACTGGTTGTTAAGCCATTTTTTCAGCACCATTGTAAGTCCAAATCGTCACTAAATGAATGTTTGATAAGCGAGGACTACCTGTATTAATCCCAAAACACATGATCCAGCCAGAAATCCAGGGGGCGATTTCCTCCCCCTTCCCCTCCCCCTTAGCCAAAGTGGGAATACAAATCCAATGTGCAGAGAGCAGACTTAAGTTAGGAGGGTACATCATGAGTGCCCTGATACTATATATATACAGCATTCCATCCCTTCAAAAATGGGACGAAATTTGAGTTTTTAAAGAAAAAGACGGTACGGTGTGGAAAAGGTAAAAAAACGTAACTGTCCCATGCAAAACGGGACGTATGGACAGCCTATGTATAATGTAAACCAGTCCTTCCCAACCCGTGTTCTTGAACTGCTTTGAGACTACAATTTCCAGAATTCCTAGTCACTGGCTGACATGGCTGAAAATTCTGGTGCTCCCATTTCCCAACAGCTGGATGGCATTTGATTGGGAAAGGCCGATGATCCAGTCTACGGTCCACTGCATCTGCATCCAGATCCGTTCTACAGATACGATTAAACTTACAATGCCGTTATTAATATATTTTAATATATTTGTATTTGGGTGACTCCCTTTTACAGAGCAGAACTCACATTTTATTGCATTTCTGGAAGGTGTTCGATAATTAATTGCAAACTCAAAAAGAGGAAAAGCAAAGCAAAAAAATGCACCCTCACCCATTGGTTAAATAAATGAAAATGTGACATTGTACTCACGCCCTGAGTCCTCTCATACACATTTTGTTAAGAAAATCCTATACAAGTTTTTCATACCTGTCTGAACTTGGATATCTTACTTACCGTAAAATCACGTGCACGGTTCTTACGGTGACAAGCAGGGACTGTAGAGGACAAAAGAATTCCCTGATCATCTCTGAACCTTGAGCAGGTACCAGGAAAAGTAGTAAACTGCTTTTCCAGTCCTACAAGTTACAACACTCTTTCTACACGCCGCAACCGCCTATGGCCAAGATCAGAAAGAGGTAAGATACAGAAATTATATGACTCCCTGGGCAGGAAGATACTGATCTCAGACCGGTGGGACACTTGCAGGTTTTCATCTGCACAAAAAATGGTCAGAGTAGCTTAAAGTTTTGGAAGATATGAACTCTGGAGAGAATTTTACTAAATGGGTAAGATCGACTGACACCTCTCAGAAAGCACAAATAATTGTTAATGGAGGACTAACAAAATGCTAGGAGATACAAAAAGTCTGTGGCTTGAATGATGTCAACTGGATTTCTATTTTCTCAGTAGAAACGTTTCACTCCTTATCCAAGGAGCTTCTTCAGTCTGAGCAATGTTAGTAAGTATTTATTTAAATATTTAGGATTCCCTTACTAACTTTGCTCAGACTGAAGAAGCTCCTTGGATAAGGAGTGAAACGTTTCTACTGAGAAAATAGAAATCCAGTTGACATCATTCAAGCCACAGACTGTTCCACCTGGATGACTGAGAACCTTCATCGAGATACAAAAAGGGACAAGACAAGGATGCCTGTTGTCTCTGCTCCTGTTTATTTTGGTTCTTGAAGTATTAAACAGAGATATAAAACAAGATGAGAGAATTGTGGGAGTTAAGATTAAAAGAGAAATTTATAAGCTAAGGGCATTTGCTGATGATTTGGTGCTGGTTTTGGGGAATAGGTTAAGGGGAATAGAAATATTAATGGGAAAATTAAAATAATTTGGTAGGCTAGCAGGTTTTAAGATTAATAATCAGAAGACAAAGATGTCAACAAAAAATATGAAAACAGAGGGTCAAACAGAACTGATGGAGAAAACTGGTCTTAAGATTGAGAAAAAAGTAAATTATTTGGGTATCACTATGACAAATATGAATTGTATATTATTTCAAAGCAGTTATGTTAAGACATGGAATGAAATTAAAACGGACATGCTAAGATGGGAGAAACTACAATTGTCACTGTTGGGGAGAATCTCTGTGATAAAAACGAATGTTTTGCCTAGAATGGTGTTTTTGTTTCAGACAATACCTGTTTTGACAACTGATGTACCATTTAAACAATGGCAAAAAGATATATCTAAGTTTGTGTGGCAAGGGAAAAAGCCACGAGTTAAATATAAGGTTAGGGTAGAAAGTACACACTGTTTAGTTGTTTCAAAGCAGCGGTCCCCCACCTTTCTGGCATCAGGGACCGGTCGTGGAAGAAAATTTTTCCACGGACCGGGGGGGCGGGGTTTGCAGGCGGGAGCCAATCGCACGCACCGGGGGGCGGGGTTTGCAGGCGGGAGCCAATCGCACACATCGGGGGGTGGGGTTTGCAGGCGGGAGCCAATCGCACGCACCGGGGGCGGGGTTTGCAGGCAGGAGCCAATCACGCGCACCAGGGTGGGGTAATCGCGTGCACCGGGGGGCGGGGTTTGCAGGAGGGAGCTCCGCAACCCACTAGTGGGCCACGGCCAACAGGTTGGGGACCCCTGTTTCAAAGGAAAGCTTCAATTCTGTTTAAAAAGCCTGTTTAAGCTATTATAAGCAATACTAATTTAGATTTTTATCAGTTTACAGCAGCAGGACAGTTTGCAGAAAACTTTTTAGTTCAACATGTTCTAGAGAAAAACCTAATGCTGAGTCCATGGGTGACTGACAGAGGAAAGTAACGGGTAAAAAGGATCAGTAATACGTAACCGACAATGACTATTATATTAAGTAACCTGAAAGAGGAAACTGAATCTCTCTAACTCTGCTAAACAGGAAAAGCTTGCAAAGCCTATGGAGGATAAGCTCAAAATAAAAACTAAACAACTACTAAAAAAAAACATTTTGAAAAATAAGACCGATTACATTTAATAGAGTGTGATTCAGAACAACCCAAAGGCAAAATTTATTTATTTAGTTATTAGATTTGTCACCGCCCATCTCCTCCCACCAGAGGGACTACCTAGGACATCTGCCATGCCTGTCCTGATGCCAAAAAAGAGCTGAAGGTCATCACAGATGATAGGATGAACACAAGGATGGAATGTGATGCCACTGCAGGAGGACACAGGTATTTAATGGGTTCCGTCAATCAAGCTGACAGGCCAAAATAGACAAGATCTCCAGTCAACTGGCAAAGCCGAGCTGGAGAAGTGCCTGTAGCACTCATAGCTAACTTTCAGGGACACAACACGCTGGAAGTGGAAATCCAGTGCATGTAACCCACACCGTTTATAGATTTTTGATATGCGGCAAATCAAGAGCCAAAGAACTGGAGCCACGTAGCTTGTAGAAGAGAAGGCCAAGCGAATAGCCTGTAAATATACTGAAGGCTGTTCTAAAGAACATGTAGGTCAAATGTGGGAGCTACGACCACACCTATTCAGAAAGCAACAGACTGAGGAACGCCAGTACCAAGGTTTGGATGTTAATTTAAATTATAATTACATAATTACAATGACGTGAGGTGAAACTTTGAATTGCACGCCTCCTGTGTTTATCCATGAGAGGCTGGAAGGGGGCCTGCAATCCTGAACTGAGCATATAAACGAAGTTCAGAAACTTAACAGGCAAATATGTTATTGAAAACAGGCTACATCTTCCAATGATTCTCCCCTCTTCTTCGAGCTTTGCTCAACAGACCGAGTGTTGAGTCCAGCAGAAATCATTCAAACGTTGAGTAAAATACAGTAATAAGAGCGATTTACTGGCTACTCAACAATATGAGAAGCCATTTCCAGTATATTCTGCTAAAGACATAAAAGAAATATAGCCGCCGCCACCCCATGCCCAACAAAGCCTGATTAACCAGAAAGCCTAAAACTTATTGCTATGTGATCTAACCAGAAATCTCACCTCCGCAGCCATGAAAGATAGTGTGTGCATTCCATGGGCATAGCCAATGACCCCGCATACCACTGCAAGGCCACAGCAGAAAAGCAACATGGCAACCAGCAGGGTCAGGACTCGAATGTGGCTGTTCAGTGGGGTGGTGGGAGAAAAAGACAACTGAAAAATACAAACAAATGAGTTAGATCAGAGCTTTCCAAACTTTTCATGTTGGTGACACACTTTTTAGACATGCATCATTTCGCGACACACTCTTACAGAAGGGCATCATTTCGCAACACACTCTTACAGCAGGGCACAAGGCAGGCACTAGGACCTGTGCGGAATCCTGGCAGGGCAGGTTTGGAGGCAGCAAGGCACAAGGCAGGCACTAGGACCTGCGCGGAATCCTGGCAGGGCAGGTTTGGAGGCAGCAGGGCACAAGACAGGCACTAGGACCTGCGCGGAATCCTGGCAGGGCAGGTTTGGAGGCAGCAGCAGCCGCGACACACCCAGACACTGCAACTGACACACTAACGTGTCCCGACACACAGTTTGGAAAGCTCTGAGTTAGATAATACCCACTGCTCATTTTGACCACCAGCGTTCCCCGTGAAGACCATTCAAAAGATTTCCCAGAAGAACACCTCCATAGCTTGCCTTTAAGGAGATCTGATGGAACAGTTTCAAATTAGCCCAGGGTTTCTCAACCAGGGTTCCGTGGCACCCTAGGGTTCCACGTGAGGTCACTAGGGGTTCCCTGGGAGATCACAATTTATTTAAAAAATTATTTCAAATTCAGGCAACTTCACATGAAAGAGGCAAGTTTCATTCTTTATTTTTAGTTTAAGAACTGTTAATGCATATCTACAGGCCTACCCATGAAACGAATATAATAATTTTGTAACTTCTGGCCTGTATTTGTGCCTGAATGTCCAGGGGTTCCCCGAGGCCTGAAAAATATTTCAAGGGTTCCTCCAGGGTCAAAAGGTTGAGAAAGGCTGAATTAGCAGTTCCTGGCAGATTCACTGTCCTTACGGAGGTTCCCGTAAGAAGAGCCATCTGGCCCTAAGCCCATTGAGTCCAGCATTCTGGGTCACGCAGTGGCCCTCAGGATGCCAATCTGAGAAGCTCACAGTCCAGGACAGGATGGCCACAGCCCCCTTCCCCTGTTGCTTCAAATTCCACAATTTAATTACTGTATGTGCTGCGTGAAAAAGTATTTCCTGCTATCCACCCTGAATCTCCATGCATTTAGTTTCAGAGGGTGACCTCAAATCCTAACCTTGTAAAACAGGAAGAAAGAATATCCTTTTACAGGGAAACTGCCACGCTCCTTAACTATGTTGGATGCCCTTTTGTCACCTTTTAGAATATGATTTTTAAGGGGGAATGACCACAAACTCTACACAATACTCCACGGGTGATTTCAACCCAGATATCTGTAAGGCCATTCATTAGATCAGCAGTTCTACTTTTAATGCCCATTGTAAGGATTTCAAACATAATCCTTCATACATCACTTTACACTTCTCTTATACAGAAACACTTTCTTCCTTTGGATGGGGCACTCGCCAGAGCAAAAACGAGGGCACCTCCGCTATTATTTATGGGCCAAAGTTGTGCTCCAAAAAGTTGCTGGCAAACCCACAGAAAAAAAAATTGGGCAAAACAAAGACCAAAAATACATTTGAATGAATTAAACTTAAATTAACAAGTGCATCGAGAGTGGTCAAAATAACTATTCATTCATTCATTCATTCATTCCAATTTATATGGGCAACCATCACACTAAAGTGACTGTGGGCAGCTCCAGGTTTATTATTCATTATGACACTCTGAATGCATTTAATAATCTTCTCTCTCTTTAAAAGCTACATGCGGCACAGTCTGTACTCCCAGCAAAGAATTAACTCACAAGTGCAACCAGAACAGGAGATCAAAAGGAATTTTGGAAGGGTTTGCACTACAGGGAGTCCTCACTTAATGACCACAATTGAGACCAGGATTTTGGTTGCTAAGCGAAGCAACCCAATTCTACCTTTTTTGCGGCAGTCATTAAGCGAATCACTGTAGCCGTAAAGCGAACCATGTGACCGTTAAGTGAATCACGCAGTTCCCCATTCATTTTGCTTGCCAGAAGCCAGCCGGGAAGGTCGAAAATGACGATCACGTGACCACGGTGACATCATGAATGCGACAGTCATAAATGCAAACCGGTTGCCAAGCGCCCAAATTGTGAACACGTGACCGTGGGGACTCTGCGACGGTCATAAGTGTGAGAACCGGTCATAAGTCGTGTTTTTTCAACACCGTTGTAAGTCCGAACCATCACTAAATGAATGATTGTTAAGTGAGGACCAAAGGCACAGCTCCATTACCCCATCTAGCTTTTTGAAGGCGTCCAAATTCATGAACCGTTTCATGCAAAAATAAAAGGAGAAAGTAATTCTTCCACCCCAAATATCAAACTTAGATGCCGTAGTGACAGATTGGTGATAGGGTCCTGTGTACCTGAAATCTCCCATCCCTTGGCCCAGATTCCTGGGGGGGAAAAACTTACATATTCAAACCTGTCCTTGCACAGCTGGACCATCAGATGTAAAAACACAAGCCCAGAAAACCAGAGGCACCACATGACCACTTCTTCTACTGTCTGGACATTTAACACACCAAAAATAAAAATAAACTTGTAGAAGATGAAGTTCCAAAACTTATCCTTGAGATGCTGAAAAAGATGTGCACATAGAATTATTACTCTTGTTTTTAAAAGTCATGCTACACATTGTGAATTATTATGCAGTAAGATAAACTATAATCAGCTTACATATGTTCTGGTCATACCTAATCTACTTAAGGTTTATTCTAAAACTAAAATGTATTACTGCCAAGGCATTTTCGGATAACCTTTCATGTTTTTGGAATTCCACCTTAAAATTAATAATTTTGTTCTCTGTCTGGTGGCTCAGGTAATAAAAATAGGTGAAAATGCACATTAAAGAGCAAGAATTTAATGAATATCGTTCACCCATTTGTGAAATATGACGTTAATGGTCATTCCAAACAAGGATTTCTTACCTGCCTTTCACTAACACGGAGAGGACCAAAAGCAATTGTCTGTATTAGCTTTGCAATTAGCATTAGAATGCAACAAGCTGTATTCACCAACACCTGGGGAAAAAATAAAATAAAAGAATAAAAGAACAGAACAGAACAAGTTTGAAAGTTCAGCCCATCTGTATACTGAATCTTAAGAACAGCAGCAGCAAAACTGTCCCAAAACTCAGATCTACTTGCCAAATTATTTCCTTTCAGACATTTGGGACAAAATGTTATACCCAGTTAGGACAGCCATCACCAAAATGATGTGCAACAAAAGAAGAAATGCATAAAAACAAAGACATATTAATACACCCTTGTCATGTTTCAAATTCAGATGATTTCAAACAAGTTACACAGTCAAGTTAATTAAGATACATCCAACATATCTGGGGAAAGTTCTGCTAAATGATGTTTCTCCCTTGTCAGTTTTACGTGTTCTGGAAGATGCTCTTACAGCACTTTGGAGACAAAGAGTTAAAGGTGATTTGGAACACACCTGGGTCTGCACAGAACATCTGCTGGAAACTCCTGCAACCAAAAGTGGATTTCCTGAGATTGCATTGCAACTGCAGAGAGCAGCTGGGTGATCCCAAGACAGCCACTTTTAAGGGGTTGACCAAGTCATAGCATTGTAGAGTTGGAAAGGGCCACAAGGATCAACTCTCTGCGATAGGCAGCCAAACCAATGAAACCATCCCTAAGAAATAGCTGCCGAGTCTCTTCTTAAAAACTTCCAGAGATGGGGAACCCATAACCTCTGTAGGTACACTGTTCCACGGATCTTACCATCAGGAAGTTTCTCCTTATATTTCTATGAAATCTAGGGAGTTGCCATGGGCCTACTAATTCTGATCCTAGTTTCTGTGACCATGGAAAAGAGTTTGCAGAGGATAGTTTAAAAACAGCTCTATAGCTGACATTCACCAAAGGGTCTAAACCTCCGTGATGTCTGTAATTTGCCACAAACATTACAGAGAAGAATCAGCGAGAGCATAATTCAAGAATTCTAGGGGTGTAGTAATCTCTAAAGCAGGGCTTTCCAAAGTTTTCCCACGGCGACACACCAACCGCTGTTGGTGTGTCGCCGCAGGAAAACCCAGAAGTGCCGCCATTGCGGCAGTGCGCAAAAACCCGGAAGCGCTGCTGCCGCTTTCGGGTTTTTGTGCGCCACCATTGGTGTGTCGCCGCGGGAAAACCCGGAAGCGCTGATGATTGCATGATGAGCGCATGATGATGATGATCAGCGCTTCCGGGTTGTGTGGCGACACACCAGACTGTGTGTGGTGACACACTTTTGTGTCGCGACACACAGTTTGGAAAGCTCTGCTCTAAAGGAACATTTTACTGTTGGCTTTGTTCAGATGTGCTCTTTTGTACAGTCAGGGAAAAAATGAATGGAATTAAAGGCCTGTCTATAAGACTCACGCGTCACCAAAGACAGTACAGTATTATCTTTCAAACAGGTAAACAATCCCAAACCTGGCCCAGCTAGATCCCAGACCGGTTTCCAGCATTTCCATCTGAAATGTGAAAACATATGTAATTCAGGCCTGTATCAACAAAAAGCGATCCCTGGGGCAGTTGAGAAATCAGGATGCACTTCCATGCACACTTATCTGAAAATACACCCAGCAAACTAGCTTCTAGGGAAATATGCATGAAAGTGATCTACAGTGGCTTTATTCTCACCCTCCTATTTGGGTGTGCAATACAAGTGAAATATGGGCAAGGAAAAAACAACTTGGTTTGGCAAGGCCGAGAGAAACCGAAGAACAGAACAGGAAAGAGAGATGGATGGACAGAATAAGGTCCTGGAATGTCCCTGGAAGTGCTGGAGACAGTTGTGGGAATGGGTCAAGACAGCGGGCCCAACCTCTAATTCAGAGTTTCTCAACCAGGGTTCCGCAAGAGGTCAACAGGGATTCCCTGGGAGATCACGATTTATTAAAAAAATTATTTCAAATTCGGGCAACTTCCAATTAAAGAGGTAAGTTTCATTCTTTATTTTCAGTTTAAGAACACTGTTAATGCATACATACAGGCCTACCCATGAAACGAATATAATAATTTTGTAATTTCCGGCCTATACTTGAGCCCGGATGTGCGGGGGTTCCCCGAGGCCTGGAAAACATTTCAAGGGTTCCTCCAGGGTCAAAATGTTGAGAAAGGCTGCTCTAATTTAAACAAATAGATACATAAATAACTATTATTTATAAATAAATAAAAGGAATAAGCAAAAACGGCAAGACAAAACAAAATGTCTGAATTCGGAAAGGAAAAGTAAGTAACAAATGAAAATAAATGCAAACAAACAAACAATAAAGTTTGGCCTTGATCTTAGCCAGCAACAATGGGAGTTTCTTAAAGGCAGAGCATTTAAATTTTAGATTTAGATTTGGGGGGGGAGGGGAAAGAAGCTTCCAAGCAACAGCTTGTCCCCAGCGAAGAAGGGCTTAATTGTTCCCCCAACCCTGAGAAATCAGACGTTTACCTGCCTCCACATCCCCCTCCCCAGGTGATTTGCTTCATTGCCTGCATGGTAGATTGCCAACGCCTAGGCTGGGGGGGGGGGGGCTGGGCTGGGGGGGCCTCTGGCAATGTTCCAGTTCTCTGCCAGTTCTACGAGTTGCTCGAGTTGCTCCTTTACTCTTGAGCCCAATTTAAGGTGCAGATTTTAGTGCTAGCCTTGAAAGCGCTACTGGTTTGGGATCAGGTTACGGGAAACAGTTCCTGCCTCCCCTCTGATTCTTCACCAAGAATTCATCATTGGCGATCACTCGTAGCCGAGTAAGATGGTCTTCCAAAGGTAAAAACTTAACAGTGGATCCGCAAGTGGCTATAAAGGCCAATTCTGGATCCGCACAACCTCCCACAATGAGGGCATAGGTTTCCGGGTGGGAGACGGTCATGATGAGGGTTTGCCTGACGTGCCTTCCTTTTAGCTCTTTTCTCCCTTTCGCCCTGTACTCGTGCTTCTTCAAAGTCCATAGCGCCATTAATAAAGGATGACCTCCAATTGAAACGCTCATGAGTTAGGGCTTCCCAGTTCTCAATGCTGATATTACATTTTTTAAAATTAGCTTTGAGAGTGTCTTTGAATCTCTTTTGCTGTCCACCAATATTCCGTTTTCCATTCTTAAGTTGGGAGTAAATTAACTGCTTTGGAAGACGATGGTCGGGCATTCGAACAACATGGCCGGTCCAGCAAAGTTGATGTTGGATGATCATTGTTTCAATGCTGGTGGTTTTCGCTTCTTCTAATACGCTAACATTAGTCCAAGAATTATTGGGCTGGTGAATAGCAGGATCTTTTCTGTTATGGCCCCTCCAAGGCTCTCTTCCAAGTGACAGCTCTATAACTTTAAAAGAACCCGAAGTACCTCTTCTTTTTTCAAAAAAATATTTATTTGTTTCAAAAACATCTGGATAGCCACCTGTCTTAAAACAACTCTGGGTGGCGGACAACCAAGAAAACAATATAAAGCAGTATAAAACCAACAGCCGTAAAACTAAAAATAGAAAAACCAGTTTCTAATTCCAGTTTTTTAGAGACTCTTGGGAGCCATTTATAAATTTTTTAAAATCTCACGCTGTTATGTTTAGCTTTTACTGCTTTATCTCATATTACAAATAGTTCCATTTTATATTGGCCACTCTTTCAGATTGAGTGACGTGTTTTAAAAATGTGAAACTGGCATTATGAGCTACCTGGGCACGTAGCAGGCTATTAAACTTATTCAGTAAATAATATAAAGCAAAACTAACCCAGATATAATGTGCCAAGAATCCACACCCATTGTCTGCAAGAGTTGTTGGAAAGCTAATCACAGCTGCAGTGATCCTTTACACACACAACTTCATATGACAGTGTGGGTTTGCACAATACGTTCAACTAAATAAAAACATCTATGCTTTCCAACAACTCTTGCAGACAATGGGTGAGGATTCTTGGCACATTACATCTGGGTTAAAAAGTAAAGGTTCCCCCCGCACAGTTGTGCAGTCGTGTCCGACTCCAGGGGCCGGTGCTTATCTCCGTTTGTTAGCCGAAGAGCCAGCGCTGTCCGAAGACGCTTCCGCGGTCATGTGGCCAGCATGATGCTCGCAGAACGCTTCTACCCACCGAAGTGGTCCCTATTCATCTACTTGTATTTGCATGCTTTCGAATTGCTAGGTTGGCAAGAGCTGGGGCGAGTTCGGGAGCTCACTCCGTCACGGGGGGGGGGGGTGTTAGGGATTCGAACCTCCGAACTTGCAATCAAGAAGCCTGGCGTCATACCTGCTGAGCCACCACGCCCCTTTATCTGGGTTAGTTTTGCTTTATATTATTTACTGAATACGTTTAATAGCCTGCTATGTGCCCAGGTAGCCCATAATGCCAGTTTCACATTTTTAAAACACATAGTGTCGTGTGAAGCAGCTACCTGTAAGGTAGACAGCGCACAAATATTGAAAAATAAATCAATAAATAAAAACTTTGGTAAAGATGACCTATTTGAGTTAGGCTGACCATATGTCCCATTTTGAACGGGACAGTCCCGTTTTTTAAACAATTCCCTTAAAACGTCCCATCGTTTTAAGAAAAATATCCGTTGTGTCCCGTTTTTTAAAGTTCCCGCAACGAAGCGCACCCGCGCCCACCCACACAAACGCCTGCACACACGCGCACCCACTTTGTCCAGCGAACCATGGGTAGGTTAGGGTCCCATTTCCCCCCCCCCCAAGGAAATATGGTCAGCCTAATTTGAGTATATGAATCAAATGACCATGAAAGAAAACAACTGAGTTTTTAACTCAGTTAACCTGCCTTTAGGTTCAGTGTGCTGTGTGAACCCAAGTCCATACATTCACCTTGGGAAACTGAGCAACAAGAACAGGAATAATGGAAAAAGAGAATATTGTAGCTGCTTCCAACCACTATAGTAGTGAATCTTGGCACTGCCCAAGGGAGGGTGGACTAGATGTTCTTCAAGACCCCTTCCAACCCTTATGTTCCAAGATTCTAATGCTCTACATGCAGAAGATCCAATTTTTTTTCCCTCTGGCATTTCTAGATAACCCAGAAGACTATTCTGGGATGGGTCCCAAATCTCTTCACCATAAAGGCCCTTCTAAAGCAACCTGTTGAGAGGCAGAAGCCCAAAAATGATCTATCTTGGAATCCAAGATCTCTTTCTGAAGCAGATTTGAGAATTTGCCCATCATACCAGAAGGGAGACTAGCAGAGTATGTCACAGGTAACCTCAGATGGAAAGACTACAGCTCCCCTAAACCCCAGCCACATGGCAATCATCCAGGGTGATGGGAGCTGCAATCCAAAACATCTGGTGGGCATCTGACCGTTCATCCCAGGTTAAGGGGCTACCTGCACTGCAAATATCCTTCACATTGAATCTGAAGCAACTCAAACACCCACATCTGCCATGATCTCATCATCATACCACACAGACCCCAGAGAACGTCTTCTGGCCCACACATCACTCAAGGCCCAGCCTGGGACTGGAAGGCTCCCCGTTCAGGTTCTTCTCAACCTCAAAGCTTCCTGGGGGACTTTGTGCCAGTCCCTTCCACTCAGCCCAAATTGCACCACAGGATTGCCATCATAAATGGTCCCACCATCTCACGTCTCCCCCTTGCCCCTTTGCCATAATACTATCTCCTGGCTGACCCACTGGCTCCACAACTGACCCACTGGCCCACTTTTCCCAACATGGCCAGAGGGAGGGGGCATTATTGGACAAATCCCATGTTCACTATCCATTGGGATGATGCTAGCTTCAGATGATAGGGCTCCCAAAATGGGACTGGACTACAACTGCCATCATCCCTGTTCGTTTGTCATGTAGATGGGAAAGAAGAGTAGACATGGGTCCCCTCCACTAGGTGGGCCCGACCAATGCTTTTGACCAGTGTTTCTCAACCTTGGCCATTTTAAGATGTGTGGACTTCAACTCCCAGAATTCCCCAGCCAGCCATGCTGGCTGGGGAATTCTGGGAGTTGAAGTCCACACACCTTAAAATGGCCAAGGTTGAGAAACACTGCTTTTGACTACAACTCCCAAAAACTCTGACAGCAGAGACTGATGGAGCTCTCCAAATGCTGGTGGCGAACAACGCCTCTAAGCCCCATCCCTCCATCACACTGATTAAGAACAATGCCACTGGGCAGTAGCTTCGACCAGTCCTTTCTGCCAGTAAGGTTGGTTAAGGAAGGGACTACAATGCCCATCCTCCCTGCAGATGTTGGCCAGTGGAGAAGCCAACAGAAAACTAGAGAAAGAATTGGGACACCCCCACAGGGGGGCAAAGGGGTCCCCAAAAGTTAATGAAACCTCCTTCCCATCACCCACTCCTAGCACCTAGGGAAAATGGGAGTCGGAGTCAACCCCCTAAGACTCTCAAATCACCCTTCTTATCGCCCCATCTTCCCAGCTGGGGATCATGGGAGCTGGAGTCCCAGGGAACCTGAAGCACCCAGTCCTGCTAGCCAAGCAGAATGAGAGTCACCCCCAGAAGATGTACCTTCTTGACTAGGGGGGGGGGGGCAGCGGGAGAGCCGATCCCACCCATGCTCCAGTCCTGCTAACTGGGGATCATGGGAGTCAGAGTCCACCCCTAAGGCTCTCGAATCGCTCCTCCTATCGCCCAGTCTTCCTAGCTGGGGATCATGGGAGTCAGAGTCCGCCCGCCCCAGACTCCAGGAGCGCCCAGTCGTGCTAGGCGGGTATGGGGTGCCTGGCAGGGGAATCCCCAGAAGGCGCACCCTCTCTGCCCGTGGCGGACAATGGGAGCCGGAGTCCACACCCCAGGGCCCCTGCAGCCCCAACCCCGCCAGCTGGGGATGATGGGACCCGGAGTCCGCCCTCCCCAGGCCCTCCCGGGCGCGGCGCGCGTCCCCGGGGCTCACCCAGACGCAGAGGCCGTCGGAGAGCAGGTAGTAGGCGACGTCCAGCGCGGCGGGGCCGTGGCCCGGCGGCGGCGGCGGGTCGAGCGGCGCGGCTTCCCCGGCGGGCGGCTGGGGCGGGGGCTCGGCCTGGCGGAGGGTGCTGTAGGCGCTGAGCAGGCAGCCCAGCAGGGCCAGGGCGCTGAGCGCCGCGTAGACGCGCAGGCTGGGCCACGGGAAGCGCTCCAGGAAGAGCAGCGGCATGGCGAGGGCGAGGGCGAGGGCGGCGGCTCGGCTCGGCTCGGCGGGTCTCCCGGCAACAGCGGGCGGCCACACGCGTCGCGGCGCCCGGGGTCTCTCTCTGGGCAGGGCCGGACCGGGCCGAGTTGCTGCGCTGCCTGCCTGCCCGCCTGCCTGCCTGCCTGCCCAGGAGGCGGAGGTGGGGGCGGAGGAGGAGGAGCCGAGCCTGGCCGGGCCGGGCCGCGCCTGGCCGCGCCTGGCCGCCCGCCCGCGGGGCCCCCTCGGCCGGACGGGGCGCGCGGGAGGCGGCGGCGCGGAGAGCCGGCAGGAACGGCGGGGCGGGATGCGTGTGCGTGTGTCCCGGGTTAGCTCCCCGCGCGAGCGAGGCCTTGCTACAGCGTCGCCAGAGTTGCTCCCCGTCCAGGAAGGGAAGACGCTGCGCCCCGCGCGCGCTCGGCGCCCTGCTCCGCGGCTCCCGGTCTGGGTCTGGGTGCGCTCGGCAAAAGGTTCCCGACGGAGCCGCCCCCGCGGGTGGGCAGGCTGGATGGCCCGAGGGAGGGGGAGCAAGCGGGCCCGGGCGCCGGACCCCCGAAGGGCCCCTGGATGGAGGTTCGCGGCATTGGAGATGTATGGATTTGCGCGTGGATAAGGGATGGGTCGTAGGAAGAAGAGTCACTTTTCTGTAAGATGGGCGGCTATATAAATTTGACAGACAGACTGACTGACTGACTGACTGACTGACTGCATGTAACGCGTTATGGGGGGACGAATTATTGAGTTGGTTTGTATTTGTGGTGGTGAAGATCGGAAATTACTTCTTTAAATATTTCTTTTTTTCTTTCTCATTTTCTTTTTCTTTCTGTATGCCTTTTATTCTCTTTACCGTTTCTCCTTTCTGAGATTCGTTTGTATTTTCTTTTGCTAGGGTTATGAAAACTTTCGATAAAGAACATTTTTTTTATAAAAAAGGACAGGGCGAGAACAGTCCCTTCCCTCTTCGGGACTTTAAAGACTTGCAGAGATGAAGGGGAGGCTGGTTGCAGTGGCACCAAAATTGGGAAGGGGGGTTGTGTGTAGAGGCATTGTGGCTGGTGCTTCAGGTGATGAAAACGGGAACACAAGAGCCATGCTCCTCCCTGCAGGTTCCCTGCGGGATTTTGGACCAGTCCCTCCCAGCGCAGCCTACCTAGCAAGATTGTTGTGGGGATGACATAGAAGAGCAGTGTTTCTCAACCTTGGCCACATTCAGATGGGTGGACTTCAACTCCCAGAATTCCCCAGCCAGCAAGGCCCTGCCTTGGGAGTGTTATATCCTGCCTTGGTGATTCATCCCTTAAACCCTTCATTCAGGCCGCGTTCAGAAACGTCACCCACCGCAAGGGTAACCTCTAGACTTTGATCAGGAGTCATCTGTGTCATGCAGCACTTCTTGCATGGCATTCAGTCGCTGCTTTGGACCTGTAACCTTCTGTATCAACCTGTGCCTGATTATCTTTATCGCTCTGTTTAATGAACCAGCTTTCTCAGCAGCTGTGGGATTCCAGATGTGTTTTAGATGACAGCCTCCATCATTCCTGGCTATGCTGACAGTCCAGCAACTGAATGTCTTTTTTAATTTAAAAAAAAAAATTCCCTTCTCACCCCTATGGGTGGTATGTGTCTTCCTGAACCTCGGGTCCTCTACCAGAGGCCTGGGAGTTTGAGGGTTCTGCATAATATCTTAGCTGTTCCTAGCCCTGCGCTCTTCTGGACAGAGAGCTCTGAGGTTGCTCCTGGGATCTGTTGGAGCCACTCTCCCAGCTTGGGAGTCACAGCCCCAAGTGCTCCTACCACCACTGGGACCACTTTGGCCTTCCCTTTCCACATCCTCTCTAGTTCCTCCTTCAGGCCCTGGTACTTCTCCAGCTTCTCATCCTCCTTCTTCCTGATGTTGCCGTCACTGGGCACCGCTACATCTATCACAAATCTAACTCCTGTATTTTGCAATAGCTGTCATTTCTAAAACCCTTTCAAGTGCACTTCACAGTTACTCAAACAAATAGCGCTTAAGGTATAGGCAATTTGGATCTTAAAATTGGGAAAGAAAGGTGGTCTTGTACATGGAGACTTACAGGAAAGTGCAAACCAATCCTTCCGAGGCGATGCTACTTGTGCAGCTGTGGAGAACAGATGTAGCTCAGAGTTGGATTGTTGTCAGGTTGCTATGATATTGTCTTGAAAGGTGTGCAAGAAATATGCCGCACTCCGAGAACCCCAATAATGCTGATCTTTCCAACCAAGGCAGCTAATTTTAATCCTGAGTCATTTGCTGTCCTGCTAAATGAGACCTCTCTCTTATCACAACTCACCCTCCTGAAGACCTTAGGGAATATTCTTAATAAAATTATACCAATTGTCTTTGAGTTAAAATACGGAAGATTATTAGAAAAGGGAAAGTTATTTAATTTATTTGCAGTCTCTCCATGGGGAAGAGCTAAGTCGGATTTTTTTTGGCCAAATCATGAAATCTTATATGCATGTCCGATTTCCTAATACGGATCCACTTTCCTATCTAACTCTTAGGAATAAACAAGGCTAATTTTTTAATACTACTACTATACTGTGGTTTGTTCAACAAACTATGTATGAGCTTAACCTAACTGAGGAATGTATATACAACTGGCTTTTTTCAAGGAGTCAGAATGAAGGCTTTTTCAAAAATGCAGTAGCATTGTAACAAACCAAAATACAATTTAAACTTGGAAGGGAATCCCCATTATTCATACTTATTTTGACAGTAAAAAGAAGCCTTAAAATAACAAAATCACCCCGCCACTGGAAACCAAAATGGCTACGTTGCTTGTGAACATTCAGAGGCCAAGTATTAAAAGTGAAAATTACCTCTCTGCAATGCAGCAAAAAGATGCAAGCCAGAAATCAGCATTTTTGCAGAAGCCTGTAGAACGAATTTGCTGGCCTCAGCTGGTGAGAGGCATGACACAATTTGAAACTTAGCTGTGACTTCCTCAGTGCTTTCAGTAACTGAAATATGAATACTCCTGTATATTTAGCCCACCTCAAACATCCTCTTCAACCTGGTTCCTCTCAAACTCTATGTAAGAAAGGCAGAGATAAAAATGGCATTGTGACAGCTGCCAATCGAGCAGGATCAAGTTCCATGCAATGGGACACACCTTGAGTCCTTTTCTCTTCTCTTCTCTTCTCTGCCTTCAAGTCAGTTTTTGACTCCTGGCAACTGCCTGGACTAACCCCTGCAGTTTTCTTGGCAAGGTTTTTCGGAAGTGACTTGCCATTGCCGCCTTCTTAGGGCTGAGAGGGAGGGACTGGCCCAAGGTCACCCAGCTGGCTTTGTGCCCAAGGCGGGACTAGAACTCCTGGTCTGCCGGTTTCTAGCCTGATGCCTTAACCCAGAGCTTTCCAAACTGTGTGTGGCGACACAAAAGTGTGTCGCCACACACAGTCTGGTGTGTCGCCACACAACCCGGAAGCGCTGATCATCATCAGCGCTTCCGGGTTTTCCCGCGGCGACACACCAACGGCGGTTGGTGTGTCGCCACGGGAAAGCTTTGGAAAGCTCTGCCTTAACCACTACACCAAACTACCTGGTATCAATCCCATGCCCCAATTCAATGCCTTTGCCACCTTTTCTAGACAAAGCTACAGAAGCAAATGTGCTGGTGAAAAACTACACCTCAAATTTCAGCCATGCAACCTTTGGGGGAGCCCCAAGACATACCACCTATTACCAGTTCTCAACATTTTTTTATTTCTCAAGATATGGTCAAAGCGCTGAAGCCCCCCACAGAATACCATGGTGCCAATCAGCCAATGGGTAGAAATCTCTCTTGTGGGTATTGTTTGAAAAAGCCACACTTGAACACACAGCTGAGTCCATTTTTGTTTAATGTTATTTTAAAAAAAAAATCAGGTGACTATCACAACATAGGTGATTAAAATGCAATTACGTTTCTTATTCCACTATCTAAACAGTCAAGATTCACTTTCCTATTGAGATGGTAGAAAGTTGGGGAGGGGGGAAAACTGAAAGGAGGGAGACATAAAAAAATCCTTGCGTCACATTTTCTCTTCTACATTTTAAAGCTGTTCTCACAGAGACGGCTTCTACTCACACTTCAGGAAATTCAGTTGTAAATAAAATTGAACCTGCCAAAGAGAGAGAAAAAACTGATAAACTGGACATCTTGTATTCTCAATTAGAAAGGTTTTTTTTTTAATTTCTGGGAAATTGTTTGCATCTTTTTCCGAGCCGTGTTGCAGCCTCTTAAAGGGGCAGTGTAAGTTCTGCCTTCCCATTTCTAAAGCACCAATTTACCTTTTAAGTTTCGAACATCTGGTATTCTCAATTAGAAAGTTTTTTTTTAATTTCTGGGAAATTGTTTGCATGATGGTTATCTCTCTGTGCACCATAAGAGATTCTGGAGCAAGATTTAGGCTGCGTACTTGGTTCACAGCACCTGGGACTTCGGTCTTACTCCATACTGAGGACACAGGCAGCCCTTGGCTTCTGTTTGTGCCCCCCTGAACCCCTGCAAGACAGCACTTTCAAAATCTGGCAGCAAATTGCAAATTTTGGATGGCAAGACTTTTATTTGTTCAGCTCTGATCTCTCCAGCAATATTGCTGCCATTCAGCTCCCCTGGGTTTGTCCATTAATGAGAACTCCTGAAAAAGTTTCAGCATTCTCAGGTTTCAAAACTCAATGAATGAGATGAAGGATGGCCCATTTGCATAACACAAATATAAGGCAGTGCTTTACTAGCCAAGGAACTAGAAGTTGTGTAAGAGCAAAATTCCAGAACATCAGATTGTATCATCATCATCATCATCATCATCATCCAACAGTAACACTGCCAGACATATAGAACAGAGCTTTCCAAACTTTTCATGTTGGTGACACACTTTTTAGACATGCATCATTTCGCAACACACTCTTACAGCAGAGCACAAGGCAGGTACTAGGACCTGTGCAGAATCACAGCAGGTCTGGAGGCAGCAAGGCACAAGGCAGGCACTAGGACCTGCACGGACTCCTGGCAGGGCAGGTTTGGAGGCAGCAAGGCACAAGGCAGGCACTAGGACCTGCACGGACTCCTGGCAGGGCAGGTTTGGAGGCAGCCAGGCACAAGGCAGGCACTAGGACCTGCGCGGAATCACAGCAGGTTTGGAGGCAGCAAGGCACAAGGCAGGCACTAGGACCTGCGAGGAATCCTGGCAGGGCAGGTTTGGAGGCAGCCAGGCACAAGGCAGGCACTAGGACCTGCGCGGAATCCTGGCAGGGCAGGTTTGGAGGCAGCAAGGCACAAGGCAGGCACTAGGACCTGCGCGGAATCCTGGCAGGGCAGGTTTGGAGGCAGCAAGGCACAAGGCAGGCACTAGGACCTGCGCGGAATCCTGGCAGGGCAGGTTTGGAGGCAGCCAGGCACAAGGCAGGCACTAGGACCTGCGCGGAATCCTGGCAGGGCAGGTTTGGAGGCAGCAAGGCACAAGGCAGGCACTAGGACCTGCGCGGAATCCTGGCAGGGCAGGTTTGGAGGCAGCAAGGCACAAGGCAGGCACTAGGACCTGCGCGGAATCCTGGCAGGGCAGGTTTGGAGGCAGCCAGGCACAAGGCAGGCACTAGGACCTGCGCGGAATCCTGGCAGGGCAGGTTTGGAGGCAGCAAGGCACAAGGCAGGCACTAGGACCTGCGAGGAATCCTGGCAGGGCAGGTTTGGAGGCAGCAAGGCACAAGGCAGGCACTAGGACCTGCGAGGAATCCTGGCAGGGCAGGTTTGGAGGCAGCCAGGCACAAGGCAGGCACTAGGACCTGCGCGGAATCCTGGCAGGGCAGGTTTGGAGGCAGCAAGGCACAAGGCAGGCACTAGGACCTGCGCGGAATCCTGGCAGGGCAGGTTTGGAGGCAGCAAGGCACAAGGCAGGCACTAGGACCTGCGCGGAATCCTGGCAGGGCAGGTTTGGAGGCAGCCAGGCACAAGGCAGGCACTAGGACCTGCGAGGAATCCTGGCAGGGCAGGTTTGGAGGCAGCAAGGCACAAGGCAGGCACTAGGACCTGCGAGGAATCCTGGCAGGGCAGGTTTGGAGGCAGCCAGGCACAAGGCAGGCACTAGGACCTGCGCGGAATCCTGGCAGGGCAGGTTTGAAGGCAACAAGGCACAAGGCAGACACTAGGACCTGCGCGGACTCCTGGCAGGGCAGGTTTGGAGGCAGCAAGGCACAAGGCAGGCACTAGGACCTGCACGGACTCCTGGCAGGGCAGGTTTGGAGGCAGGCAGGCACAAGGCAGGCACTAGGACCTGCGCGGAATCCTGGCAGGGCAGGTTTGGAGGCAGCAAGGCACAAGGCAGGCACTAGGACCTGCGCGGACTCCTGGCAGGGCAGGTTTGGAGGCAGCCAGGCACAAGGCAGGCACTAGGACCTGCGCGGAATCCTGGCAGGGCAGGTTTGGAGGCAGCCAGGCACAAGGCAGGCACCAGGACCTGCGAGGAATCCTGGCAGGGCAGGTTTGGAGGCAGCCAGGCACAAGGCAGGCACTAGGACCTGCGCGGAATCCTGGCAGGGCAGGTTTGGAGGCAGCCAGGCACAAGGCAGGCACTAGGACCTGCGCGGAATCCTGGCAGGGCAGGTTTGGAGGCAGCCAGGCACAAGGCAGGCACTAGGACCTGTGCGGAATCCTGGCAGGTCAGGTTTGGAGGCAGCAAGGCACAAGGCAGGCACTAGGACCTGCGAGGAATCCTGGCAGGGCAGGTTTGGAGGCAGCCAGGCACAAGGCAGGCACTAGGACCTGCGCGGAATCCTGGCAGGGCAGGTTTGGAGGCAGCAAGGCACAAGGCAGGCACTAGGACCTGCACAGAATGCTGGCAGGGCTCAGAGGCAGCAGCAGCCGCGACACACCCAGACACTGCAGCCGACACACTAACGTGTCACGACACAGTTTGGAAAGCTGATATAGAATATACCAGTAGTGATGATACAGTGCTGTCATGTGTAACAATATCCCCTCTACACACAAAAATAATGAAAGAGAATGTATGAAGGATTTGAAGTACTTCATTAACAATCCAGTTCTTATTACTCTGGAGCAAGTTAACATAGATACCCTGATATGGATTCTAAATTCACTTAAATATGGTCAGAGAAGACAATTTCTGCCCCTTTGCTCCACAAAATCCTTTTTCTCACAATCCCAGTTGCACAGAAGGAGAGGTAGTAACCTTTCCTTCTTGATTAAGTAAACTTGATCCAAGCCACTGTTCACATACAAGCTCCCCGTCTTTAAAATGATCAGCCAGCCCCTCTCCCAGAAGTAAAAGAAGGGGTTCAAGAAAGCACCTCTGTTTCCCACAAAACGCACAGAATTGCAAGCATACTCTACCTGCTCAAAAGCTGGGGAAGGCTGGAAATGATAGGACCGTAGCCTGGCGCGTTGTCATAAAGCTCAAATAAAGGAGCAGCTACTAGCTTGTAGTTTTTGGGGACCGCAAACAAAGCTAGAACAAGGTGAAGAACTGGCTTAGTTTTCTTTGATCCAATTCATAGCATATGCAGAATAAAATTATTTGCTTTGTACTATGCCCGTCACCACTAGGACACAGTTCAGAAAGCATAATAAAAGGGTAAGACCCGATTATGCTGAATAATTTTAAACCTACTGTATTCAGCGCACAATATTTAGGAAGATGCTCAACGTATCGGACATTTAACACTGGCTGAATTGGTCTTCAGGAAAGCAGCAAAAGTTAGCTAAATGCTAAACTCAACGAGTGTGTAGTCACATTGCTGAATGTGCTTCTTAGAGTAATATTGATAAATACATAAAGTTGTTATAGTTAAGCAGAACTAGTGTAACATCAGTGTAAGACTGCTGGGTAGAACCAGGAAAGGCACGATTTCCCAATTATTGTTGGATTACATATCTAATCACCTATCCTATAGAATAAGTAAGCTGGGGCTGATGATATTTGAAGCCAAGCATCCAAAAGTATGCATGTGTTGGAGTTTCTACGATGAAAACCATCTGATTAAAATCTCACAAAGATGCTGAAGATAAAGTAACTACCACTGTCCATGTATTGGGTGAAAAAATAAAGCAGAACTACTTTCTACCAATGTCTATTAAGTTTCACAAAAAGCTTGTGGGGAAGAATGTACAGGTTCCTGTTCCCTCTGGAGGCCCTAGAAGGTTGACCAGGAATGAGAAGATGTCATTCAAAGATCTGGCACTGGCAAGTATCAACTCGATAGCGGCTGGGCTACGTGGTACTGGTCGTCTTCTTGAAACTTACTCTGAACTCTAGTCTCCCATCTCAATGAAATAAAGCCATTAAGACACTGCTGCTTACCTTTTTCTTGAAGCTGAACCAAAAAGAGTTTCTTGTGCTCTTTCGGTTTTGTAATATGAGCTGGAATATATGGGTACTGTGGGAAACAATAAAAAGGGTTATTTACTTGATATCTTGGGATCAATAGTTAATTAACCCACTTTTGGAAGAGAATGGGCCATGTAAGTATAATTTAAATCAGTGTTTCTCAAACTTGGCCACTTTAAGATGTGTGGATTTCAACTCCCGGCATGGGTGGCTGGGGAATTCTGGGAGTTGAAGTCCACACATCTTAAAGTGGCCAAATTTGAAAAACACTGATTTAAATTAAAGAGTTGACTTCAATTCTCACCTGTGGGGGTTCAAAATTCGGTCGCCACCAGTTACCAATGCAATCATCGATGACCCAGTCTTGAAGTACACCATCTTGACGACCCAGTATCTGTCAAAATACAGATGTACGTAAAATCTTAATGTATTTCCAGGCATTTCACTGAGATAGAATATAATGGGTTCAGCATTAAGGCCAACAGTCAGCATCTTTTATATCAACAATTAATTAGGCCTAGTTTATTAAGAACACACACTTTCTATTTAATAGCATAGATTTTACAATATTTATACATGGGAAAACCGAACATACATTTTTAAAATATATAATAATGAGTTTTAATTGTCTTACTAGTTTAAGAAATAATGAGGTGACACTATTATAAACTAAGGTCTATTCTTTGAGTAAACAAATCCATTTAAGATGACAAATCAAATTCACACAACTATGATGTACCTGTAAGACTTCTAATGAAAAAAGTATTTGCATATTCCTGGAAAAAAGTATTCCTGCAACATGCATTTTAAAAAGCATGTTGCAAGAATAGCCAAGGGCTTCTTAAGGGCAGCTTCCTGCTTCTAACAAAAGTTGTGTGGCTTCCAAGAAGCACACAAAATATGTTCAGTCTGCCAGCAGAAGGATGAAGTAGATTAAGCAATACATTTAATATTAAAGGTGCAGCGCTGTATCAACTCCTCTTGTGTGTTTTGACACCTTCTTACTCCCTTCCCTTCCTAGTATCATCCAGCAGGGATGAGTGCACAAACCTCTTCCTCTCGGACAGAGCTGGGCTCATGGGTCACCCTAGACCAGGGCTTCTCAACCAGGGTTCCTCTTGCGGAACGCAAGAGGTCCCTAGAGGCTCCCTGGGAGATCACAATTTATTTAAAAAATCATTTCAAATTCAGGCAACTTCACATGAAAGAGGTAAGTTTCATTCTTTATTTTCAGTTTAAGAACACTGTGGATGCATCTATGCAGGCCTACCCATGAAACGAATAATTTTGTAACTTCTGGCCTATATTTGAGCCTGAATGGGCAGGGGTTCCCCGATGCCTGAAAAATATTTCAAGGGTCCCTCCAGGGTCGAAAGGTTGAGAAAGGCTCCCCCAGACAGTTCAATGCAGCCTCTCTATTTTGGATCGCTGTGCTCTGCTAGCTCACTGGAGAGAGCAGGAAGCAGAAGACACGATCCAGTGTCACCACAGCAGGGGTCTGTTTTTGGATCAAGACCTCTGTCCCTTCTCCTCCCTTAGCACCCCCCTTCTCAAAAACCGTGGCAAAATCCCCAAACCTCTGGAACAAACCTCAGGTGCCAATGGGGGGATTTACCCCCTGTGGTCGATGGAAGATGAAAACTAGAATGTTCTACTAAAGTCCATTGAGAGAGGAAACCACTGGACTCCATGTTAACTATAATACTTTCATAGCAGTTCCTTTGGCAAATTCTCAGGTATTTTTTGCTTTGATTATTCAACTAAGCAGGAAATAGATGCTGTGTTGAAAGTTCCTGCCACCTGATCCTAAAGAGTTATTTTTCACTGCTACACAGGACGTACTTTCCCCAAATCTCTACAGCAGCTCCTTCCAGTAAATTCTTATGAGGAAAACATATTCACTGGATTTTCCTGAATCATACTTCCAAGAATGATTTTATTAACTCTAAACCACTTTTTAAAATCCATGTAGTAATGTAACTTCAAAAAAACAAACAAAATTCTTGAACCTGAAGTGAAAAGGGGTGGTTTAGATCTTCCTTCCCCACCCCAGGAAAAACTGACATACTGGAAAAAATAGAAAAATCCTATTTTATTCAGCATCTTTTTTCAGATTCAAAATCACTTTATTACTTTAAGAACATGAAATCTGTTAAATATAAGTTTATTTGCACCTAAATAACATTCTTACATTACTTGTGAAAATTTTGGAATGGTTGGACAATTGAGTTCAAATTTACTGATAGAATTAATCTGTAAATGTTTTTGATGAACTAGTTCCAAATGGGCTATGGCTTCTGAGCTCTATCATTTCTAAATTACGACCTGAGAACCAGGAAAACAATTAAAATTAAAAACACAAGATGCTTTCAACCTTAATAGTAAAATAAAGCCAATTATTATGTATTTGAACTTTGAATCCTCACAATATCCAGCAGACACAGGCCTGACTGGATGAACAAAAACAGGTTCACCAACCACTCAATCAAAGACGAGGTGGTAAAACTGACCATGGGGAAGTGTGGTCCTAAACATCTGGAGGAAGCCATATATAAACATGGTATCTACTCTTTTGAGTCTCTTCAAAATACAACAAAATACAACAGAGCCCGCTGGACCAGTTTATTCCTGGTCTCATATTTGAGAATTGCAGTATATTGCTTGCCCTCAAAATACAGGAATGATAATGAACCAATATTGAACATCATTTTACATAAAAGTCTTCAGTGTAGTTTTTAGAAGTCATTCTGAGAAAGTGAAGGCCTGATGCGAAGGAATGTCTCGTTTTAAAAAGTTTATTCATATTTCTAAGGCAAAACACGTATTCATTTTTTCCTGTATTTGGGGAAAATACAAAATGTCTTGCAGAGAAAAATGGAGAAAACCTTTCCAAGCTGCCCCTTCCCTAAATGATCCTTCGATTCTCAGAATAAGCATTCTAATAAATGTAATATCTACCTCTGTCATTAAACGTTTAAGACCTTCTACCTCATCTTCTCCTGGATTAAGTTCACCACCTGGCCTGTTGAAAACAAAAAAGATGTGTTTTAAGTCTTGTCATAATATTTTATAGAGGCAAAAAATATGAAACTAATATCTAACCTAAACCATAAAGAAATCAGATATTCACATTAAGCCAAGAGGCAGAGGCACTAACACACTTTAAGCAAGACAATTATGTTTGTATTGCATACCTTTTAAATAATGGCCAGCCATAATGTAATCTTGGACAAAGTTAATTATCCAGCTTAAACTCAGTTTTTGTACAGAAATATCTTTGAGATAACTTGCCAAGAGAATGCTGGTTCTCTCGAACTACTCAGAAGCTCTTTCAATACAACAAATTAAGGTATCTTTATGGTTCAATAGTCTTCACTTAACAACATTGTTTTAAAGTGATCCATTTCCTACCAGAACATTTCCAAAAAGGGATGCTGAAGAATGACTGCTCTACTTCACAGCCATAACAACTAGATGCATCATTTCTCAGGGCCCAAATTTTAACCCTGAATGACTGAACATCTGGCATGTAACATACCTGAATATGCTGGGGGGAATTATCCAAAGATGTGGGCTGAAGTGTCATTGATTTGAAGATGACACCCAGTTTTCTTTCATTCATTCATTCATTCATTCATTTATTTATTAGTCACTTATATTATTAGAATTAATATAAATTATTAATAAATATAAATTATTATTATTTATTAGAACTACTATCACCGCCCATCTCCCTCCTCCGGAGGGACTCTGGGCGGTTTACAATAAGATAATAAAAACAAGAAGCATAAAATATACATACAATATATTTCATCCAGTTTAGGCAGTGGATATCCTGAATCAGTACCTGAGCAGGTAAATGGACTAGATGAGGGCTAATAGCTTTAAGTTAAATCCAGAATAGATGTTGCTGGTAGGCAGACAATCTGCCCAGGTCAGTTATGTCCAACCTCTTCTAGAGCTTGGAATTCCATGAAAGTTCAGTGTCAAGCGAAGACATTCTACACTTCTACATGTATCAGTTTAGTTTTGAATTTAGGGCAAGGATCATGTTGAAATGAAAATTTTCATGAATTTAAGTATCTACATACAGATGTTTGCTCTTAGAATAATACATTTTTTTAAAATGTAGCTTTTAGTGCAGTTTGTTTCTTTAATATTCTGTGGAAATTAGGATTCATTTTTTTCTATTCCAAGATAACCAGATTATAGACAATAGACCATTAAGTAATTTTCAGATCAATAATCTATTAAATATTATCAAAATCTAAGTGTATTTGAGCTATCAAAGCTAATGTGAATAGAATAGAATAGAATAGAATAGAATAGAATAGAATAGAATAGAATAGAATAGAATAGAATAGAATAGGAAACTTTATTGATTTAGGACTTCCGGTGGGGACATGGCCGACTGACCAGCTGTGTCCACGAGCTCCATGGACAGAACTGAAAACATGGCGTTTTTTTTGCGTTCGGGCAGGCTTTTTCCCAAAGCCCGGAGCATTTTCACAGACAAAGAAAACGCTCAGAATCATCCCATCTGCCCTCCAGAACGGCAACTTGTAGCCAGAGAATCGCAAACAGTGTCTGCGCCAATCTAGTAAGAGCCGCCGGGAAGCCGGGACGTCACCATTTCCAAGCCACGCTGTAGCCTTAAAGAGACACTAAATCGAGACACCCCATTTCTAAGCCACCCAATTTATATATTTTTTCAAGTTACCCTAAGAGAGACTTTTTACAGCAAGGAAAAGCCTTCTCTCTTGGTGCTTATCGTTATTTCTGGAATTTTTACAATTTTTTTTTTAGTTTTGGCTTGTTTCCCTTTTAAATACTAAGGAGGATTGAGAATAAATAATCACCTATTGAAGAGAATATTTGTAGCTCAGGGTTGAACTGTGGAGTCCTTGGTGCTCTCTGAGCCTTGTTGTTTTCTTGCAGACGTTTCGTTGCCAGACTAGGCAATATCTTCAGTGCGAAAAGGGAGTGGGATTTGCTGTTTATATACCATGGCTATACACAAGCAGGACAAGCCAGGGTATATAAACAGAGAGCAAATCCCACTCACTTTTTGCACTGAAGATGTTGCCTAGCCTGGCAATGAAACGTCTGCAAGAAAACAACAAGGCTCAGAGAGCACCAAGGACTCCACAAATAATCACCTCCCTGCTATTATTTTTGTATTGAATTTGAAGAACGTAGTATTTTCCTACATGTTGAATCTGCTCTTTTGAATCTTCAGCTTTCTGTTGCCACTTTCCCCGGGAGCTGCCTGTTAGCATACTTTCTCTTGTGTCAACAACCTTCGGAAATTTTCCATTAACTCATTAACTCCTATTCTTGCTAGTCAAGTATCTCGGGGGCGCCATAATCTACTGCCTGAAGCATGGAGGATTTCAAGGAGACTTTCTCAGAGTTCCGCGGTGAGCTTGAACAGTCCATTAAACAGATCTTTTCCAACTCCTGCCAAGCTATTTTGCAAGATATTCAGGACATTGTAGAAAATAACAGCTTAAAAATGTGTCATCTGGCTGCGGAAGCTGGGGAAGAAAGTGGAAGAACTCGACGACGACGACAGAAATGTCTTTATTGATAGTGAGATCGAAGTTTCTGCTGATATGACCAGATTGTGGAACTGAGGGAATTAAATGGGCAGATCGAATTGCAATTATAAACGGATTTGTTTTCTTGATGGAAAGTTATAGGGAAAGAGAGGTTCTTTTCTATGGGAGGTTTTTTGTGAGAAGTCTGATTTTTTAAGGGGGGCAGTTGGGCTCTTTGATCTTTCTGTGAAAAATGCCTTGTGTTTATTGTGGAGATATGTGAATGCTTTGGTCTATTGGGAGACGGCGCCTTAGCGCGTCGCTCGCTCATTCTCTCACTGCGGAGCAACAGCCGCCAACCGGCACTTCCTCTCCTCCGCGCAGGCGTGGCTGGTCGCCGGGTGAGGATGCCACGAAACTCCGGCTGGGGCTTCGGCAATTTCCACGTGTCCTTGGGTGGCCTCCCGGAGTTCGAGAAAAATCTGGAAACAGGGTGAGAGGAGTGGGAAAAGGGCTTGTCTCGGTCACCATCTAAGGGCCAGAGTTCGGAATTGCGGCTACTGAGTGTTCGCCCTCGGAGGACGTGGAAAAATAATGATCTCTAACAACAGAGGCCAGATCGGGAGAAGCACCAAATACGATTATGGGGCAGTTTGCAGTTATATGACCAAAAACTATGACCATCCTACAAATATTTTTCTGGATTGCTTTTAAGGCTCGTTTGACTTCTTATTCTTTTTCAACGATTTGGATTAAGATTAATAAGGTATAAATAATAAATGTTGGTTTTAGGTTTAATAGAATTAAGATTGTTATAATTGTAGTATTATTAACTTTAAGAGTAGACAATTTATATGTCTTCTAGTTTGATTTTTATTATAGTGGACAGAAATGTATAGAAATAGTGGTAGGAAGGAAATAATTAAACAAATGTTTTTTGGGGGAAGAGGTTTATATATTTCTTTTTCTTTTAATACAAGGGGAGGGAACAATTGTATTTAGTGATTTTTATAATGTGCTAATAGAATGATTTATAGAAATAATGTGATTTTGGTTTGATATAGAGTAAGGTATTGATTATGGAAATTGCTGTATATTCTTGTTGTTAAAAATCGGAAGTCACCTCTTTATGTAATCTTTAAAATTCTTTTTTTTCTTGTGTTCTCACACTTTTTATTTTTTTCTTTTTTCTTTTTGTAGTTTTTTTGCTTTTTTGTAGTTTTTATCTTTGCTTTAAATCTAATAAAATTCTTATAAAAAAAAGAAACTTTATTTAGTCATTTGACCATACCAAAAGTATAAAACCAATACAAGTATACAGGTAAATACAAAGAAAACAATAGAACAAATTCAGAATAAATCGTCACCCTTACAGTTAACCCCAATCTGATCTAAATAGTCTGTCCTCTTCAAAATGGCCTTTGATGTAAAGAGTGCAGTCTTACTAGTGATATGCAGGTTTGTTCCCTGCAAAAAGTAAATTACTGGAAAAAAACCCGATAAAACCTTTTTGGCATGAAAACTGAAGCCCACCTTAGCTTAAAAATACTAAATAAGCAATGAAAGCATTGTAGTAGTAGAAACAGCACAGCTTCTTTTGGGAAAATCCACCTTTCTACGAATTCATCATTCGATATCAAATCTGACATCTAAAAATAGTAAGCTTCTCAGTTTAAAATGGATGAGAAATGCCATTAGCTTGGTCATCTGTGGCAGTCCTTGACAAAGTTTTGGGAAAAACATCTAATCTCTTTTGAGCCATCAGCAAGCCACAACCTTCTAAGACTTGGGGGTACCAACGGACAAAAGTTTAAATACCTTTATGCAGCAGTATCCACAGGGAGGGAGTGGAAAAAACGTCAAGATGGTGGCCACAGCCATGTGATCAAAGCCCCACCCCCTTTTTAGTGCATCATGATGCACATAAAAAGGGGCAGGGCTCTGGTCACATGGTTGTGGTTGCCACCTTGACTTTTTTGCCCCCCTCCCTGCAGACAACCCTGCATTTATGTATCAATCTTTCCCAAAACACACAGGGTGCTTTATAACGTAAGTGAGACCATATGAAAACAAAGAGAAGAGAAATACGCAACTGTATGTCCTGTGTTTTCCTTAACCCTACATACAGGTAGTCCTTGACTTGCGACCATTCGAAATTATGACGGCGCTGAAACAGTGACTTATGACCAGTCCTTGCATTTACAACCGTCACAGCATCCCTGTGGTCACATGATCAAAATTCAGGCACTCGGCATGTATTTATGACGGCTGCAGCAGCCCAGGGTCACATGATCACCATTTGCAACCTTCCTGGCCAGCTTCTGACAAGCAAAATCAATGGGGGAAGCTGGATTCCCTTAACGACCAGTGATTCGCTTAACACCTGCAGCAAAAAAGGTCGTCCAATTGGGCGCAGTGATGTGATGCCTCACTTAAGGACCGCATCGCTTAGCGACTGAAGTTCCACTCCCAATTGTGGTCGTAAATCGAGGACTACCTGTAACGATCAGGAAGAAAGTTCATCTCAGGAAGCTGGAAAGGTAGGCCCAGAACAGTAATTGGTTCCTGCCACACCAAAGGAGGCCTGGAGGGAGAAGAGGTACAAGGAGGAATGGCATTCCCCTCTTTTCCCTACCTGCCACTGCCATTCAGATATGCCCTCCTACCCTAACCTTGTTTCTCTTTTTGTGGCCTCCCAAGTCAGTCAGTCTGGGAAGAAACCTTGCAGTTCACCTAGTCCAGCTCCCTGCCGAAGACAAGACGAGTGCCGCAACACAAGACGCTGATCCTGTCCGTGGCACACAGCTGCGCAAGAGAATCCCGCCACCTCCCAGTGCTCACAGAGGGGACGCCCACTCACAATTTGAAGAAGGTTGTGCCCAACTGCAACAGCAGCACGTGAGGCAGCCTATGTTCATGTACAATGAGGACCCCCTCAACGGTCCGCCTCATTCCAATCTTGTCAAACTCTTCCCTCATGCGCTGGAATCGGGCGGCTACAGAGCTGTCCTTCTCATAGAGGGGTTCCTTGGTCCCAAAGGTATAATTCGTCAGTGGATATCTGGAAGGAAGGACATCTTAAGCACACAATTTCACGCAAACTACTTCAGGATTTTATCACAGCTCTCTAGAACACAGGATCAAATTTTAGCTCATTACTACTGCATTTTTCCAAAAGGAAGACACTCCTGAATTTAAGACACCTCTTCTGCCGAAACAAGGTACGATAGAAATATTTATCTACCTCCATTACTACATTCTGGATAAATCTAACCTCTTGTATGGAAATTAAATTACTTGGGGGAAAAACTTGGGTTTTACACAGTTCACAAGTAGTTAAGGTGCTGGGCTAGAAACCAGGAGTCTGAGTTCTAGTCCCGCCTTAGGCATGAAAGCCAGCTCGGTGACCTTGGGCCAGGTCCTGTCTCTCAGCCCTAGGAAGGAGCCAATAGCAAACCAGGAGACTGAGCGTTCTAGTCCCGCCTTAGCCATGAAAGCCGGCTGGGTGACCTTGGGCCAGTCCCTGTCTCTCAGCCCTAGGAAGGAGCCAATGGCAAACCAGGAGACTGAGAGTTCTAGTCCTGCCTTCGGCACGAAAGCCGGCTGGGTGACCTTGGGCCAGTCACTCCCTCTCAGCCCAACTCACCTCACAGGGTTGTTGTTGTGGGGAAAATAGGAGGAGGAAGGAGTATTAGGTATGTTATAAAAATAATAATAAAAATTAAATAAATAAAATAATTTCAGCTCTGCTGGGCGCCTTGAAGCAGCAGCCACTGACTCTCCTGTATAATGTATTATTAGGCAGATAATTTGAAGGAGAAATCGTCAGGGAGAAGGCTTTGATTGCTCCCCTCGCTTTCTTGTCACAAGAGAATCAGGCAGACTTCAAAAGCCCAACGTTTCCTCTCCCTGCTGGTGACGAAAGACAACGGTCCTCAGTCCCAGTTGTGGACGGAAACCAGAATTTGTTTTAGCTCTGCACTTCCTAACTGCAAGTAAAGAATCAACAAACACTTCTTCCTCCTTTCTCACTGGTCCTAAGCTGGAAGAAGAAAATGATTTAGCCGTATCTCTAACTTTCAAGCAAATACTAACTCAGAGAAGGTGGCATTAAGGGGCCTGATGGGGACATGGGAAGGGGGGCTCCAGAACTGGAGTTCTAATTCTTTTCCACAAACTGATCTACAGAACGTAACACAAGAACAATGGCTTTTCCATGCAGCTAAGGATAAGAGCTGCAACCTTCTAGGCTGCAGCAGGTAAAAGAAGTCAGCACCTTTCTGTTGCCTATCATGGGCCTCTACTACCATTGCAGCATAAGATTTACTCCTCACCAGCTCTGGAGAATAGAGAAAGAGTTTTTCTAAACACCCAAGAGATTGATGGTTCTTAAGAGATGGATGCAATTCAGTTAATCATTTGAGACAGGATGGGTATTTCTGATGAGGATGGCCATCAATTCACTACCCGCTGCTACACCAATCTCAAATGCATCTTTACTACATTTTCCCGAATCTGGAGGATGGAGAGAAATGGTAAATAAAATATCCCAGCGTTATAGCTGACAATCCACTCAAAGATATACTGGGCCATTTGGGACACATTAGGAAGTGTCAGGTTGAAGAAGGGAGGTTACCTTCAGCTGTAAGACTATTGGAGCTCCAAGTTAGAAAAGTCTTACTTAAAACAGGAAGTTACTAACAATAAGGGTCAGCCGATTTAGGAGAACCAGTCCATTTCATGCTAGTTTCAAAAGCGTGTTCACCAAAACATCTATATCAGTGTTTCTCAACCTTGGGAACTTTACGATGTGTAGACTTCAGCTCCCAGAATTCTTCAGCCAGCATGGGAGTTGAAGTCCACACATCTTAAAGTTCCCAAGGTTGAGAAACACAGATCTCTATCATAGCTATAGCATTCCAGCACTTAATGAAAAAAACTCCCAAATCAAAAAATGTGCTTTTATTGTGTCCTAATACATGTTTAGTATTGTTTTGCAGCAAAGATATTGGGCACATGTTACCCTCGACGTTTAAGAAAATTTCCACATCATCTTAAGTGTGTTGCACCTTAACAGTCAATTCACACACTCAGTCACGAATCACTATCAAATTACGGCAAAAATTATGAGTGCAAACCAAACACCAAGAAAGTACACACACTTCTCATGAATCATGTGCTGCAAAACTATGTGGCGTGCCTACAGGTTTGGATCAGGAGCCTCAGCACAAAAAATCACACACATGGATTAGGGAAACGTGTTCTCAGAAAGTGTCCAGTGAATGAACTGGGTGCAAACCATGCAAAAGGTAATTAGAAGCACATGTGTGAATGAGCCTTCATCTTTTTTTTTTTTACATCATAGAAGAGGTGGCAAGGACAGCTGAGAAGAGAGTAAACCCACACTATCAAAAGACCACAGTAAAACAGGCGTCCCTCAGAACCACAATTTCAATTTTCATGGTCTGCTCATCACCCAGAAAGTTCCTGGGCAGCTAATTAACAGCTGCATTCACACAAGCCACTAACTTGGTTACTGAAATAACCCATTTGGGGAGAAGGGGTGTCTCATAAAACACTAAATCATGAGTTATTAAATTAAATCATGAGTTATTTAAAGGAGGCCACCAGGTATTTCAAAGGTATTTTAAAGGGGCGTGGTGGCTCAGCGGGTAAGACGCCAGGCTTGTCGATCGGAAGATCGCAAGTTCGGAGGTTCGAATCCCTAGCCCCGTGTGACGAAGTGAGCTCCCACACTAGCGCCAGCTCTTGCCAACCTAGCAATTTGAAAGCATGCAAATGCAAGTAGATGAATAGGTACCACTTCGGTGGGAAGGTAACAGTGTTCCGCGTGCGTCATGCGGCCACATGACCGTGGAAGCATCTTCGGACAACGCTGGCTCTTCGGCTAACAAATGGAGATGAGCACCGGCCCCTAGAGTCGGACACGACTGCACAAATGTGTGGGGGGAACCTTTACCTTTTTACCAGGTATTTTAGGACCATAGAGCAGACTGGGAAGTTAAAACTCCTGGGAGAAGGATGGCAAACTACTTCCATACTCTTGCCAAAAAACTTCATGGCTATATCCATGCACAAGTCAAACTCAGGGGAAGGGAGTCTATATTTTGCCCAGTTCATGGAGCAGCGCAAGAGTGATCTTAAAAATATTAAGAGGCATCTGTTAAGAACTTGGATGGGAGGCCACTAGGAAATCCCAGAGCCACAGACTTCAGATATTCCGATCTCCCCCGGATGGAAGAATACCAAGGCTGTAGTCTAGGGTGGCGGTGGCAAACCCCTTCCGCGTGGTCAAGGAAGCGACATGGACGCGTATCCCTAAAATGACCAGGAGTTGGGCTCAAAGGAGCCCCTGGATTGTGCCTGGATCGTTAAATTCGCATTAAGGGAGATCCCGTGGGGCTCTTCCCAAGCGGCAGAGCGAGAAAAAGGCAGCCCCTGTTCACGAGGGAGCCAAGCGCCGCTGCCAGGCTGTGTTCGCCCCCCTAGGAGCCCGACTCGACCCGTGTTCTGGTTTCACACAATACGCCGGGCCCTAAACTGACCCAACGGGCTCAGCCCCCGAGAGCGAAGCGAGCCCGGGCCAAGCGCGCTTCTGCGGAGGAGGACCGGCGCCCACTCACAGGTTGATGGTCCGCTCGAGGGTGAGGGGCTTGCTTTGCTGGATGTATTTGTTCCCGAACTGGTTGACCCCGCGGGGCCAGCCGGTCTGGGAGCGGTTGGGCGGCACGACGGACATCGCGGAGGCGGGGCGGCTCACAAGGCCACCAGCATTCCCCGGCCGCGCGGATGCTCCAAGGCGCAGTCCCTCACGCCGCGCTCGTCTCACACCCGCCAAAGGGCGCACCGGAACCAGCAGGCCGCACTTCCGGGAGCCATAGAGTCCGCGGAGGCGCTGAGCGGCTTCGCCCGCCAGCCCGCCCGAATTGCCACAGGGAGGCGGGGCCAAAGAAGCGTCCCTCTGTAGTTAACAGCGGTGGAGGGCTGTGACCAATAGGAACGTAGCGACGGGCTCTGCCTATTGGGTGTCAGAAGCCGCCTGTGAATGCTCATTGGCTCTCCTCAAGCCCCGCCCCTCACTTAGCGGTTCTAGTTGCTGCTCGGACGACCATAGAGTACCATAGCTGTACCTCTTTAAAGAAGAGAAAAGGAAGCCTCCTGTAAATGTTGGTGGACGTTTCTTCCATGAACGTTCATGTTAACTCATGTAGTAACGTTCATTTATGTTGGTGGCGGTAGTGGGACTCCCATTTCCTTTCACAGGAAGTCTCGCGCCTCCTCGAGGCCTCTCCTTTCGAAGCTTTCACTGTTCCTGTCGCGATGATTGGATAGCCAGGCTTTAGACCCGCCTCTCAACCTCGCGGCCTCCCGCGGGCCCTGTCGGGAGTCGTAGTTCCCCGCTGGGAGCGCGTGCGAGGGGAGGGATGAGCGGGCGGCGGCGGCGGCAGCTGCTTGTGGGGGCTTCACCTCCGCCCGTGCCGGGAAAGGCCGCCAAGAAGCGCGTGAAGCGGGAGGTCTGCGTGGAGTTCTCTGCCTCCGTGAGGGAGCGAGCCTTGAAGGAGAAAGTGGCCGCGGCTTGGGCCCGCCAGGAGCCGCTTGAGCACGGTAGGGGGCAGGAGGCACTGGGGTTCCAAGGGGCTAGTCCTCATTGAGTATGGGGCAATCCTGGCTGGGCTTGACAGGCAGGGGGCGCAGCTCGGCCTTAACCCACCGGATGTTTTCCAGATGTGTTGCAAAGTGCAGTTGGTATTATTATTATTATTATTATTATTATTATTATTATTATTATTTTATCCAGCCATTATTTGTATATGTATGTGATACACACACACACATAAAATATTATTATATATACGTTGAATATATTGAGTTAAATATATAGATATATATCAATATATTAAGATGAATATATTCAACTCAATATATGCCTAATATTACTGCCTCCTATTTTCCAGTTCTTGTCATCTTGGCCGTGATGGGCCTGGAATGGCGCCCAGCTTGGAAAGGTTGAGGTAGCCAAACTAAGAGTCAACCAGAATTGGATATTAAAATTCATATTTAATTATATAATTAAATTATTCCATATGTATATTTTATTATGTATATTATATATATATATATATATATATATATATATATATAGAGAGAGAGAGAGAGAGAGAGAGAGTGTAATTATATCATTATCGTGTAATTCAATATATATAATTAGGTAATAATTACATTTTAATTATATAATATTTAATTAATATGGAAGTTAAGGCTGAGATAAAGCCTAAGAGAGAAACTCTTGTATAACCGGACGGTGTGACTGGCCATGCGCTCCAGCTCTAAAAGCTGCCCGGCGGGCTGTGTTTCCTCCAGAGGCCCTCGGTCTGGACCCTGCTCCTTTCCCCCACTGTGTCATCCCAGGTTTCATCCCCAACGCGGACTTCTTGGAAGAGCTGCGGAAGGAGCTCCTGAGCCTGGATTTCCATGAAAAGTGCAATGATCTGTACAAGTTCAAACAGGTGAGAGTTCCAAATTAACACTCTGCCGAGGGGCACCAATATCCCAAATACAGGAAGACCTCGATTACTGACTGCCTCGTTCAGTGACCGTTAGAAGTTATGACAGTGCTGAAAAAATTAATTTTACGACCAATGCCTGCATTTACGACCTTCGCTACGTCCCTTGGTCGCGTGATCGCCATTACAGTCAGTACGTGTCCTCCTGTGCCTGACCTGTTGTTTTTCTTCCCCCCCCCTTGTAGAGCAGAGATTGGAGAGGAAGGGATTACAAGAGAGTAAGCAGGTACACAATGGGGAATACACCGCCTGTTTGCATAGCGCACTCGGGGCTGCCAGCACATTGCTTTCGATGTGTATTCCCCATTGTGTGCCTGCTTACACTCTTGTAATCCCTTCCTCTCCAATGAATGTAAATACAGACATTAATTCCCTTCTTGCTAATTATCCCAGCACCAGGGTGAGCATTTCAAAGGGTGGGGGAAAAGGAAAGCACAGTTGTGGTCATGTGATTTCCCACTTAGCGACCTCTTCGCTTAATGACAGCTGCCGGTCCCAATTGTGCTCGCTAAATGAGGACTACCTGTATGGTTTTCTTCTGCAAGAGCTTCCATCCCTGAATAATCTAATGTATCTTTCTTGTTGCAAAGTCGGATGACCTAAAGAAGAGAGGAGGGTCCCACATTGCGGCATTAAGGTAAATTTGCTGATCATATTTAATAATAATAACTTTATTGTCATCCCACTATACACCAAGTGCACAATAGAATGAAATTTCATTGCAGTTGGCTCACAATTTCAATCAAACACTAAAATACTAATAAAAAAATCCATAGTTACTATAAAATATACATTCTTTAGCTCACAATTTCAGTCAAACACTAAAATACTAATAAAAAATCCATAGTTACTATAAAATATACATTCTTTACACATCCAACATTTCACCTAAAAGAACTTACTTAAGCATTCAAGAATCCAATAGCCTGGGGGACAAAGCTGTTTCCCAGTCTGGCTGTTCTACCTCGGATACAGCGGAACCTCTTCCCAGAGGGTAACAAAGAAAACAAACCATGATGAGGATGGGAGGCATCACTGATGATCTTTCGAGCTCTGGACAAACGGCGTGCATGTGCTAAATCTTGGATGAGGGGCAGAGATATCCCAATTATCTTTTCTGCTCCCCTTACCACTCTCTGCACAGACTTTCTATCTGAGGCACTACAGCAGGGCTTTCCAAAGTGCCGCCGCTGGCGACACACACGGCGGCGGCGACACGCGGACGCACGGCGGCGGCGCGGGGGGGCGTGCGGCGGCGCGCATGGCGGCGACGCGGGGAGGCGTGCGGCGGCGCGCGCGCGCGCACGGTGGCAGCGCGGGAGGGGCGTGCGGCGGCGCGGGGGCGTGCACGCGCACGGTGGCGGCGCGGGAGGGGCGTGCGGCGGCGCGGGGGGCGTGCGGCGGCGCGCGCGTGCATGGCGGCTGCCGTGCACGCGCGTGCCGCCGCTTCCGGGTGGTGTGGCGACACACCACGCTGTGTGTGGCGACACACTTTTGTGTCGCGACACACAGTTTGGAAAGCTCTGCACTACAGCCTCCAAACCAGATGGAAATATTTGATGGCCAAATCAAAGCAATAGGCCTAATTTACACCTTATGCTTGTTCCTGACTTGATGTAGTAGGAATCCACACATTTAGGCTTAATATTTTTTGCAAAATAGGCCACTGTGGTTTGTTCAACAAATCATGGTTTAAGAAATGCAGATTTAGCTTTATGTGAAGATGCAGCCTACGTCTCTTCTGAAAGTGAAGCAGTTGTTGACACCTTATTTTCCCATTTAGAACAATTGTGCTGGTTTCACTCATTGTCCATATAGGCCAGCTTGCAAATTGCATCTATCTATCTATCTATCTATCTATCTATCTATCTATCTATCTATCATCTATCGCATTTCTTCACCGCCCATCTCATACAGACGACTCTGGGCGGTTATTTAGCTATACATATAGCCCACCCCACTTCTAGTTTATTCAACTTGAACTATGAACATGCCCATTCATGAGGAACTGGGCCCTATTTAGCCACATGGGCTTCTTCTGAGTCCACAATCATAGATTGCACGTTTAGATGTGGAGACATTTGAGACTCCCGAAACATACAATTGATGAAAATTGAGAGCACATTTTCTTGCTGTTGTTGAATTGAGAACCGTACAAAGCTGTAATAGAGGGTCTGAAGTAACCCTAACATATTTTCAAAAATTAAAGATTTCCCAAAGGTCCTATAACCAACATTTGGGGGGAGGGGGAAATCACAAAAAAAAACCCTCTAGCTCTGCTTATATTGTATCATTACCCTGGCCACATAAGACTTTTCCTTCTAAAAAACCAGTAAATATAGCCCTTGGCCTCCAAAATTTTATCTGTCCTGTGAGAGCAAATGACAAAATGCTTCCTTGCTCAGATAATAGGCAGGGCTGAGATTTTGCAAGCTCACCTGTGTTCTCTCTCATCTTTTAGAAAAGTTCTTTTTGAAGAATTCCGGTCTTGGCTTTCTGATGTGGTCCAGGTAGAGCTGGAACCAACCATTGATCTGTCTTGTGCTAAATATGAATATACAGGTAAGCCAAAAAAAAAAAAAGGAACCCTGCAGGTAAGAATCCGTTGTGTTGCTAGAAGTAACTGTATGAAACATGGGAAAGATACTGTTTAATTGGGATTCAAGCAATAGATTGGGACTTGGGTGCGAAGAATCAACACTGACTTGATGGCACATAATCAGCTTGACAGCTCTGCCTTGTTTTAGCCACGCTGGCGTGATCTGTCTAGCGCAACCAAAATCATGTCTTGTTCCAGATACCCTGCTGTGCCACGATGATGAGTTGGAGGGGCGGCGAATCGCATTCATCCTTTACCTTGTACCCCCCTGGGATAAGCACGATGGGGGCACTTTGGATCTCTTCTCTACAGATGGTAGGATTTAGTTATTTTGCCTGCTTGTTAGATTTTATATCCCATATTCAGGAGCTCAGGGCAGCTACATAGTGCTCCATCCTTCCACTCCCCCCCCCCCATCATAACTCCTTGATTGATTGAGGTGCCAGTCCAACACCTAACCCGCTATATGACCTGATGGTTTGGAAATCATAAGTCTTCACTCCCCCCCCCCCCATCATAACTCCTTGATTGATTGAGGTGCCAGTCCAACACCTAACCCGCTATATGACCTGATGGTTTGGAAATCATAAGTCTGCTCCTTCATCTGCAATACTTACTTTGCTAGCACTTTAATTTTTGAAAACATTCAGCAATTTGATTTGGAGCAAATTTAGCACTTTGAAGGATGGACTGGCTTACAGTTTCAACAAACGAAGTGTCAGGGAGATAACGGGCAGCGATGGAGGGGGCTCCCTCCAGGAAGGGAAGCGCATGCGTAGTACTGAGACTTTAGCCTTCCCTCCCAAACGTCTCAAGAAAGCCCCGCCCCAGATTCTGAACTCTGTCTCTGGGTTTCCTCAAGCCGATTTGGTTTAGCTGGATTTCTGTTAGCAAGAGCTTAATAAACACTAGAGACTGGATTCCAAGCCTCAGCGTGTTATTTCTACACTCATAATCAGGACACGATGGTAGCTTGTTATTTTTAATAAAACATGGGATTTGTTTTTAATTCTGTATCTAGCTGCTGCTAAGGATGCTATCTGTGTAGCTGTCTGTGTGCCAAAATAAACAAAGCTATGTGACAAAACAAACAAGCTGCACCTATCATGGGTTCTCTGCAGCTTCTTTGTATTTGAGAGTGCTCTGTTTCTTATTCATAAATCTCCCTTGGCTTCAGATTTTTCCCTCCAACCCTTGCTCCCACTATGGTATGTTAGGGTCCTGTAGGAAGTTAACCATGTTCCATGGTGTCGCAGCAGCTCGATGACCGGTGAGGTTTTCAAGTGAGGGGCAGCCTCTGGCCATTGTTAACCCTATTGTCAAAGAGAAGGTCCTGGAACATTGACACACAACAGCACTTTGAACACTGTATCGCAGGGGTTAGAAATTAGGTATGCAGGGGTGCCAAATTCCTTATACAGAATATAAATGGCCGTTTGTACGTACGTGTGTGTGTGTGTAAAATATACTGGCCAGTGTCTCACATTTTTTCACATTTTCGCACGACACCTCTTGAGGTTTCAGGAGCGAATGGCAGAACCTCAAGAGTTTTTGACATTCAGGTGAGATTTTAGGTGAGAACTTGAGAGACTTTGAATTTTTCTTAAAATTTCGCTTCCTAAAAAAGTTGAGTGCTGACTGCTATAGAGTCATTCTTCATCATTGGCGATCACTCGTAGCCGAGTAAGATTGTCTTCCAAGGGTAAACTTTTAACGGTGGATCCGCAAGTGGCTGTAAAGGCCACTTTACAAAGAGATGCACGTGTGGTGGTCTCTTCCACAGGATGGGGTTGTCTGTTCCTGTATTCCAAGTTCCGGTTTGGCCAAAGCTTATTTGCATCATCTGAATAAGGGAGGAAACGTTACTCAGGAATGAAACTAATTATTTCATTCATCAACCGCGGGTGAATCCCCGGTATTTCCACATTAAAGGCTTTTTAAGGCCAAAGCTGAGAGAGGCCTCTGAATTTTTGGTGAGTCAGGTTCAGCCACAGTGCTGCGCTTGACAATCCAGCGTGCAATTTCAAATGTTCATCACCACAGAAATCCCCTTTATGCATTAGTGGGTTTTTTGTTTTATTTCCTCGTACTGCAAGCTCCCCCACTTTAGACGCGTGCTTACTTACTACCAAGTAGGCTGCTACAGTATATATTTGGGGGGTATGCCGTGTGGTGCTTATGGTATTAGGGCAGGGGTCGGCAAACCGCGGCTCGCGAGCCACATGCGGCTCTTTGGCCCCTTGAGTGTGGCTCTTCCCCAGGCAGGCGTGGCGGGGGCAGGCCCTAAGTGTGCGCGATTGGCCCGCAAACTCCCGCCCGCAAACCCCGCTCCCGCGCTGGATTCCCCACCAGCTTTACCGGAAGAGAAGCGACTGGAGCAGTCGAGCCTCTTTCCTCCTCCTTCCAAACCTCCCCCGCCCCCTTCCACGCGATTGGCTCCCGCCCGCAAACCCGCCCCCTTCCACGCGATTGGCTCCCGCCCGCAAACCCGCCCCCTTCCACGCGATTGGCTCCCACCCGCAAACCCGCCCCCTTCCACGCGATTGGCTCCCACCCGCAAACCCCGCCCCCTTCCACGCGATTGGCTCCTGCCTGCAAACCCCGCCCCCTTCCATGCGATTGGCTCCCGCCCGCAAACCCCGCCCCCTGGCCCTCAAGTGATATTATAAATTTTATAACTGTCAAAATGGCTCCTGGCATAAAAAAGTTTGCCGACCCCTGTATTAGGGCAAGGCTGAGACTTAAGATCCTCCTCGATTAAGTCTTGTTTGTAAGCTTGATTCTTCTGTGTCGTCTGTCTGCAAAGGTCACTGCTCCTCTCTTCATTTAGAAGCCAAACAAAGCCAGCCAGAGGGTTCTGAAATGTAGGAGACGGTGGGAGAATTTCAGCATGTTGTGCTTACTGGTATGTGTCTTGTGGACTTTTCCTCTGGCAGATCATTTCCAGCCTTTGCAGATCGTCAAGTCTTTGGTCCCTTCCTGGAACTCGCTCATTTTCTTTGAAGTATCGCCAGTCTCTTTCCACCAGGTAAGCAATTTCTTCTTCTTCTTGACCGGCAGTTTGCTGCTAGGATGGGGCAGGGGAGTATAAATGAGCCCGTGCATCCTTCAAAGCCAGAAGGGCTGTTCAAGGTCTCGTATTTGGACCGGCATTTGGCCAGAGCCAGACACTGTCCCTCTGACCTTGATGTTCCTCAACTAGCCAACACGGTGAACTCCCTGCCCAGGTTTAACTGCTGGCTCTCAACTCTTAGTCCCTCTTCGTGAACTGGCATCACCGGGGCTCTGAGTATCCCTATGCAGCACCCCGCCCCACCACCCAGCTCCTCCTTGCTTTGAGTTGGATTTGATCTTCACCCAAGGAGCCCGCAGCAGCAAAACTAGCAAGGGTCTGTCCCAGACTCTCCATCTTCTGCAGGTCTGTTGACTCAGAGCTTCCATCCAGGAGGGCCTCAGGCCCCATCTCCCGAACCATCCTTACGCCACCGCATGGCCACCCACAGACCGGCTTACCTTTATTTGTAACAGCTAGCCTCGGGCTGAGGTAGTTCATGCGCTCCAGCTGGTATTTCACAATTGATGTTATGTTCAAATGCTGCTGCGTGGTCCAGTTTTTCTGGCGATACAAATATGGGAAGCTGCTGCCATCTGCCGAGTTGAAGTATTAGTTCAATGTTGTCATCCTTGACTGGCAACCGCTCTCCATAGTTTCAGGGAGGAATTTTTTCAGACCACCCTGAAGATGTTGGGGTTGAATCTGGGGCTTTCTATGGGCTAAGCAGATGTTCTGCCACAGTTGTGCAGCCACTAGATGGAGCGGGACAAAAATATGAAATGGATCCAGCAGCCCCAGGCCCTTTCATAAACTTAAGAAGCATCTTTGTCTGAGAAATCAGTGCTAACGGTGTTCTTTTGGCTTCTCCTCTGTTCCAGGTGTCTGAAGTTGTTTCCAAAGAGAAGAGCCGCTTGTCTGTGAGCGGCTGGTTTCACGGCCCTTCGGTTGCACGACCGGCACGTCGCGTTGAACCAGGGATTCCACGAACTCCCCACATCCCTTGTGATGTAGGCTCCTTGCTACCTGCAGTATTGGCATTGTTCTACAATACTTTCAATCCTTAGCCTGACCTACCAAGGAGAAGCCCTCCCGTTTTCTCTGGAAAGGCCACCTCTGCCTTTGCTTTCATGTTTCAACTTTCAGAGTTATAGCTTAACATCTGGTGGGTGCCGGGCTGGGGATAGCCATTTCACCGGAGAGAAGCTGGGCTTTGCTGATTTTGTGCTGCGCGCGTGGTGTGCACTTCAGTGGGGGTGAAGCGTTTACTACTGAGTGCAAAGCAGTATGAGTGTACAAGCTGGACCACGTCTGACAAGATACCAGCACTCCTGCCATTAGAGTAGTAACAGCAGAGAACAAAGATGGTTTATTTTGGACAAGTTGATTTTCGGTGCCATAATGTAAATTTTGGCCTTGTCTTCCCTTCCCCTCCTCCACTCTTAACATTTTTCCAGCCTGAAATCTTGTATGACTGGATCAATCCGGTTTATCTGGACATGGATTCCCAAGCACAGATCCAGGAAGAATTTGAGGATCGGTCTGAGATCTTGCTGAAAGACTTTCTCAAGGTGGGTCCCAAACTTAGCAACATCCATCTCCTTGGGTAATAGGAGACAGTGCAACAGGTGTCACCTTTATTCTCATATTCCTTTGAGCTTTAAAGGGCAGGTTGAGGGGTGTGAAGTACTAATCTCAAAAAAGAACCTTCTAAAATTGGTGACCATTTCCCTGCTTAGAATTGTTTGTATATATAACTCATTGTCAGCACAGAAGTAAGTAGAATTTTTCTTCTGTTAAAAACTAGCCCAATATTTTTAAATCTTTGATTCAAGAGTAAGGGGAAATGGCTATTCAGGTAGAAATTGTTACATTATCTTTTGAGGAATACTGAAGAATATCCAAACAATTTCATTCTATGCATATTTTGTTAGGTTTTCTCTTTAGAGAAAAGAGGAATGCCAGTAGAGAAATTGAAAAAAAAAAAAAAAGAAAGCCTAATAACTTTCCGGGAGATTTATGTCATACATTTTTTGCCTGCTTTTTCACCACTATAAAGATGAAGTAGGCTGGTGTTAAGAAATTGGAATTCAGCCATTTCTGAACAGTTTGGATCTCCTTGCCATTTTCTCTGCCTGGAATTCAGATAGTTGAAGTGAGGGATATGTTTCTGTAAGAAGAGTTCGATGGAAAAGTGAATGTGCCCATTGTTCAAAACAAGTTTGTAATTAACACTCCTGAAACAGAATCCTCGCGTCTTTTTTAAGCAATTGGACACTAAGTCACTACCCGCCAGTGGAACAGCCATGACAAGCCTGAGGAAACCAACACCATTTTTATCTGGCACGTAAAAAGCATCCAACTTAGCACAGAGGAATGGTTGAAGAGAGGAAACCCCATTAATTTAGGAGCAGCCATCAGAATGCCCTGCGCAGGTGAGGCATCCTGATTTCAGGGGATCTCCACTGCTGCTCTTGCTTTTTCTGGCAAAGAGCCAAATCCCAAATTGAAAAGCCAAAGCAGGGGAGCTGATGCCACTTTGGTAGAGCAAGCTGTCGTTACTCAGTAGTTTGGTTGTGTCCAGCTCTTTGTGACCGAGGAACTCCCCCCGTCAACAACCGCTTTCGCAAGCTCCCTGCTTCCAAGCGTGTGCTTCCAATGGGCTTTCCTTGTGCTTGGTTCCTAGAGAGACAAGTATCAGCTGGTTTGCAAAGCTCTGGAGATGGAAGGGCTCAGCTGGAACAGCAGAGGGCCCCCAAACCAAAGGTAAGGCTGCTCCAGGCTGCATCATTCCCAACTGAGCAGTTGTGCCCTGTCCAGCCACTGACCTGTGCGGGCTGCGTTTGGCTATTACTCAGAGATAACCTGTGGACGTAATGTGAGGCTCTCCCGTGAAATTGGATCGTCTTGAGAACTGCAGCTAATCCAGCTGGTAGGCTTTACGCTAGGAGGAGTATGAGCGTTGGGGCTTGGCATTCCAAAGGGCAGAGGAGCTGAGCGGGACTGCTGCAGTCAGGAAGTAAGAGTTCAACATCCTGAGCTGTTCACATCCCTTCCTGGTTTGCTAGGGATTTCTTTCATCCTGCCTTTAAAAAGAAAGCCGGCATCGTGTGCCTGATAAATGTCTGGGATGACATGAGTAGCTATTTCTGCACTTTGGAGGCAAAGCCCAAAATGTGGGTGTCATTTTCGCAACAGGCCCATATTATAGGTCCTGTGCAGTTCTGTTTGCCATTCGGAACTACGGTCCCTGCTTGTCTTTATCCAGTCACAACTCTTAACCTGGTCTATTTCAAAGGTTGGTTGTGAGAAGAAACTGGAAGGGAATCAAAATGTAGGATGCAGTTTTACACATAAGCTAACGTTTGCATGTTTTCATCTTTCCTGTATATATAAGTTATGTTGTGTTAGCAGAGCCTTTCAGCAAAGTATTTTGAAGAGGCACAGAGAAAGAACAAGAAAGGTCTTGTTCATAAAGCTTACTGTTGTTGTTTTTTAGACATTACGAGAAAGCAGATGAGAAGAGCTTGCCAACCACTCTGAAAGAGTGCTTGGAGCTCTTTCGGTCTGAGGCCTTGTTCCTGCTGCTTTCCAATTTCACGGGCCTGAAGCTGCATTTTCTAGCCCCAGGAGAAGAGGAGGAAGGAGGAGGGGGGTCTTCTGAAAGCTCACAAGGACCGAGCAGTCAAGAGGAAGCTGGCAGTAGAGCACCTACAGAGGGGCCAGGGAGCCTCTCTGAAAATGAGGACAACCAAGAGAAGGGTATGTTGAGCTTCCAGATCTAGTCGCAGTCTATCTGTCAGTGCAGCCCATGCTTAGTAGTCCATATCCATTACATCTCTTCAGTTCCACTTTGATGTGGGTATTTTGAGAACCCACAAGACCAGTCCCTTACCGTTTGTCCTAAACTCTTGATCTAAGCCAAACGAAGGTTGTAAGTTCATATAGTTAGAAATTGGGCAGAATCCGATTGAGTTTTTGTTTTGTTTTTTGATCAAATACGGATTTTTCAAATTATTCCTGCTGTACGTTTTTGCTGCAATTCCTCGGGAGCACAGAATTGCGTATTAAGCAGTTTCATTTCTCCGTGCATGTTTCCAGCTTTCATGCCTGTGATGAAATGTGAAAAGGACCTGAGCGACCATTTCGGAAATCTGCAAAGTCCAAAGAATACCCGAATGTCACCTTTAATTCTGTCCAGAATGATTCAGAATGAGAGCAGCTGGGCATTTCTAAATGGACGTATTTTCAAAATGTTGAGGGGTTCCACTCTCCCTGGTTACATGCTTGCCCTGCCAGGGCACAAAATTAGCAGTTCCCATCCAATACCAAGACCCAGGGCTTTTGTTCTCCCATCACTGTGGCTGTTTATTGATCTGGTTTCATGTATACAGATTGGGTTTCTTTGGGTCTGTTCCTCCCACACACGTTGAGGTGGAAACAAAGGCCCTTTTATCCCCTTCTCCCTCTGGAGAAAAACAGCAAGAGAAGGGCATCTCTTGGGCATCGGCGCCTCCTCTAGCCGCTTCTCCTTCTCCCTAGCCTTTGCTTGGGGGTGGGGTGTCTTAACAGAGGCACAATTAAGGAGATTGTTCTCGAATCCTGACCTCCTTCCTGTCCATGCTGAAGAACTATTTGTTTCAATATCAGCTTGAAAGAAGGTTGCTGGGTACGTCACAGCGATGTGAAATTTCAGGGGATCAGAAGTTACACGGGGGAAATCTAAGGGTGGGTTTTCTCCCCCCACCCCCAGCCCCAATTCCTTAGAATGGTATGTAGCTGGCCTGAAAGCCAAGAACGTCTGGTCTTTTCTCCTTCAGGAGCCCCTCTTTGTGCGGGAGAACTGAGACGCTGGAGAAAAGGCTGCTACACCCTGCTCCACGATGCCCAAACGACAGAGTTTGCCCTTGATCTGCTGCTCTTCTGTGGTTGTGAAGGTTGGTTCCGTTTTAAGCCATGGAGACTAGAGGCCTCTTCCTTCCCTCCTCCTGGCAGAAACGGCAGAGGAGGGGGAAGAACAGGAAGGAGAGGCGAAGGGGGGGGGAGCTCTGTGGAAGCACCGCAGAAAAGATTTAAACTCACCAAACAAGCAGCCCCTCCCCAGCAACAGGTTGTACACTCACTAATCCTCAAAGGCGCCACACCAGCTAGGTTTGCGGTTCCTTTGTTTTCAGCAGCTTGTTTTTATCCATTAATGCAAGACGATCTTCTTAATTCTCAGACAACCATGGAAGGGAAAAATCCTTTATGCCTAAATAACTAAATACAATATCCCCTTGGAAATTGCTTGTATTTCTAGCCCGGGAGATGTTGTATACCTGTCCCAAAAATCAGAAGCCATCACTAGATCTTTTGAATTGAATTGGCCAACCCTCCTCAAAAAACAAATTTTAAAATTTGCTTAGTACCAAAGTTACCTATTGCACTTGGGCAAATGGATCTGTGTGTGGCCAGTCACTTTAAAACCTAAGCGTGATGCTCATTCCTTTCCCTTTTAAGACTGGGATGTCGAATCGGGAGGCTTCACTTCATACATTGCAAAAGGTGAAGATGAAGAGGTAAGCGTCTTTTTTCCCTTTTCCAGGGGCACAGATGAACTTGCTCAGACCACAGGTTGTCTTGAAACTTACCATACGTTCATCCTTCCCTCCCTTTCTAGACGTCCGGCCTTGGGAAGTAGCTCATGGCTCCCTCTTAAAATTCCAGTGAACTGCATGTGACCAAACATTGCATGCCACTTGAAAAACAGTTTCCTTGTGGCCTTGGCCTAACACCATCCTGCAAGGGGCAGTGAAGTAAAAGAAGGAATCTCGATACCCAGAATTGTGTTGGATCAGGGAAACTGCAAAATTGGGGCGCAGGGGCTTAACAATCCAAACGTTCTGTGCCACGCATGGTCTTCTATTATCCCTTCCCTTGCCCTACTTTATTCCAATATAATATACCCCAATTGTTAAGTTTTTCCCTGTGAGGGAGCTGATTCAATCCAATAATCATCTTGTTACCCCCCACCTTTTTCTTTTTTCCTTTTTACTCTGTAGAATCTTTTTTTTTAAGATGCAGTGACAGATCTGTAGTGAATACTCCATCATAGATTTGCGTTAACACCATTATGTTATTGCCAAGTTCTACTTCCAATTTCCCTAATTGTTTCAAGCAAAGAATTTGCCTTTTTGTGCAGTTTCAAAAGAGCTGGAGCTGGCTGAACAGAACATTCTGTTCCCACAGTAGCCAGTCAGATGCTTCTGTGAATCTGAACATAAGCGTTGTGAATGTAACACCTCATAATGAGTAGCCATTGATAGTCTTGCTTTCCTTGCTGCGGTGAAGCTTTCTTAATGTACATTTTATGGGAAATTATAGTTACTTACATTCAGTTATTCTGAGCATGCAGCCTGCATGTTTCTAGCAGAGGAATTGGGATTTTATTGAAGCCCGTAAGATGGACAGGTCTGCACGGATGCATTCATGAAGTTGAGGCTTTCCTGCACCGTCCTCAGAAGTAAATAATACTAGTTGTTTTCTTAACCTTTCTTGTTTTATTCTCTTTTCAAGCTGCTGACAGTTAATCCAGAGGCCAATTGCTTGGCTTTGGTTTACAGAGATCGAGAGACACTGAAATTTGTGAAGTACATTAACCAACGCAGTTTGGAGCAGGCACCGATGCAACCTGAGCAAGCAGGATTCTGGGACTTCTCCTTTGTTTACCATGAATGAGAGATGGTGCGAGCGTGTGATGGCGAATCATTTCTCCCTGTTAAATACTCAAGAGGGCAGTTTCTCTTACAGGCAAAGATAATGTTGCACAATCTGCTTTACCCCCATGCCCCTGCAAACGTAACACCGCTTCTTCACCGGGGGCCCTTTTGGAGAGTCAGCTGGACACCGTGGTCTGAACTGCGGTGGAGGCCACAAAGCTTCCTGGTCGCAATGCAAGAATCACACTGTTTGGGCCGAGGCAGGACCTTGGTTCCTGCTCAACCTCGGCAGCCTCAGAAAACGAGGCCGCGTGGAAGAAACCAACATTTGCTATGTTCTCCAAAGCTCAGCACTGTAAACAGATGACAAGAGGAGGGAGTTTCCTGTCAGTCTAATTGCGGTTGGGATAATAATCATGGAAGTTACGGTTTGCTGAGTGAGCCCACGCTGGTTGGATTCAGACCTTGTTAAACCATAAATCAAGTCTGCCACCGCAATGTGTAAGACTAATTGATTACTTTTAGCTGCACTATAGGGCCAATCCTAACTGAATTATAATAGTTGGAGCCAATTTAAAAATCGGACAAAATTCTGAACCAGAAACTTAAACTTGAAAAGGGCGATGACACTTTTTAAACTTTATTTTTAATCATCTCCAGACCTCACATTAGTTTATAATAGTAAAAAAAGGTTCGGTATTACCTTAAGCTTTCAGTTTCTGGCTTCATACAAAGCTAGATTAGAGTTTCTCCTCCTCGTCTAGAATGGACTAAACCATACAGATGGACTGAGGTCTGTCTGTTTTATTGAAGAATCAAAAATTGCTATTTTAACACCCTTCCTCCAGGGCGGTTTCCGCTTCCGAAAGCCCCAGCTTTCGTCGGTCATGTCCATAAAAGCTTGGACTCCCCTCAGCTAGCATGATATTTATATAGAGCAAGCATACTGGCCGCCTCTCTTCTACCACAGGCGGTAGACTGTTCAGTCCCGGCCGAGTCTTCATACTGAACTCCACTGGGCACTAATCTGACAGCATAATCTACTGTCTATCTGCTGCTAGATCTTTCTGATCGTCTCACTGGGCTGGCAGCCTAGCACAGTTATCGCCTCCAATCTTCACTCTGATCAAGAGGACGTTGTCCCCAGACGCATTGTTTTGATGAGCACATTAACACTGTTGTTCTTAATAGCATCCCGGCAGGCAGCAATCATTTGCATCTTGGGTTTACCAACTGGGGAAAGAAAAACAAAAAGTTAGCCAAGTCCATTCTGTTCCAAGAATTCAAATGAAGAAGCCTCTCTTGTTCAGAAGGGGAAAGCATTCCCCCAAACATCGGAGGGCTTAGAGGGGACAGCCTGTGCAGAACAAAGCTATTCTTGCTTCTCCGTTTGCGTGGTTTGAATTTACTAGGAAGGCTGACGGGCCTCTTGGCCCGTTTTACCTGTAGGAATGCCATGCTAGCAGTCATGTGCCAGCATCTCCTGCCCCAGCAGTCTAAAAGGAGAATCAAAGGCTCTCTTGAAACCATGCGAGAGGAAAACAGATTGGGGGTTTGAGGCTGGAGTTATACAAAATAAAGCCTTGAGAAAGAGAGAAGGCCATGCCCGCTCCAGATGTGACTAATGTGAAGAAAAACAGCACATTCTCCAAAATCCTATTTGTGCTTTTGGTTAATATTAATGAAGCAGATAAAAGCAAACGAGATTCTTCTATGTAAGGAGGCCTCCCGCTTCAACAAATTTGGAGAAAGTGGACCAACGTTTGCCCCTCTGGGGGCACTGCTTTTATTTCCTGCCAGGAGAGGGAGGACTGAACTCTGGTGAGCTGCAAATCGGGACCCAAGCAGTCTAGATTGTGATTAGGAGCATGTAATACGAAGGCCAGTTCAGGCCTCTCTCGGCAACAGGGTCCTCAGGCTGCCTCCCCTCAAGGGTCACTTTAAGGAAGGCCCAGCACAGCAGAACCATTGTCTGTCTGTGGCAGTTTGTGTTTCCCCTAGAGGACTGCCTTGGGAGAAAAGCTGCTGCTTTCCAAAATAGTACTTCTCTGAGGAATCCGTGCCAAATGAATGCTCGTTTACTCTCCCCAAAGCAAAGCAATGGTTGTATTGACGGCTTTCAGCTTGACCGCTTTTCCCCTTCAACGGCAACTCAAATAATTAGAACTGCCAGCACATCTTCATTCTCCTGTTACATTTTAATAACCTAGGAAGCACCTCCTCCTGCGTCTGGACTTGACAGAAGCATGCGAGTAGAGCTTTCCACCTGACTGCAGGCCTTTATTTGGGAACTGATCACGCAGAGAGCTTTCCCCAAGTTCAAGGAAATGCAAGCCTAACTCCCCTTTAGACCTCCAGCCAAATGCAGGAATGTCAGGGAGAGTACATTTTCTACCCAGTTTAAAGATTTCTCTGCATTCAGCTGAATGCCTGCAAACGCTCAAGAACTGAGCATCCACACACAAAATTCACACCTATGTCTTTCCAAGTTACAATTCAGTTAAGCATACACTTTTCTTTTTAAACCTCAAAGCGGCATGATATTTAAATGATAGATAACCCTCTACGTCCCTCCCTCAGAACCTACCTCGGAGATTTCCTGCTCGTTGGATGGCCTGATTTATTGCTTTGAGATTATTTAAAAGCTCGGTGTGATTGGTACAGCGAATCTTGTACTGAGACAACAAATCCCTGTTGAGGTCATACAGTTCCATATATCGCTTCTTCATATTTCCCCTGTAAGGGTAAACAAAAATAATGAACAACGTCAAAAGCTATTTCGTTGTGACTCGAGATACAACGAATCCAAGACAAGCATTCCTCGGGTTCCTCTTAGTCACGACGTTTGGATGTTCTGGGGAGAGAAGTGGAAGGGCAGCACAGCCTGCTCCTGGACACTTGCATCTCTCGGCATTTGAGTATGTGACACTCTTCGCAACTTCCTGGGTCCTGCATCTTCTCCCTCCCCACTTTAAAAAAGATAAAGGTTCCCCCCGCACATTTGTGCAGTCGTGTCCGACTCTAGGGGCCGGTGCTCATCTCCGTTTCTTAGCCGAAGAGCCAGCGTTGTCCGAAGACGCTTCCGTGGTCACGTGGCCGGCATGACACACGTGGAACGCTGTTACCTACCCACCGAAGTGGTACCTATTCATCTACTTGCATTGGCATGCTTTCGAATTGCTAGGTTGGCAAGAGCTGGGGCGAGTGTGGGAGCTCACTCCGTCACACGGGACTAGGGTCTCGAACTTGCGATCTTCCAATCGACAAGCCTGGCGTCTTGACCGCTGAGCCACCACGCCCCAACACTCCCCCCTTTACTGGCCTTCATGTTGGACTTTCTGAAGGAAAGAGAACTCTTAAGGAGAGTAATGATTTCCTTTCCAACATCTGGCAGAGTTTCGAGTAAGTAGCACAAAAGCGCTTGCTGTCAATGTGAAAAAGTAGTTATGGACTGAGGACAGGGTTATGTGATGAGAATTCTGATATTTGGATGCACGTGGAACAGGAATATTTATTTATATTTCATATTTCGTCACTGCCCATCTCACTAAGAGCGACTTGTTTGTATAGCTGTAACACAGTCGTACCTGCACCTAACTGCCAGTCTGCAACCTCATCCTGGATCAGGGATTTGCTTCATCTTGAAATATATTAGGATAATTAATCATTACATAACTTTTTCATGCAGATGCATCCAGAGATTTGATTCAAATGTGTCTCCAAGAGTGCTACCATCATTCTAAGTACCTATTTTGCCCTTCCTAACATGACCATGGAAGCGTCTTCGGACAACTCTTGACTCTTCGGCTAATAAATGGAGATGAGCACCGGCCCCTAGAGTCGGACATGACTGCACAAATGTGCGGGGGGAACCTTTACCTTTTAAAAGAACTATCCCATCCCATCTCTAACACTGGCAAATGTTTTGCAGCAATAGATTTATTTGTAGGAGAATACAAAAAACATAAATAACTTGGGCACTAACAATAGAGTAATAAATGTTGCTTTTTAATACAATACAGGTAGTCCTCGTTTAGCAACCACAATTGGGACTGGCAACTCGGTCGTTAAGTGAAGTGATCACTAAGTGAAACCACAAATGTGTTTATGATCTTACTTCAGCTTTCCTTTGCTTTACAGACCTGCGAAGATCATAAATTCGAGGATTGATCCTAAAGTTATTTTTTCATCACCGTCATAACTGCAAACAGTCACTAAAAAAGGCAGTAGCTAAACGGCTACCTGTACTAGGTGTCATGTATCTGTCCCACTGCAATTCAGTTCAGGAGGTATTCCCCATAGTGTGTCTGAAGCCTGGCTTCTAGTCTCATTTTGTTTTGATCGATCAGTATTATTCACTGAAAACACTCACCAGTCTCCCATGAGGCGTGAATCTTCTGCTCGAACCAACATGCTGCGGATGAGACTGGAGCTGTCAGCCAGGTTGGCTGTGAGCTTCTGACAAACTGCATGGGAATTGTCCACCTATGTAGGAGAAACATCCACAATTTAAGACACCCATAATATGTGCTGGGCAGACCCGGGACTCCCTGAACTGCCTATGATCCCTGAAGTCTTAATGTTATGGAGTCGCTCCTTTAAACGTTAGAAGTACCTCCTGGCCTAATACTTCCTTGAGATTTTAGGGGTCTGGGACTCCACCTGTCACCACAGACATCCGTTTCCAAAACCATTAGCATTCCAAACCCCACAGCTGGATCACTCAGATCCAAACAAAACAAGTAATTTTGTTGAATGTATAGTCGAAGGCTTTCACGGCCGGAATCCGACTTGGGCACAGAGAGAATCTTCTAGCTGTGCTCCTGTCCTCTGAAGATGCCAGCCACAGCGACTGGCGAAACGTTAGGAACCAAAACTGCCAGAACACGGCCACACAGCCCGGAAAACCCACAACCACCATAATTTTGTTGAATTAATCTCTAGCTTAAAAGCAATGTCGCTGACAACTCAATTCTCCTGTTACAAGTTTGTCTGAAATGGAGCATAAATTCCATCAGCAGAGAAACAACTAGATAGCCTGTGCTGCCATGAAAGAAGTAGTCTCTTCCAAGAGAAGATGGTCTGATCTACTGAGAGAGAAATAATCAGAGTGTGGTGCTTTTTTAGGAAAGTTCTAGATAGACCAGTTGGTCATAGTTCACTATTTCAAAGCCCCTGAGAACATCTCTTGCCTGTGGCCCACCAAATTCATGGATTTCCTTAGCTCCTGCCCATTCCAATTTATCTAAGGAATGCCAATCCATCACACTGAGGTATCCCAGATATGGAGTCCTTGGTGCTCTCTGGGCTTGGTTGCTGCTTGCAGACATTTCATTGCCCAACCAGGTATCATCATCAGTGCGAGAGAGAGTGCGGTTTGCTGCCTACAGTACAGTAAAGTTACTGTATAGTAACTTTACTATACAGTATATAAACACCTGCAAGCAAGCTACCAAGCTCAGAGAGCACCAAGAACTCCACAATTCAACCCTGAGCTACAGATACTCTCTTCTATCGGTACCCCAGACATGTTTGAGAAGCCTTGCTCACTCACTCACCACAACCAAGGCTGTGCGCACCTCCTCAAAATACACAGGGAAATCTGCTTCAACCTGCAAGTCTTCAATTGCCCAAAATGAGGCCATTGACTGGATGATGTCACCAGCCAGGTCAATGTTATCAGTGTTAATGGAGATCTAATAGCCAGAAAAGACAAAAAAATAAGCCTCAGATTTTCCCCACACAAAATTCGTGACAATGGCAGAAGTTGATGTTTAGAGAGTCTTACCACTCCTGAAGCCAGGCTAGTACAGCCCAAGAGCTACCCTGGGATGGCAATCTATTGTGAGGAAACTAACATGCAATGGCTTACAGCAGCTGTCCTGGACCTACAAGGCTGATGAGAAAGAGAGACTTTGCACCGCCATTTGGTGCCACTAGGAACAACTTACTTCCTCTAGGCCAGTGTTTCTCAACCTTGGCAGCTTGAAGATGGGTGGACTTCAACTCCCAGAATTCCCCAGCCAGCATGGCTGGCTGGGGAATTCTGGGAGTTGACGTCCACCCATCTTCAAGCTGCCAAGGTTGAGAAACGCTGCTCTAAGAGAACCATACTCTGTTCCTGCTCATAGGACAGGAGATAAAGGACTGGAGTATGTGTATACATGAGAAGAAACCTCTTGTAAGATGCCTTAGAATCAAGAGATTGGGATATACAATCTTATTTTATTTATTATATTTATATTATTTTAATTATATAATTATATTATTTATTATTTTATTTTATTTTTTATTAAGCATATTTTATATGCTTTTAATTAATCAATTTTGTTGTAAACCGCCCAGAGTCCCCTTGTGGGGGGAGATGGGCGGTGATATAAATCAAACAATAAATAAATAAAAATATAAATTACTTAAATATAATAAACAGTTTCAAAAAACGAACAGAGTGAGAAAGGCTAGTTGTTTTCACGATCAAGGAAACTCATCCACTGAAAGTCATCTTGGATGAGGACCAATCTGCCTCTCACTTAAATCCTCCTTGCATTATTCCAAGAACGCACTTCAAAAACCCAAATATTTACATAAAAGGAAGAGGCCGTAACCTACAAAATTATATCTAAGTCCATACCTCCAAGCAGGGTAACACCTTAATCAAAACAACCACAACTACTTTGCAATCCCACGTGTCCCTGCGCTCACCGTTTGCGGCAAGTCAGCATCCCAAAATGGAAATTGCCATCTTGCCAGCAATCCTTCCTTGCCTGGCCTGCAGGATGAATTCTGATTCCCCCAAGGAGACCTTCCCCAGGGAAGGGCCTATCCCCAGCCTAATTGCAACATAAGGAGACAAGCAAAGCTACCTCTCCGCTGGAATTCATTTGGATGCAGAGCTGCCCTGTGTCGCGCAGGGAGGTAAAGCAGACTTCAAACAACTCATTCTGTATCTCCACATCCTCTGGTAACAGGAAACTTTGTTTTAGCCACATGATGACCTTGAAGCATAAATTCACAAGGGTGGGTTTTGAGAACAAGGGTGGGTGGAAAAACAGGTTGCAATGCCCCGATCAATCTTTGGTGATCTGCAGCTGATGCCCTACACAAACTAGTATAGGAAACACACATGCAACTACAGGCAGTCCTTGTTTAGTGACCACAGTTGGGATTGGCAACTCAGTCATTAAGCAAAGCGGTTGCTAAGTGAAACAGCAACTGTGCTTAAGATCTTACTTCAACTTTCCTTTGCTTTACAGACCTGCGAAGGTCATAAATGCGAGGATTGGTCGTAAAATTACTTTTTCATTACTGTTGTAACTGTGAACAGTCACTAAATGAGGCGGTCACTAAACGAGGACTACCTGTATCCTGAGTTCAAGAAGTCTCAGGGATAGGAGATACTATTGCTGTGACAGCTCCTATCTACAGCTGGTAAACCATGATTCTAGTACTCTACCTGGTGAACATAGGATTCTAATTAAAAAAAAAAACAGATCCAGCAAGTTTGACGCTTGTCCGCTGAGGACAACTGCTGCCCATGGGCCACCTCTGATATTAAGAGCCAGATGTACAGTTTTTCCACCTTGCCAGCTGTGGAGTGGCAGAAGCAAGGGTGGAGTTGGCTCCGGTTTAAGGAGAAATAGGCAGCACATTCCTTTGGAGGGGGCTCAATGCCTGCCACACACTGCATTTTGGTGCCTCCTCACTACCACAGCCAAGCTCAACCTAATGTTTCCCTTCAGAGTAAGGAAGGAGTAAATGGCAGGCAACAAAGAGAAGGGTTGTTCTCCCTTCTTGCCTACTGCTTTCATTTGTTCTTGTATTTATTACAAGTATAGGATTTATATTCAAAGATAGCTCACCTCCACTCCACTCCATGTCCTTCTCCTGAGCCCTGCTTCTCTTTCTGCCCCCTTCTGATTTCTCTCTCTGCTACCAACTATGAGCTCAATGCTTTGCTTAACAGGCAGCAGAAGCTCCTATTAATTCACTGAAACAACTCTTGGTTAATGGAGACACCAGGCACACAAATACAGCCCTTACGTTAAAAAGCAAGTATCAAATGCTTTGTATCAAATGAAAGTATCAAATGAAGTGGAAGGAAAGTCCGATGCTGTAAAGAACAATATTGCATAGGAACCTGGAATGTAAGAACTATGAATCAAGGTAAGCTGGATGTGGTCAAACATGAGATGACAAGATTGAACATCGACATATTGGGAATCAGCGAACTAAAATGGACAGGAATGGGCGAATTTAATTCAGGAGACCATTATATATACTACTGTGGGCAAGAATCCCTTAGAAGAAATGGAGTAGCTCTCATAGTCAATAAAAGAGTGGGAAAGGCAGTACTGGGGTACAACCTCAAAAACGACAGAATGCTTTCAGTTCGAATCCAAGGCAAACCATTCAACATCACAGTGATCCAAGTCTATGCCCCAACCACTGATGCCAAAGAAGCTGAAGTTGACCGGTTCTATGAAGACCTACAACACCTTCTAGAACTAACACCAAAAAAAGATGTCCTTTTCATCATAGGGGACTGGAATGCTAAGGTAGGAAGTCAAAAAATAACCGGAATAACAGGCAAGTTCGGCCTCGGAGTACAAAATGAAGCAGGGCAAAGGCTAATAGAGTTTTGTCAAGAGAACACGCTGGTCATAGCAAACACTCTTTTCCAACAACACAAGAGACGACTCTACACATGGACATCACCAGATGGTCAATACCGAAATCAGATTGATTATATACTTTGCAGCCAAAGATGGAGAAGCTCTATACAATCAGCAAAAACAAGACCTGGAGCTGACTGTGGCTCAGATCATGAGCTTCTTATTGCAAAATTTAGGCTTAAATTGAAGAATGTAGAGAAAACCACTAGACCAATCAGGTATGACCTAAATCATATCCCTTATGAATATACAGTGGAAGTGAGGAATAGATTTAAAGGATTAGATCTGGTAGACAGAGTGCCTGAAGAACTATGGATGGAGGTTCGTAACATTGTACAGGAGGCAGCAACTAAAACCATCCCAAAGAAAAAGAAATGCAAGAAAGCAAAGTGGCTGACTGATGAGGCTTTACAAATAGCTGAGGAAAGAAGGGAAGCAAAAGGCAAGGGAGAAAGGGAAAGATATAAACAACTGAATGCAGAATTCCAGAGAATAGCAAGGAGAGATAAGAAGGCCTTCTTAAATGAACAATGCAAAGAAATCGAGGAAAACAATAGAATGGGGAAGACTAGAGATCTCTTCAAGAAAATCGGAGATATCAAGGGAACGTTTTGTGCAAAGATGGGCATGATAAAGGACAAAAAAGGCAGGGACCTAACAGAAGCAGAAGAGATTAAGAAGAGGTGGCAAGAATACACAGAAGAACTATACAAGAAAGATCTTAATATCCCTGATAAATACGATGGTGTGGTCACTGACCTTGAGCCGGACATCCTAGAGAGTGAAGTCAAGTGGGCCTTAGGAAGCATTACTAACAACAAAGCTAGCGGAGAAGACAGTATCCCAGCTGAGCTATTTAAAATCCTAAAAGATGATGCTGTTAAAGTGCTGCACTCAATATGCCAACAAATTTGGAAAACTCAACAATGGCCACAGGATTGGAAAAGGTCAGTTTACGTTCCAATTCCAAAGAAAGGCAATGCCAAAGAATGTTCAAACTACCGTACAATTGCGCTCATTTCACATGCCAGCAAGGTTATGCTCAAAATCCTACAAGCTAGGCTTCAGCAGCATGTGAACCGAGAACTACCAGAAGTGCAAGCTGGGTTTCGAAGAGGCAGAGGAACTAGAGATCAGATTGCCAACATTCGCTGGATCATGGAAAAAGCAAGAGAGTTCCAGAAAAACATCTACTTCTGCTTCATTGACTACGCTAAAGCCTTTGATTGTGTGGATCACAACAAACTGTGGCAAATTCTTAAAGAGATGGGAGTACCAGACCACCTTACCTGTCTCCTGAGAAACCTGTATGTGGGTCAAGAAGCAACAGTTAGAACCGGACATGGAACAACCGACTGGTTCAAAATTGGGAAAGGAGTACGACAAGGCTGTATATTATCACCCTGCTTATTTAACTTATATGCAGAGTACATCATGAGAAATGCCGGGCTGGATGAATCACAAGCCGGAGTTAAGATTGCCGGGAAAAATATCAACAACCTCAGATATGCAGACGATACCACCCTAATGGCAGAAAGTGAAGAGGAACTAAAGAGCCTCTTGATGAGGGTGAAAGAGGAGAGTGCAAAAGCTGGCTTGAAACTCAACATTAAAAAAACCCAGATCATGGCATCTGGTCCCATCACCTCCTGGCAAATAGAAGGGGAAGAAATGGAAGCAGTGACAGATTTTATTTTCTTGGGCTCCAAGATCACCGCAGACGGTGACTGCAGCCATGAAATTAAAAGACGCTTGCTCCTTGGAAGGAAAGCTATGGCAAACCTAGACAGCATATTAAAAAGCAGAGACATCACCTTGCCGACAAAGGTCCGTATAGTTATAGCTATGGTTTTTCCAGTAGCAATGTATGGCTGTGAGAGTTGGACCATAAGGAAGGCTGAGCGCCGAAGAATTGATGCTTTTGAGCTGTGGTGCTGGAGAAGACTCTTGAGAGTCCCTTGGACTGCAAGGAGGTCAAACCAGTCAATCCTAAAGGAAATCAACCCTGACTGCTCATTGGAAGGACAGATGCTGAAGCTGAAGCTCAAATACTTTGGCCACCTAATGAGAAGAGAGGACTCACTGGAAAAGACCCTGATGCTGGGAAAGACTGAGGGCAAAAGGAGAAGAGGACGGCAGAGGATGAGATGGTTAGATAGCATCACCGATGTAATGAACATGAATTTGAGTAAACTCCGAGAGACAGTGGAGGACAGGAAGGCCTGGCGTGCTATGGTCCATGAGGTCACGAAGAGTCGGACACGACTGAACGACTGAACAACAACAACAATCAAATGCTACGTTGCTGGCTGCTCTCCTCCGATGGAATTACTATACAAAAGCTGTTGCTACAACCAAGATGAAAAAGAGAGGAGAGAGCCAAAGACTTACCATCTGCACCCTCTCGCCGAGAGCAAACTTTACAAAGCTCAGAGGCCTGGTCACAGAGTCTGGGCTGCACATCGAATACATGGAGAAGCGAGGGAGTTGCCGCGACAGCTCAAAAACATGGAACTGCGTGCTGGGAAGGCATTAAACAAAATAATCAAGGCGGCTGAACGGATGCATTCTTAATCATCTGCATTCAGGTTAAGGCTATCTAAGCAAGCCATGATTCCTTCTATGATGCCCTGGTCCGAACATTCATTTTGCATTCACAGGGGGGGGGGGGAAATCACCTCCATTTTATTTTCTCCTTTTTAGTGTTCGATCCATCTTTGTTTACCACGCAAAACATCCCTCATGCACACACAGCCACAGACGGCTTAATGCTATCAAGTAATTTTTTTAAAAAATATGGTTTCTCGGGGAACCTGAGCTCTTGTTTAAAAATAAAGCACGTTTCTGGACCTCATGAGTGACTGTAGATGCTTAAGAGTACAATAGATGGGTACATTCACGGCCCAGAGACAGCTAGCGGTTTCCGGATGCAGATGGGAGAACCCAGTTTCATTCCTTTTGCAGCTCCTTATCTACCTTCCTAAAAAGATTCTTCCAACTCCTACAAATTTCCCAATATTCTGTATGCCTGATTCTTCCTTCTACTGCCAAGACTGTGCTAAAAAAAATGCACACGTGCAAATGAAAAAACCAAGCAAAACACTTTATATCTCTGCATTAAAGGCTGCTAAGTTCAAATTAGGTTCTCGTTTAAAGACAGCATTTCAAACGAGACTACTATTTTAACTGTGGAAGGGTTTTTAAATGTACTTACCTGGACTCCCCAGAGTTCAAAAGATTTTGGAAGTAACAGATAGGGGAAGGGAAGGAGAAATGTGCTGGGCAGACTCAACTAAAGCTGCTGCTTTCAACTTCTAATCATCCATCCATCCATCTGGGATGAGGAGTATAATATTCTAGATCAGTGTTTCCCAACCTTGGCAACTTTAAGAGGTGTGGACTTCAACTTCCAGAATTCCCAGCTTGCTGGCTGGGGAATTCTGGGAATTGAAGTCCACACCTCTTAAAGTTGCCAAGGTTGAGAAACCCTGTTCTAGATCTTGAGGAATTTTCCCTCCAAGATCCTTCCGACTAAGTACCAGCATTTCTGCCTCCCACTATAGACCCACTCTGCTTCCTGAGAGATCCAAGAATTGACCGCTGCACATCTGGAAGGCACCCAGGTTGGAAAGAATAGCCTACTGCATAATTTAGCTGTATGCATAGATGTGTTTATTTCCTGTACCACTGAAAGCCAAATATGAAATTTCAACCCAGTCGCACACAATGAACGGCCTGAGGATTCTGGCTCTGTAATATCTACAAGCCGAGATACAGCATGTCTGTTTCTTCAGAATATGAAAAATGCAAAATGCAGGCATTGGACGACTCAAAAAAACGCCCAAGGGCTTAGAGGTTATCGAATATCATCTATTTCTCGATGCATTCTCTTTCTCCCAACTTCTCCCCCGTAATTCAGGGTCCCTGCTTCTCAAATCAAGCCCAAGAGGACAAGAGGCTCTGTCCATCCCAGGGCCTGGGAACAGGCAGTTGATGGGAAACCGGCCAAACCCTTACCTATTCTTGTATCCAACAAAGACTTTGATGTTCAGCTCTACCGGAACGTCTTTGGGGGGAGAGAGCAGGACTCGTACGTTGCTCGAGAGATGCTGAGGACTGGGGTGGATCACGTGACTCTCGCCTTCAAAGATGCCCTCAGCAAAGATCAGCACTGCTCGGATAATTGTATCTTCAACGAAAAAAGACATTCCCTCTTCATGAGTTTTAAAGTTTCTAATGTGACTTCCAAAATTCACTGAAGCGGAGGACAAAAGTTCACGGCAATCTCGACAGTGCAGCACCGACGGAGGAAATTCTGCCAACTGCAACTGTCCGTTAGAACCCAATGAAATATTTGCATGTAACAAAGGCATGACCATGTTGGGTAATTATAAAGCTCCCCGGGCCACTTTGATGATACGACCCAGAGGCTGGCTAGAGAGGACAGCTAGAAGGACATGCACCATACCCGGCAGGAGCCACAATATTGAAGGTTCATGGCGAGCACCGAGGAGGAGAAGCAGTCGTAGCACTTTAGAGATGAAGGTATTTCTTCACTTAAAAAACTCTTCTCCAGGACTGCAAATGGCTCAGATAGGACAGGAAAGAAGCCAAAATCATCACCATCGGCACCACCAGAGGAAAACAACCCGACATTTCACTTGCGGCCTCAAGTGTACTATGGATCTGCTCAGGTTAATCTCTTGCCTTTAGATGCTGACCCTTACATTTTAAGTGGTGACTACTCTTCACATATGACAACCAAATAACAGAAGTCCCCCTGGCCCAGCTGCATTCCTCTGGCCAGTGAAATGCTCCGGTTCTTAAAGATCAGGCAGAAAGCTCAGTGGAGGATGCAAATGCCTGATTCAGATCAAAGGAAACACCTTCCTCAGGCGCTCACAGCCAAGAGGTACAGAGATTATAAAGGTAGTCCTCAACTTACGACCAAAATAGGGAACAGAAAATTCGTCGCTAAGCGGTGTGGTCATTAAGCGAGGCATCATGTGACCAAACCCAAGTTAACAACCTTTTTGCCGCAGTCATTAAGTGAATCAGGCGGTTGTTAAGTGAATCACACAGTTCTCTATTGACTTTGCTTGTCAGAAGCCAGCTGGGAAGGTCGTAAATGGCAATCACGTGACCTTGGGACACTGCAACTGTCGTAAATACATGCCGGTTGCAAAGCGTCTGAATTTTGATCACGGACCGCAGGGATGCTGCTGTGGTCATAAGTGCAAGGACCGTTCATAAGTCACTTTTTTCAGCGCCACTGTAACTTCAAACGGTCGCTAAATAAATGGTCATAAGTCAAGGACTACATACTGAGCCTGGACCGATGAACTTTTGCTGCTCATCCTGACTTACCATTGGACGTGGAAATGCACAGTTCTACATGAGCAGATTCAGTTTCCGACCCCAGGCTGACCGACAATGTTGTCTGGAGCTGCGTGTTCGCTGGGATCACACCCCTTTGCCCATCTATCTCATTCACCTGAGTGTTCAACTCCACCTGCTGTACAACAAAAATCAGACCTTATTCGAAATGATGGACGATGTATACATAAAATAAAATTGGGTCCACTAATTGCAATAGCTTTCCATTAGCACTGGCAAAATGTTTTTATACTTCGCTTTCACTGAGACAGGAAGCTCTAAATTCAGGCCCAAATGTTTATTCTTGTTACCTACCAAAGACACCCATATGTACATTTCTTAAGACATGAGGTAAATTGCTCTTCTCTATCAATATTCCTAATTTACAGAGAAAGAAAAAATTGTTCCATTTTCACTTGCGACTAGGATGCCAACCAGTCAAATAGTCAGCTGACTAGTGGAAATGGAAGCCTCTCCCCACCCCGCCCCCAACCCCTTTCATTGTAATGCCCCCAGACAGCAATGGGAGTAATAAGATTCTCTGTTTTTTAAAATATACACACTCTTTTGGGACTCTTCTGTCTTCCCCGCTCCCAATTAAACTGAATGAACAATCTCCTTTTCTTCTACACTGCGTTTCCAAGCACAGATAAAACATAATATCCACAAACACACACAATAACCAGGATCTAAGATCACCCCAAATTCCCAGAAGGCAAATTCCCAGAAGGCAAAATAACTGTGGAAGCTTTTCCAAAGGGAAACTGACTCCTTCATGAGATCTTGTACAGGTAGTCCTCGCTTAACAACCACAATTGGGACCAGAATTTAGGTCGCTAAGCTATCCGGTCATTAAGCGAATCCGGACCCAATTTTACGACCATTTTGTGGCGGTCATTAAGCAAATCGCATGGTCATTAAGCGAACCATGTGGTTGTTAAGCAAATCATGCAGTTCCCTATTGATTTTGCTTATCAGAAGCCAGGTGGGACAGTCAAAAATGGCGATCACGTGACTGGGGGACGTTGCAACTGTCGTAAATGCGTGTCAGTTGCCAAGCACCCAAATTGCAATCACGTGACCGCGGGGACGCTGCCACAGTCATAAATGTGAGGAACGGTCATAAGTTGGTTTTTTCAGTGCCATCGTAACTCCAGATGGTCACTAAACGAATGGTCGTTAAGCGAGGACTACCTGTATGGTGATCTGTAAAACATCCTGGAAGGACTCAATGTTAGCATTTGTTAAAGGATGGCAGGGTCAGTTGTATAGATCTGTTTCTTGTTATTGTTGTTATTAGTTCTGAAGCCCTTTATTGCTAGGCTGACCATATTTCCTAGACACGAAAACGGGACCCTTAACGTGCGCGTGCTGGTGCGCTGGCACGCGGGCATGTAGGCAGGCGCGTGCACACGCACACACTCTTTGTTTGAAAATGGGACAAAATGGACATTTTGTCCAGAACAACGGGACGGTTGGAAAATGTTAAAATAACGGGACTGTCCCGTTCAAAACGGGACGTATGGTCAGCCTTTTTATTGCTGGATCATGTGGCTTTGTTTTTTACTTCCTTTCTTTCACAAAATGTCAATCCAAGTTTTAGATGCATATCATCCCTGCAAAGCAATTGTCCCAATCAGGTAAGAAATGACTGGTTAGTCTATCTTTTTTGTTTAACCTTAATTCTTCATCTGCAAAATAGAATAAGGACAAAATAAAGTAAGAAGCAGAGTTTTCTTTAACTCCTGAACTTCTAAAAGCTTTACTTGCTTGCTTTACTATAGGCCAAGATCAATTCTAGATTTTCCATCTTGATATAAATTACCTTTGAATTTTCTTCATAGTTGCGTAGTTCAAGTAGCAAGTTTTGTTTCTTCTGACTAAGCTCTCGAATCAGATCTTGCTCCACACTTGTGTCCATCAGCTTTCCTTTCATCTCTTGGCTGCCCGGCAGGTATCCTCGCACTGCACGAAACAAAGCCAAGAAGCTAAGCCTGCGCTTGGGACCCTTGCTGGAGAAAAGTTGTCATTGACCAAGAATGGTTCATAAATAAAAGAGGAAAAATGGACCAAATTTAGTCTGGCCTAAGCACAGAATAACAACGGTTTGTAGGATATACCTGTCCAATCGAAACCAATGAAGCAAAGTGTTGGTCTTATGAGATTAAAGGCCCGTTCTACAGTTTGACTTCCAGCTTGTTACTTATCCTGCTGAAGTTCAACAAGAACTCTTCTAATATATAATAAACACTCGTGCACACGGACACACACAGAGAAACAGAAAGACCCCAATTAAAAGACAAAATCCAAGTAAGTTACCCTCAACTTGGTAATGTATTTTATTTAGAATGCTTGCCTTCTTAAGCACGTCGGGATGGAGTCAGACAGTGTTATCTGAATTTAGATCTGATAGAAATCAGGGGGTGAAGTCGTGATAAAAGCCACTTCGACTGTAATGGGAACTGTGTATTAATTTGGGCCAGAAAGCGTAACAATAAAATACACAGACCTGAAATTATTAATACATTTTTTTTAAAACTGCAATAAAATTACATAAAATACATTATTGTTATAGTAACTGTAGTACAAATAGCAGTGGCAATCACCAAAATTTGTGCTAAACTTCAACCATAGGTAGGGTGGATACAACAAATGGTACCCCAAAATCAGGCAACCTGGAAAGAGATGTCAGGGTCCAGGAGTGACAGATAGACATTGTGCTCTCTACCAGGATAGTTCTTTAAAACGGGATATCTTCCTTGATTCCCTATAGAGAGAGCAACAAAGGAGCCTCTGGCTTAGGGATTACACAGAGCCATCTCTCCTTGGACATAAACACTGCTGAATGCTTATCTCACTTCAATTCTAATTCTGAAATTTTGTTGGGCTTTCGCCTTGGCCAGGTTGTATGCGCTGCCCTCTGCAGCTCTGCGGGGGAGGTATAAAAACATACGGAATCCAGAAAACAGGGCTGATGGCTTATAGAAGAGCAACATTTGGCAAGATCTGGAATTAATTCTATTTTAGGAGTGTGGAAAACACTTCATCATAGAACGTTCCAACCCCAAAATGTTTTGATGGCATCAAAACTGGCTCATTCTGACTGTTCCAGAAGAGTCAGAATGGGCCTCTTTCAAGACCGGGCTGCTTCTGGAACACACAGAACTGCCCATTCTGAAGTTAGAACAATCTGTTTTGGAGTTGGTATGTCCCATTCTGGAAATTTTTCATACACTTTCATCTATTTGATTTCACCCCTAGATGCTTGTGTTAGCCAGGGCTTGAAAGATACCTTGATAAGCAATGGTTGTAGGAACAGCAGAATACTTCTGCTTTCATACAGCCACTCCCATTGTTCCCACTCGTTGTAAATGAAAGGCCTTGAACTTGTGAAGGAATTTTGATGACCGTACCTTCACCATCAACTGAGCAGCAGATTAACTGTGTATTTCCATCCATTCTGTAATCTCCCTGCACAATTCCTGCCACCGAAGCAGCAAAGTTGTCCTTGAAAATTACTTCTCCAGTTCGATCGCTGCGTGCATCAATCTGCAACACAGACGTTCCCCAAGACAGCGTTAAAAGGTGGAAAGGCCAAAGTTCAATTGCAATAATTTTCCTCCAGGAACTCAAGGCAGCTCACACAGGGATATCCTCTTTATCCCCGTGGGGTAGGATGGGCTAGGAAAGCAAGCATGGCTGATGATGGATTGGACTTGGACTGCCCTCATCCTAGTCCAACACCTTACATCAGAGCTTCCCAAACTGTGTGTCGCGACACGTTAGTGTGTCGGCTGCAGTGTCTGGGTGTGTCGTGGCTGCTGCTGCCTCCGAGCCCTGCCAGGATTCCGCGCAGGTCCTAGTGCCTGCCTGGTGCCCTGCTGTAAGAGGGGAGCTCTGTCCAAGCCTTGCCCTGCTGTAAAGGGGAACTCTGTTTTCCTGAGATATGTTGTGTCCCCATACATTTCGCTATTACAATTTATGTATGTGTCCATATCTCTTATAAATTAGTTAGTTTAACCTCCGGTTTGCTAGTAAAACTGAATTACTGTGTCGCGAAATGATGCATGTCTAAAAAGTGTGTCACCAACATGAAAAGTTTGGAAAGCTCTGCCTTACATGCTACACCTATAGGATTACTCAGAAAAAAAGCCCTCCTGAATTAAATGGGCTTACTTCCACAAAATGAGAGCCAGTTGGTGTAGTGGTGAAGGCATCAGGCCAGAAACCAAGAGACGGAGAGTTCTAGTCCCGCCTTAGGCACGAAGCCAGCTGGCTGACCTTGGGACAGTCACTCTCTCTCTACCCTGGGAAGGAGGCAATGGCAAACCAAGAGACTGAGAGTTCTAGTCCCGCCTTAGGCACGAAGCCAGCTGGCTGACCTTGGGACAGTCACTCTCTCTCAGCCCTGGGAAGGAGGCAATGGCAAACCAAGAGACTGAGAGTTCTAGTCCCGCCTTAGGCACGAAGCCAGCTGGCTGACCTTGGGACAGTCACTCTCTCAGCCCTAGGAAGAAGGTGGCAAGGGCAAACCACTTCCAAAATCTTGCCAAGAAAAACTGCATAGACTTGTCCAGGCAGTTGCCAGGAGTCAACACTGACTCGAAGGCACAAGTGTGTGTGTGTGTGTGTGTGTGTAGTCCTCACTTAACGATGGTCATTGGGACAGCGAACTCCATCACTAAGAAAAGCGGTCGTAAAACACATCACGTGACTGCGCCAATTTACGATGGCAGCTCCGGCAGTCCCAGTTGCCATAGTTAGGCGAATCCCACATGGCCACAGCATCCCACAGTCACGTCATCACCATTTGCGACCTCCTGCTGGCTTCCCCATTGACTCTGTCAGAAGACGGCAGTGAAGGCTGCAAATGGCAATCATGTGATTGTGGGATGCTGCAACAGCTGCAACTACGAGGACTGGTCGTAAGTACCCCTCGTTCAGCACCATCGTAACTTTGAATAGTCTCTGAACGAGTGGACATTAAACAAGGACTACCTGTACTTCAACAAAATACAGCCTTTAAGAAATATCCTTTTATTTATTTGTGGAGAAAAAAAAATACGGCTGTTGTGGGTCTTCCGGGCTGTGTGGCCGTGTTCTGGAAGTTGTGGTTCCTAACGTTTAACAGATGCTGGCGAAACGTTAGGAACCACAACTTCCAGAACACGGCCACACAGCCCGGAAGACCCACAACAGCCATTGAACTCCGGCCGTGAAAGCCTTCGACAATACATCAAAAAAAATACTTTAAAAGAATATACATTTTATGTAAAACTTCTACGTCAGGCCAAGATGTTAGTCATCCAGAACATCACCTAGTTCACACCCTAATCCTTCTTTTCCTTCTGTATATTTATTTCAATAGCTGCCTTTACATGATCTGTCACACACACACACACACACTGAAAAAAGACAAAGCAATTTTAATTTTAAAATATCCAAACCAAGCGTGTCCAATATGGCTCATTTGTTCTGGTGGCAGTCACTGATTCATTCCCACAGTGCCAGCAGAATGCTAAACCAGGCCAGCAGCGTAACCATTGTGAAAGAGAGGGTTAAATGCCGCCTTCTTAATTCTTACCTTCCCACTGGACCAGCCAGTTATCAGCTCACAGACGCCATCGGAGTTGATATCAAAGGCATGGATGCTCATCGCCTGGTTTTTAGACTGGGGAGAAAAATGCATCTGTGAGTAGCAGGCAGGTCATTTCTTGGTGCTAGCCCCAACCCTTTCCCACATCTAGTGGAGAGATACTGACATAGGAGCCTGATCAAATGATGAACCGTATGACTCTATTTAGCCTTGACTCTAACCATGAGTTAAAGAACCTCTCCGTGTAACAGCAGCTGTGCTGTAGAGTTGCAGCAAGAACGAAATACTTCGGACAATAGGAAAAACATGAGAAGGTGGCTATTATTTTTCCCTGAATAGATGAAGTTTTTGTCTCAAGTGGATATCCTGTACCACTTGAGTTGGATATTCAGCTTGTTTATAGTGGACATGAAACCACCTGTGCTTGAAAGGCCCAGGAAGAAGCAACCTTCTGGTCTAATCAATGTGAAGGATTAACTAGATGAACTAAAAGATCCTTTCCAGCACACACATTCTAGGTCTCTGTGTCTATATCAGTGTTTGGATGGACTTCAACTCCCAGAATTCCCCAGCCAGCATGGCTGGCTGGGGAATTCTGGGAGTTGAAGTCCACACATCTTCAAGCGGCCAAGGTTGAGAAACACTGGTCTATATATACAGCATCACCCAATCAGAATTGGGCAGTGTCCAAGTTGAATGCAGGAGGAGGAGGGGGAGATGAAGCAGCGGCAGCTCCATGTTATGGGAATGCTAAAAAAGAGGAAGATGGCACCTACAATCATGTGATCAAAGTTCTACGATGCACGTAAAAAAGCAGGTGGGGGGGAGACTTCAACTCCATGGTTGTGGCTGCCACCTGGACGTTTTTGACCCCCTCTGCAGACACCCAGCAAAGCCAAATATATGTTTCTTGGTGCTGGATATTCCAGGCTGTCCTGACGTCTTCAGTTTGATCATACTAACTTTGATTCTCCAGTAGCGCGCTGCCTGGTTATAAATGCCCACTGTGCCGTTCGCAAGGGCATAGCCAAAGTGAGTGGGCCTCATTGGAGCCAGTGCGGTGATGGTCTAGAAAAGGAAGGAAGGAAGGAAGGTTAACAACCATTGTCAAACTAAATAATAAGCCAAACTATTTCTATGGAATAAAGCTGCCTCCAGCTATATGAGACAGATACTGGCAGTACAGTATTCATGCCCATTAAACAGGCCTGGTTTGGCAAGTGCCCAGTCTCAATAACATCCACCTCACCAGTATCAACACCTGGACTGAAAAGATTTGGCTGATGCTGTATCCAGCTGAGGATGGGGAAGGCTCTGAGATGCATTTTTTATGGGGCAGCTCACCTGGCCTCATCCACAAAACTTTACAGGGGCTCCCGATCTCAAGGTCTCCATTCATTTTGCACCAATGTCTTCCCCACTGCCTCCTCCCGTTTTTCTTACCATCAAAAATCCATGGAAAAGGGGGAGCGGGGAGCAAGAATGCTGCCTAATCTTTTTTGATAGCACTAAAAGCCACCAATCTGGAAGCAGCCCAAGTTTTCCTTCCACATTTCAAATTGCCAGGAAGTGGCTGCACAAGAGCCAATGCAACCAGGAGCAGCCGAGGAGGGGCAGCTCAGAAGAGGGACGGTTTCTGAGGCCGGCTGGGCAGAGGTGAGCCCTGGGCCAAATCCAGCTGTCTGCCTGCTCTCAACTATGAGGCACAGAGAAGTCCGAGATCTGTTTTTAGTTTCAACTAAAACTATACTGAACTGCTTCTGGTTTGCATGGTCTTCCTGGCAAAGAAACAATGCATCTAACCCTCTTCTTTTTAAGAGGATTTTTAGATGAGAGGTGAAAAGACTAATCTGGATCTTCTGGTTCAAAACAAATCAGCCCAGATTCTTGAGTCTCAACTGACTTTTTTGTCCTAAAATATATTACAGATTTAAGTTTGGGGTCACTGAGAAAGATTGCAAACTCTATTTAGATCTGATACTTAGAACTAATTCCTAGCCTCAATACTGTTTAATTGACGTATCTCAGGAATACACTTTTTGCACCAGGCGCCAATGGGTGGATCTCAGAATGTCAACAAAAAACAAAATAAAGCACATGTGCCAAGCCATTTCAGGTGTGAGGAAAAATATTACAAGCATTACCAAATGTACTCAAACTGTTTCTCAGGGAATAAAATGGAACCAATAAAAGTAATTGTGGGAACCCTCCCCTCCCCAAAAATAATATTTTTCCCCCTGGAAAAAAATACCTCTGGTGATTGGAGTTAGCATCAAAAGAGCATGTTGGGGCAGGAATGATATTCCATGCTGTAATTAGATAATAACAGAGCCAAATGATTCCCAGAAAGGCACTATTTCTACCCTAGTGTGTCTAAAGCAAAGATTCCATCACTGATGTTGTAAGCCGCCTAGAGTCCTCCAGTAGGGAGGGGATAGGCGGGGTATAAATAGGATAAAATAAATAAATAAATAAGCGTCAGGTTAGCAGACGGTTTTACTTGCATGCAGGAAATCCCTGTGGGTAATGGTATCAGGTGGGGAGCTTTTAACAAATTGGTTCTTCCTTTCTTGCTCTTTTACAGGTCATCCCTACTCATTCAAATATATGTGAGGCACAGAGCGAGCCGTATCTTCTGTGAACCTGCATCATTACAGTCTTACTGGCAAGGCTGACCACCAGCTTTTATGGCTGAGACTGGGGACAGTTGTAGCAAAAGTAAACTCACTAAGAACTGCAGACAATGTTCAATCAGGGAAACAACGTGTTTCCTATTCACACATGGTGCTAAATATGTCACCGAGCACCATACCAACATTTCTAGATACCTGAATACCTGTTGAAAAAAGTGGGACATACAGGATGCTAAGATTTGCAGCGTGTGGATGCCAGAGATGGGAAATTATGTACACCCCGCATGTTTCTGATTAGCTTTGGCACACAAGCACCATGACCAAGTGAGGGAGGGTGATGGATGTTGAAGTCTGAAGCAAACAGTCTTTAGAAGCTCCTTCTGCAGAAACTGCCCAAGAGGTTTGCCTTATCCCACTTCTGCATCGCACTGAGGAGTTTGCACATCAACAGTCCCTGAACTGAACCCCTGTAAACATTGTTAAATAAAACTGATGAGAGAGAGAGAGAGAGAGAGAGAGAGAGAGAGAGAGAGAGAGAGAGACAGACAGACAGACAGACAGACAGACAGACGGAGGGATGCAACTTCTCTGCAGTCAGTGACTGGATATAGTAGCGTAAGAAAAGTCCATGAACCTGGGATTCAGTGGGTGGCGTGTCTCCCAGATGGGAAACTGATTGTGGAGAAATCTGCCTCCTACTCCTCCCAGGTTACCAGTCTGAGGCTCTCACCTCCCAGCATCTCATTATGTTAGACTGAGTTAACCACCCTGATCCTATCTAGAGAGGGAGAGCTGCAGTTATCCACATTCTGATAATCTCTCACTTGGATTGTTCTGGGGAGCTGCAGAGGATGCTTTTGGAGATAGTCTGGAAAATTCTCCAACCCAAAATACAAAGAGAGGATAGTGGTTTACCAGCTCATGGAGGTATTCATTTTTAAGACGGCCTCTCCTCCCATACAGACGGAACATGTCTCTAGATCCCTATATTCTCTCCTGGGGCCTTTGCCAGCTCTGCCCCCGAAAGGCCCAAGAGACGATGTTTCCAGAATGGGCATCTTGATTTCAGCTCAAAGACACTCACTGGCGCGTTATGTTCTTTTCAGCATTAAACAGAAAGCTTATTTCCCATTTTTCCTACATATTTAGTACCATTTAGATCCACTGCGCCAGTATTCCCCTTTGCTGCTGACTTTACGTTTTATTTTCATAATTTATGGTTTCCACATTTTACATGTAATTTGTACAGAGGACTGTTAATACAGGATGGTCTATAAAATGTACATCAATACGTAACAGAGCCTTCTTCCCTGCCAAGGACGCTGGACAGAATCCATCTGGCCCTTCTCCAGCCCAAGCCCTAAGACAAGGAATGCAAGTCCTCTTTCAACGCCTCGAAGCATTTTAATGGGCCCAGCCAGCAGAGACCTCTAGCAGATTTTGGCCATTATGCTGCCCATGCAGTCACACTGTTACTAACTGTTACTCTGGATAGGAAATAGGGCATGATTTTCCCACCACTGCATAGCAATGTCATCTCCCAGAGCTTTTAAAGTTGTTTTGGAGTTAAAATACTTTTATCCCACTTCCAAAAGCAGACTTTTTCCTATAGCAGACTTCCTGAATCACCCTAAGCCCCCATCCTCATTCTAAATACAGTTTGTGGCAGGATCAGAACTGGACCGTTTAGACTCCTTTGTCCTTTGCCATAAGAGCTGTCTTGCAAGCTCTCTCCCTCTGTAGCAATAGCATGTCCTGCTGCTACATCGCTGTCTGTCCTCATAAACCTGCAGAATATGAAGAGCAGGTTGTACCCCTAAACCAAGGATGCACAATCGAGGCCCCAGGCTACACACAGCCCTTAAAAGCCATCAGTGCGGCTCACGGAGGCCCTCCAGAGTTGCTACCGAACTGTAAATTTGAATGTCACAGAAAAGGAAATGAATAATCACACTGACAGTACATACTGTAATTCACCTAAATTAATTTTAATTAAGTTTAATGTAATTAAGTTAAATCCAATTTAACGGCTGAACTGGCCCTGCCTCTCTCTGGGGTATGCTTCCCATCACACTACAGAAACCTAGGACAGCCCTCGGCCCCCAAAACGTTGAACACTGCGGCTCTAAACCTGGGGTCTCAAACTTGTGGTCTCCAAGGTATTCTCTGTGGCCCACAAGAACAGGTTGCAGGTGCTGAGGAGGCTGCCTGGCAAGACATGCCAAGAGACTGGGGTTGTCTAAGGGAGGAGGGAAGAGGGCAGCTGAGGAGGACGGCAGAGTCTGGCCACCCTGCTTGCCAGGCGAGGAGGAGGGCGGGCACTGAACGAGGAAGCCGGCCTCTTTGCAAGGCAAAAGAACAAAGAAGGGACTCCACCAGGCAGGGATGGAGGACAGGAGGAAAAGTCAGTGAGAAACAGACCAAAGGAATGATCCCTCTGCTCAGCAGAGAGAGAGCAGAGCAGAATTTGGGCGGCTCTTGGTGCGAGGGGTTTCCTGCATTATATCATCTTAATCTTGGTGTTCTGCCACCCAAGAGGGTAATTAATGTTTAACAGCATACTGCCATATTCTTCGTTTTTGACCCACTGGAGTCTTTTGCACTGATGCGCCAAAAGAATTCAGGGTTGCAGGCCTTGGGTAAGGAACTAATCCTCAAGCTTTGGGACTCGGGGGCGTGGCCTAACACGCCTTATCTCCTGGGCCTCCAGTTCAGGTCTCTGGTGTACACCTTCCCTTCACAACGTTCTTGAAGGGCACCGAGACTGGCAAACCCAGCAGCTGTATTACCCTAATCTATCTAGCCTGGCCTGGGGTTGATGCGCTGGAGGGGGTGTGTGTGCTTGGTTTTAATGGTCATTTTTAGTCCGGACTGTCTTGTTTCATTTTGTTTCATTTTGTTTCTATTTTTAATTGTTTTAATTATTAATTAGATTTTGTAAGCTGCCCAGAGTTCACTGGAGTGGGTGGATATGGTAAATCTAGTTACTATTCCTACTCCCTAACACTGGATGGAAAAACCCATCTCTAAAACAAGGATGATCTTTTTTTTAAAAAAAAAAAGTTCCATCTAGAATAACCATTTCTATATTCCTTTATTAGGACCACTCAATGTCACAACAAAGAAAGCAAACTCTAGATGTTTATCTCCCTGAATTTCACTCTGCTCCATTTTGAAGTTGTTCTCTGCATTTCCTCTGTAAAACTAGAGCTATTCCCTTTTCAGAACTCCTTTCGAATGAGCCTTAACAGACTGGAGGAAGGCAGAAGATCTTCTGGACAAGGCGACATCACTGCACTCCAATGTACATCAAAAAGATTATTGCCACCATTATCATCTCTTTCTTCTGAACCCACTTTCCCATGCATCTCATTTGGTTTGGAGTGAAACTATTTGATTTATGTCTAATTTCCATAAACCTGTCAAAAGGAGTTCAGCTACCAGGAAAAAAAGAGAACGGCAAAGCAGGCCTAGAGGAAACTTTAGAATATGCTGAGTGACAAAATGTGGTTTTCATCTATTGGAAGTCTGTTGTATGGTCAAAAAATTCCAAAACATCATAATTTCATGTTTCTCCAATCTTTCTATCTAAATTGAATCACTGCACCACATAAAGATAATTTTAGTATTTAATTTTCCCCCTTACCTCAGTCTCAGACATTTCTGCCACAATCTCATCTTCTTTAAAAACCCTAATATCAAAATCCTCAGATCCAACGAGAAGCTATTGGGGGGGAAGGGGGAGAGAGAGACCATCAAGCATTTAACAGACCATATTTTAGTTCCATTCATTTGCTTTTCTAGCTGCCAAAATAGCCTTAGAGCCCACGTCAGGAAATCTGACCAACTTCAGCCCCTTTTCTTCAGTGGGCCTTTTACTTTCACTGACAGAAGAAATGTTAACATGATCTGGCTTGTCGATCTCTGGACGTACTGGTCATTTATGGCCAGGAATGGTGGCAGTTGAAGCCAAAACCACTTGGAGTGCATCAGGACAGGAAGGCTGCCTAGCTCACAGCTTCAATACAGCACACTAAAATACATTTTACAAAGTGCTGAAGATAAGGTCAAGAAGTTGTTACCTCATGATTAGGTTATTTAGCAGCCCAATTGATGATTTAGGAAACCAAGGAAAACTGTTTTGGTTGACCTATCCTTCAGGTTCCACAATTATTGCTGAAGTATATCCCAGATGAAACTTCAGTTCTAACTTCTACGTTGCACATCACAAGAGTAAATATAACTTAGGGCAGTGTTTCTCGACCTTGGCAATTTTAAGACGTGTGGACTTCAACTCCCAGAGTTCCCCAGTCAGCATGCTAGCTGGGGAATTCTGGGAGTTGAAGTCCACACGTCTTAAAGTTGTCAAGGTTGAGAAACACTGATTTAGGGTATGCAGAATATGGTTTTGGATTAAAAGGATCAGCACCCCTTGCCTAGGGGCACATGAGAGCAGTTCTTTGCCCTCACACGCATGGCCCTTCCAGCGAGTTGTCTTGCATTCCTGCTTTGGGAGGAGGCTGGGCTGGGAAAGCCCTGAAGACATGTCATCCAAAGTAGCCTAACCAGGAATGTCTCCAGGGACATACATGAAAGGAGAACTACAGAGGTTGCTCTGGCTTCTCAAGGAAAGGAGGGATTGCACACATGGGCTGAAGCCAAGGAAGCTACGTATATGCTCAGGCTGAACTTGGAAGACCTTGTGGGTTTCCATTCAGGGAGCTTCTTCTAATGACTACGGCACTTTGATATTTCCTTTAGTTGAAAATGTAAAAGCATTAATAAATATGTTCTCCAAAAACTCATCTGCTCCAGTATGGGCGCATATGTCTTTCAAGCCCGCCTTCAAGCCCAAACAGTTCCCACCAGTAAGCCCTGGGGTGTTAAACAGAATACAATAAAAACTGTGTGGGATCCAACTGAAGGTCTCTCTCTGAGCCACAATCTTGTCCCAAGAGCAGCCAACAAGGTGCATATTGTAAGCCCCGAGCAGGACATGAGCACAAAGATACCCTTCTCCCCCTGTTTATTAGCAATCGCCATTCAGAGACATTACAAATCTGGAACACCTCTTTGTACTTTCCAGCTCGTTCAGAGAATAGCTGGCAATTCCCACAGGTCGTTTGGAAGGGGGGGGGGGAAAGACAGGATAAACTCAAACCAGATTCAAGATCTACTACAGGTGTACCTTACCACGCTCTAAGTCCAGTAATCTTAGTCCTTAAATGATCAAGATCACTGCTAATGGAAATATAAGTGTGTGTGTGTGTGTGTGTGTGTGTTTGTAATGGAAATATAAGCTCAGGCAGATACCACTTGCCAAAGACATACCTCTTTTTTCCCATCACCATCAAAGTCACAGAGGGCTAGAGCGCGAACATTGTCACCAGTGACCTGTAATTATATTTTTTTAAAAATCAGTATTAGTTGAACCTCACAGGAATTGTTTATAATAACTAAGAGAGAAATAATTTCTCAGAAAAACTTTAAATGTCGCTAAGTATTTTGGTATACAGTATCAAGGTAATTCCATGCCTTGGTCGACAACTAATTTGCAACTGAATCCATATTTCAAATTAAGCAAGGGCTTTAAAAATGCATAAACTAAGGGTGACTCTAGGTCAATCTTTAAAATGAAAATAATTCTGGTTCATTCACAAAATTTTAATTCGGGCCCAGGAGATGATATCCTGCCCTTGAAACTCTCCTGAGTTTTCCCAATGCTGCCTCTTCTGCCTGCAAAAATCTGCTAAGGAGGAAAAATGGAATAGCTCCCCTTTCTTTTGATTCTTGATGGTAAGGGCTTTCCATCTGGAAACCCCCACAAGCCAAGCACTCCCTATCCGAGGGGATTCTCAAATGGAGCTTCTGATTCCAAGATGCAGAAAAAGTCTTGGTTAACCACACTCAGATTCGTAGCTACGGGGGTGGTCTTAAGGTTTTACTCTTCAGCAGTTCAGACAAATTTGTGCAAAGGCACAAGGCCAAATACTGAAATGCATCAAGGGAAACACACAAGGGAGCAGTGCTTAAATAAAGCTTCTCAAATATCTCTTATCTACTGAAAGCAGCTGAACACAAAGGAAGAAGGTGAAGGCTATTCAGGGAGGGTTGCATTTGTGACCCCCCTCCCTGGACTCTAGTTGTTGAGCCCTCTTGTAAAATCCACAAGTAGCCCGTCAGCTGTACTGAACGTGCATTCACACAGAAGCTTCCAATGCTGTTGTGCTAAACTGGAAACAAAAGTGTTCAGAACACAAATCCATCGGCAAAGGGAGTACGTCTTCCCCTCTCTGGGGCTGGAAGGCTCCGTCAAATCTGTGATTTGTGCAGAAAAATATTATCATAACATGAGTAATGTTTTCTGTAACTAGAGAGCAGAATCTGAAAACATATCCAATCTGTGGTCCCAAGTCTTTTTATATACTTTAGTATGCCATAAGAATTCTATTGAACGTCACTTTCTCGCTCCCAAACATCACCCAGAGTTGCTACAGAGTCGGGTGGCCTTATAAATGTGACTGACAAATAAACCCGCAGTGAGTACCTCAACAGAAGAGGGTCTCATCCCCGATAAGGGAGAACCTTTGCTGCTACAAGGTTTCTCTAACATCCCCTTTTCTCCTCCCTACCAATTAGAAGAGGGTCTATCCCCAATGTCCTCTAGGGAGTTCCTTGCAGCCCAACTGGAAGGGGCTGCCAAACTCGTACTTCCAGTGCAAACTCTGTTTAGGTTCACGCCACATACCAAACCTCCATTAATGTTTGTGCTCTCCTAACAAGCCAGGCCCAAGCAAATAAGCCATGATATGGCTTAATGCGATGTCCTGGTGCACAAATCTGCTAAAACAATGGCTGGTTTTTTTGCTGGACTGCACGTTTCCAACCCCATTTTAGCCTGGCCTCGCATGCTGTGTGAATCCCATCACTGGGTATCCTAGGACAAGTAGATCAGAGCACTCTTGACTAGGAAATAATTCAGGAAGTCAGGAAGGAGCACCGTGTAACACAGTAAGAGTAACCAGCCTTAGCTTCCAAGCATCTTTTTTGACAAACCTCCAGAGGTCTCTTTTGGCATCAGATTTTCCACGTATTAAACCTCAGGTGGACTGAAGAGAAAACAAAACCTTAGAAGTAGGCTGAAAGTCTTAATTTGATTACATTCCTGCTCTATCCTGTTGTGGCCTGGGCCCATCATTTTGTGTGTATGTGTCCTCCGGCAGCTAAAAACTGACTACTGCAAGACCACTATCTTTGAGGAATACAAAGTATTATTGTATCTGTGTCCTTTTGAAGATGCAATTCATTCAGAAAAAGTCTAAAGACTCACATAACACTGAACCTCTCGATGCATCTTTGAGACCTCTCTCCCCATCTCTCCTGTTCTTGCTCTACCGAGAAAACCCTGAGCAAAACTGCCTTCACAAGACTCAGACTCCAAAGGTCAGGAGCCCTAGATGGGCAAGGACTATCAAAGCAACCCTCCACCCTGCCTGGCTATAAAATCCCACAAGTCTTGGCAAGTTTTTTTTAGCCACAGCCCTCCATGTGCCATCTTGAAATGATCAGTGAGCTCCATTTATAAAACTGAAATAATTATAGTTTTTGTTAAGAAGATAAATAAAACCATAGGTACCAAAGGTACCCTATAATATATGCACTCTCACCGTCCAGAACAGTTCTTTTCCTTCATAATTAAAGCCCTGCAGGGAACAGTTTCCGCCAATAATTGCAAGGGGGGAGGAGATGTCTCCCAGTGTTCCTAGGACTACAGAGTTTGCTCCATCAGGAACCTACAGGGAGACAACAGGGAAATCAAGTAACTCTCTACCTGCAAACAAATGTACCAAGAAAAAACGTGCGAGATAAATTGGAGCATTCAGACATTTCTCCACAATTACTAGAGCAGAATGCTTTAGAGACTATTTTTGAAAATAAACTTAACATAATGTAGCAAATAAACAAACACACTCACCTTTCCAAAGCCTACTATGTAGCACATTATTTCTTACTGCTTACAGACCATCAGTCTGTGGATGGAAGTTAATCACATAGCTATGCTACAGGAAATGGATTAAAAGGATCAGCACCTTTTAAATGCTCAGGTTTGGGTCTGAAAGAAGGTTAAATATGTTATATTCTGTTTCCCTGCCTGGAAGACTTCTTTAAAAAGGCAAAAATACTGTAAAACATGCATGGGAAAAGAGTGTAACGTATCATTTCCACCTTTACTATCTTACACAAACTGGTCAAAAGTTTGGTAATTGCCTATTAGCAAGGCTGACGGTAAGGCATTTCATCAGGCCAAAATCAAAGCTCAACGGTATTTTGCCACTGTAATATGGGAGAAGAAATTGGCAGGAACAAAACTATCATTAATGCTTCTTTCATATAAGGGACTAGAAAATTAGCTGTTGTCCCTTTGAAGGTACAATCCCGGCTCAAATGTTTAATGGCTCTTTGAGCAATGAAAAGCCCAAAGCAAAAACAAACTCAGACAAAAAGTCTTCCGGTGACTTATTCCAAGTTGATTTAAAGTTGTCCTCTACTAACGATGCCAAGCCGGCTGGTGTGCACCTAACATTAAATTATAAATTGAAAAGATAAAAACAAATCCTAACTTCCCTGATTCCAACCAAAGTCATTTGGAACACCTTTTGGGACAGAAAATATGTATCATATAAACTTCCACTTCAGATTTTGTCCCATAAAGTAATATTAGGGCATCCCAAATATAAGTAATTAGTACACATAATAGATATATTGCTAGTTACTCCAAACACAGATAAAACTTTCATCTAGAACAAGGCAATAATCAATTTCAAATAAAATTATAACATCTAGATGGTAGTTAGGCATGTATCATAAAAGCTGCATCTTTAGGGTCCTTAAACGTCTAAAACATATTAGCTGTTTACTACTTCAACACCAAAAAAAATGATGAATTGCTTAAGCCAAGAAGGCAGCAATAGCATCTGCCTCACCCAAAAATCTACAGAAAAACTCTCACAGACTTTTCAGTGTCATTCCTGATCTCTGCTGTGTTAAGAATAGTTGAAAACACAGCTATTGCCATGTTATGTTTGGGGAGGGATATTATCGAGTCGAGGGAAATATGGGTTCTATTTGCAAAGCTTACAATTCCAAGTATGTTGTGGATGGAGCTATAAAAAAAAGGTATCAGTCCTTCCCTTAGTTCTCCAATAGCCCTCAAAAGCTATTTCACATGGCTAAAAGAGAACTAAAATTAGTTCACAAGGAGTTCCATGCTATTAACTGGGCACCTCCAACAAAGGAACCATGATAGAGTCTCTAATTCTGATCCAAAAATCTATTTTATTATAGTTGCAGAACTTAGCCAATTCATAACAAATCCAACCACTGAACAAGCAAGGATACAATCTTACATTGCCTGCAATGTAGGCTGGTTTCACAGGAGAGAGAGTTTTATCCAATAGAAGAGAATATCTGTAGCTCAGGGTTGAACTGTGGAGTCCTTGGTGCTCTCTGAGCTTGGTGGTTGGCTTGCAGACGTTTCATGACCACAATAGGTAACATCATCAGTGCGAGGGAGTGTGGGGTTTGCTGCCTGTTTATATACAGTAGCTTGCCCTGCCAGACCAAGCTAAATCCAAAAACGCTAGGGAATTCCTAGAAGCTTAGCATCCAGTCACTCTCTCTCAGCCCAACTCACCTCACAGGGTTGCTGTTGTGGGGAAAATAGGAGGAGGAAGAAGTATCAGTTATGTTCACCGCCTTGAGTTATTTATAGAAATAATAAAGGCGGGATAAAAATTAATTAATTAAATTAAATTAAATTAAATTCAGACAAATCAACCATCAATAGGCACACAGAGATAAACTACATTTGCACACCATTCAAAAGACATAATAAAAAAGCTAAGGAGGAAACAAAAAGACCAGAACACATGGTATCCAGCAGGCAACACGCAGATAAGCAACGATTAACACCAGGCCAACAATCAAGCAGAAAACAATACCCTACCCAAGGAACTACCAAGGAGAAAACCACACTCCCACCAACACTGGCAGGACAAGCTACTGTATATACTGTAAACAGGCAGCAAACCCCACACTCACTAGCACTGATGATGTTACATAGTTGGGTCATGAAATGTCTGCAACCAAACAACCAAGCTCAGAGAGCACCAAGAACTCCAGAGGGTTTTATATTGTGAAGGAGAGAATGTAGGCTGGTTTCACAGGAGAGAGACTACAATATTCTGAAGCTTCTCAGAAGTTTCTCAGTCGGACAGCCAATTATGTTCGATGTCTTCTTTGAATTGGTTTGCCCATGATTCATTGTTTTTCTACAATTATTATTATTATTAAAATTAATTTAATTTCTATCCCTTTATTATTTTTATAAATAACTCAAGGTGGCGAACATACCTAATACTCCTTCCTCCTCCTATTTTCCCCACAACAGCAACCCTGTGAGGTGAGCTGGGCTGAGACAGGGGGACTGGCCCAAGGTCACCCAGCCGGCTTTCGTGCCTAAGGCGGGACTAGAACTCACAGCCTCCTGGTTTCCTATTGGCTCCTTCCTAGGGCTGAGAGAGGGGGACTGGCCCAAGGTCACCCAGCCGGCTTTCATGCCTAAGGCGGGACTAGAACTCTCAGGCTCCTGGTTTGCCATTGGCTCCTTCCTAGGGCTGAGAGACAGGGACTGGCCCAAGGTCACCCAGCCGGCTTTCATGCCTAAGGCAGGACTAGAACTCTCAGGCTCCTGGTTTCTAGCCCATTGCCTTAACCACTAGACGAAACTGGCTCTCAATGAGGAACATTTTAGGCGAAGATCTGTTCTCATTTTAGAAGGTGGCTTTCAAGAACGAAGTCTACATTTAGAAACATGTCCCCATATTGGTGAAAGGACTTCAAGATGATGCTGTGTGAGACAGTAAAAATGTGCTAACATTTCATTGGCTCAAGTGGCACCATCCAGAAGTCATTTCACTAATAAATAGTGGTGGAAACCTCTATGAAGTCTCCACATCTTCTGCAAAACATCAGGGTTTTCCCCTATGCAAGTTATGTGGGATGGAAAGAAGGAAAGTTTGAGGGAAAAATCAATTATGGTGTATTCGAGCTCCGTCACATTAGTTTAAAAATTCAGCTGTTGAGGTGCAATCATGGGGAAAAAGAAGAAAAATCATCTTACCCCAGTATAAAACAAGTCAGCATTGTTGTGTACGTCATACGCCAACAAACTGGTCCGTGTGCCAACCAGGAGGGAATCACAGCCCAGACCAGGGTTCAGCATCCCTGCGGTCAAACAACTGATGGCCTCATTGATGTTCAGCAAAGAAATATCTGCATCCTGGCTACTAAGTACCAAGCGGTTTGTATTGATGCGCTGGTCACGTCCATGAGGATTGTGAATAAAAACCTGTCAATATTAAGCAAAGCATTGGATGATAGCAATAGCAGCAGTAAAAGCCTTTCATGGCAAGATCCACAAATCACAAATAATTCCAAAATAATTTGGACTCCCATTTACTCCTATATATCAGGTATCCCCACCTGCCAGTGGCTGTGTAGCAAACTGCTTATCCTTGGGAGACAGGAGAAATCCTCTGGAGGAGGACAATCTCTGTGTCCATAGGTGTGGCTTCATCTACTGGGAATGAGGGTTGGGTTGCAGGTCAAAGGAGTATTCAGTGGATACCTTCTCTTTTGAGGAATAGTGTTTACCTCTATGGGCATCACTGAGGCCCACAGTAGGTGACAAATATGCAGGCGATACGAGGACCAGGGGCTTCTGCAATCAACAGGTCAAGATGGCAGGTGCAGCCAATCAAAGCTTTGCCCCTTTGAAATGTGTCCTGCCTGCATCACACACACGGAAAAGGGGGGAAAGATTCATTGCCCACTGACACTGTCTTGACACGGTTGACCATCCCTGCAAACACCTTCAATGTGGATAAAACAAAGCAGCAGCCTTTGCCAACATGGATACTCTCCAGATGTGTGGACTTCATCTCCCCAAATTCCTCAAGCAGCATGGCCATCACTGAGAATTCTGGGAACTGAAATTGGAGGAGGCTGACCACAACCCACCGCTCTCATCGATTTCCTGATTAGCCATCAGCTGGAGAGCCAGGGACAAACATCACAGACTCTGCCTTGATCAAACTTACTCAGAGAGCAGGAAGGTGTTAATTCACTCCAATGCTCTCCCAATGTAGCCCGCTGGGAACACCTAACAGCAATCTTTGGTGGGATCACCAGCAGATCAGGCATTAGATTACTCAATGTCCACGCAGGCCATAAAAGATAAAAACTCTTAGGATTAGATGAGTAACTTTCCAGTCTCCATCACCTACATTTCACATATATTACTGAATTATCTGCAATGGGTTCCTTGCATGCATGTGACCCACCATCACTACCATGGGAAGGCAGGTTTACACAAAGAATTTCAGTGGGACCGGCTTATGAGCTGTATCTTTTTTGGAAAATTCTGGTCCCCGATTCATGATCATCTAGGGTTTCTGTGCTTTTTCAAGCTGACTCAGATCAAAGGCCTTTGTGATCTGGCATTCTCTTTCCTAAGACGATCAACCGTATGGCTCAGTGGGAAGTCCACAAGCACAAAAAAAGTCCTCCTCTGGAACTATGCCAGAGTGACCGGGGTCCAAAGGCATCCCTGCTGCGTCTACACCTGAAGGAAGCATGTAAGCATGAATGCGTGCATAACAGGGTCAACCAGGCTCAAGTTATCCTACTTCAAACACATTATGCAAAGACCTAGCTTTCTGGAGAAGGCTCTAATGCCAGGAAAGGTGGAAGGAAAAAGGACAACCAACAAGGGGGATGAACTTAATTACAGCAGCAATGGGTGCACCACTGGAAGACCGGAAGGGCCAGGATGGAGACAGATCATCATGAAAAAGGTCTATCCATGCAACCTCCTATTGATGGTACATCTATCTGTCTCGGATATATAATGCAAAGACCCAGCTCTTTGGAGAAGTCTATAATGCTGGGAAAGGTGGAAAGAGAGGGAGAGGGAGAGGGAGAGGGAGAGGGAGAGGGGGAGGAGGAGGAGGAGGAGGAGGAGGACCAGCAGCAAGGTGCATGGACTCAGTTACAGAGCCAATGGGTGCACTGTTGGAAGACAAGGCCCAGGTTAGGGACAGATCAACATGGAGAAAATCTTTATGTGGTCACTAAGAGTCAACACCGACACATAGTAATTCATCAGGGTCAACCCTCCCCACTGCATACAAGCACTTCACAGGTACCTTTCAGAAAGTAGTTGGGCCAATATACTTCGGGTTTGCCACATGCTGGACTCTTTTTGTAAAAGAAACTTACTCAGGTCAGAGAACTACACCATGCCCATATCCCGAAACATTCTTCCCTTACACAAGGACATGCATTCCAGCTGGCCCTATTTAATGGATTTAGTCCCTATTTTAAGGGATCATTTGTGTCCCTGTTTTTTGTTTTTGCCTCTTAAGGATGCTTTGTTAAAAGGCTAAGTAATATCGGAGTCCGTGGGACTGTATAGTTGGATAGACATTGATTGGTCCCGGGTTTTTTGTTTGTTTGTTTGTTATATTGTTTTATTGTGTTTTTCTTATTGCTGTTGGCCGCCCAGAGTTGTGTCTCCCAAGATGAGCAGCCATATAAGCCTTTTAAATCAATCAATCAAATGTGCATTCCCATAAGGATGCGTAGCATGTTCAGAGAGCAAACCACCAGGAATCTGGTAGCACCTTTTCCGACTCATGCGTTTTATTAAAAGGCATCAATCAGCTGACGCCTTTTCATAAAATCTGTTACTCAGAAAAGATGCTACCAGACACCGAGTTTTACCCCCAAGAACTACCCCAGCTCTTCTCCTCCTGTTTGGAGAGGAAATCTCCGAATGGGACACAGGACCTCTGGTCCCTGACACCCATCTGCGTAATACGCATGTGGGAATGTGATGCCAGGGCATTCCCGTCCTCGAGAACCCTGGTTTGGCATTTTTCAAAGCCCAGCCACCTTACACGTTTGGGTAAACAAAAACACATCATCTGTGTCTTTTATAAAATACAAATATAAATTAAAAAACAGTAATAAAAACAAAATAATCTGTGTCTTTTATAAAATAAAAAAACAAAAACAAATATGTCTTTTATAAAATACAAATTAAAAAATAAAAACAAAATAATCTATGTCTTTTATAAAATACAAATATAAATGAAAATGAACACAATGCACTGTATGTCTTCGATAAAAATTTATACTGTAATGTGTATCAACATAGAAGTTATATTTATTTATTCAGGAATAAGTAGTCAATACAAACCCGCCTGAGGGGGGGCTACCCCCGACATAACGCGCCCCCCCGACACGACACGCGCATCCCCCGCCCGGGAAACGGCGGCGGGGCTGCAAGAGGGGGGCGGGCGGGCGCCCGCCAAAGGCCGGGGACTCCCCCTCCCATGCGCCCCAGCCCCCCGGGTCGAGTCGGGCTACCTTGCCGGCGTGCGTGGCCGCCGTCAGGCACGGGTGGGTCCCGTCGTACCTGCCCAGCGCCACGCCGCGGGGCAGGATCTTGTGGTTGAGCTTCAGGCTGAAGACCGGCACCAGCATGACGGAATCGGCGGAGGCCGGCCTGGGCCTCTCCGGGCGGCCCGCAAGCGAGGGAAGGAGCCGTTGCTATGGAAACCGTAGCAGGCCGTAAGCCGGGGCCGGGAGGAAAGCGGCCTCCCTCGCGGGCGCGCGGGAACGAAGAAAATACCCACCCTACGCCTGCCCCCTCCCGGATTACAGCTCCCATTACTCCCGGCCGAGGAGAATGGGATCTGTAGTCCGGGCGCGGGCATGGTGGCGCCCCCGCCGCAGCCCAGAGAAGATGGAGGTGGATTCAGCCCCCTCCACCCTCCATGTTTAAAGAGTTCAGTATCCCCAGTGCGGGGAAGTTATCAGGCCTGTTCTTGATTTGTTGTTTTTGAAAGCACCGGTTAGGGTTGTTTCTCTCCAGGGAGCAACGTCGTGATTGGGCAGGGTCCAGCCTGGGAGCCGCGGGGATGGGAGGCCACGCGGAAATCCCACGGCAATCCCCTTGCCCAAATACAGGTCAAACCACTCTGTGCTTCACCTGCCGGAGCTTTTGAGCCAGAGCTCAGCAGAGGGCAGACTGTAGCTGAGCTTGAAAGTTGAGCAGGGCTAGAGCTGGATAGGACTCAGAGGGAGCACCACCAGGAAATCCTACGGATCTAGGGTGCACTGGGAGAAACCTCCCAGAAGAAGACAATGGCAAACCACTTGTGTTCTGCTGCCAAGAAAAGTGCATTGTTGCATCCAGGAAGACCCCCAGAGAGCCCCCAAAGCGACAGGACTCAACTAGCCCTGGTTGATTTAGAGTTGCGTAAGGCATGGTGGATGCTTGGACCGAAGGACTGTAGGCCAGACTAAGAAGTGCAAATATGGCCAATCGTTACGTGTTATTACCAAAAGCTATATGGTCATGTCTGTGTAGAACTCAAGGGTATCAAAAGATTCAGCAGATGGGAGTAGCAGCATCAGGGTGGTAAGTATGTACTGTAGATGGGAGACCACCATGGAATCCTAGAGCTGAAGGCTAACCCTAGACCAGTTTCCTTTGATAAGTAGAAAGTCTTTGGGGCAGTGTTTCTCAACCTTGGCCACTTTAAAATGTGTGGACTTCAACTCCCAGAATTCCCCAGAAACTCACAGACTCCTGGTTTCTAGCCCAGCACCTTAACCGCTAGACCAAACTGAATAATTCCGACACTATTCCATAAAATTTACTCTGAGAGGCGTGTGTAGACTGGCAGACTTCCTATTGGGATCCTCACCATCAATATGAGAATTGATATTTATTTATTTATTTAATTAATTTATATGATATATATGATATAATGTGAGTTATAATAATAATATATAATACATATAATGTATGATATAATGTATACACAGTTTGTGTGCTTGTATGGTTTTGTTTCTTTTTTTCAGCTTCTTTTATAATTTTGTGTACTCTTTTTCTTTGTTTTTTTGTATTTATTCAATTAAAAAAAATAATTCTGAAAAAAAAGTTCCTCGCCACCTTTGGTGGACAGTTTAAAATTCATTTCATTTCCTAGTCACGTTGACCTAATTTAGACCATGTGAAGGTCATCGCAGGAAATGCTTCTCCATCTTTAGTATCTCCAACAAGTATTTTTCCTCATACTTAATTCAGTTTGATTACCTTGGGAGAAGCCTCTTTATCGTCTTTCTTTTTTCCCGATGATGGAGATTTCTCAGGAGATAAAACAACCTAACAGCGAGTTTCACTAGCTTTGGCATAGTGGCATTTCTTGTTCTGCTTGTCTGCAACAATTCCTGCAGAAAGTAATATATCTTCAAGGGTTCCTTCCCTCCCAAGGTGATAAAATATTTCATTCCTTTGCCAAAAATGGCTTTTTGTAGTCAAACATATTGTTGTAATTTAGATGCTGCTCTGAGGACTGTAGGCTGTAATTATTGTCATGATAGTCCTAATTTTTTGTCATAATATAAATGACGGTCTTATAGCGTATATATGTGAATTATAATGTGAATATAATGTGAATTATAATGTGTCTGTGTACACATACGCACATTAATGTACATCAGAATTAAAGGGTATAAAGCTGGCCACCTGTGAAGAGTAGTCAAAGAATATAACTCCAGCAGCTAACATCAAGTAATAATAATGCAATTTACTGTTAAATTGCAACTGTAAGCATAGAAAGTGACATCTGTTGTGAGAGGTATCCTGTGCTCTTGTAAACCTGCCTTCCCGAACGTGGTGTCTTCCAGATGTGTTGGGTATCTGTTCCATAATTCTCAGCCAGCCCGATTGTGGGAAAAACACCAAGTGAAAGAATATTCTTAGGTGCATTTTGCCTGTACCAAGAAATGGACTGAAATAGATGTATCCAGCCTTATGTACGCAAGGATGTGTAATGTGAATAGCAGCCAGCCAAATGTGGGCATGAGACCCATTCCAGATCTGCAGCCATCATACATTTTCTCCTGAAAAAAGAAATGAGATTTAGTAATCCCACTTTATCTGGTGGACACAAGTTGGTTTAACTGTTTATAAAGCTCTTTCCTGGTTTTGCTGCAAAATTAACTTTGCTACTCTACTGGAGATAGCTGAATTAGGTATGAAAGCGCTTGAACATCTTTTCCACAAAAGTTACCACTTCAGATGTACTACAGAACAGGGTACATCTCATTTCCTAATGCCTCAGAGAACCCAAGACCTACACCCAAATTGCTAGAAAGTGGACATTTCACCATGCCATAAGTCATAGCTTTCCAAAGTGTCTGTCGCAACACACTACTGTGTTGCCTGCGGTGTCCTGGTGTGTCGTGTGAAAACCCGGAAGCGCTGGTGGGGGGAACCGGAAGAAGCGGCACCCCCGCCAATCAGCGCTGATTGGCGGGGGTGCCGCTTCTTCCGGTTCCCCCCACCAGCGCTTCCGGGTTTTCACACGACACCGCGCCGCCGCCGCTGGTGTGTGTTGCCAACATGAAAAGCTTGGAAAGCTCTGCCATAAGTAGAACACACACCCATGAAGTCCATACCTTGTCACTGATGAAACATACATATTCTGAAGTTGAACGCCAAGTCAAACGTGACCCCTCCACGCAGTTTTCTTGGCATGACACAGAAGTGGGTTCTGGACCGTTTTTTGACTTCGCCGTCTAGCAGGTAGCCTGGGATTTCCCGATTCTTGTTCACGAACTCACCGGGACCGAATTTGCTCAGCTTTTCAAGGTCAGCCAGGATCAGTTTGGTGCTGCTAACTGGGCTCAACAAATCAGCAGTTGCTAGCAACAAGACAGACATCCTCTAATACTACTACTATGGTAAAATGGACACCCAGGCATTTTACTGGAGAAAGGAGACTAAGTAAAGATGTTGTAACAACAATTAATGATGCACATTTTCCTCAAGTGTGCATTCCTCCAAAATCCACCTAGGTTTTTCTGCTTTTGCTGTTGTTTTAACACAAAAGCCCACCTTAGACACAAAACTGATGTACCGTATGGTCTGTTTGTTCAACCATCTATTAGAATCAGTGAAACGTCTCCCTTCTGATTCCAGGCAGACTCCTGTTACCCCACCATGCTTCAGAGCATTTGGGCGTGATGAAGCCACAATATCTGGAACACAACATTTTAGTTTCCCCATTAAAATGGGTGAAGTTTTCTGGCATTATTCACATTTTTTTGTACTAGCATTTGGTTTCTTTACCAAATCGATTTCCAAACCAAGCCAAAGGATCTATAAAAACAATCACAGATTTAAAAGCCACCCAATACTCCCTGGCAAAAAGCTCCTTTTATGTTGATGCAGCTTTCCGTGCCATAGTTTTTGGGCCACTTTTGCAGAAAGTAATTTTAGACCTCAAGGAACGTGTTGCAACAATAGAGCACAGCACATGATGTAACTCTGATGAGCGTTCCCACTTTCCATTCCTGGTCAGCTCCACCAACTGGCTGATGCAGCATTCGGGACGCATGCAGAGATACCAGACGAGAGATGCTTCTTTCTGGTGCCTAGAACATGGGATTGCTTGCTGAGATTTTCACTCCCTTCTGAAGTGAGGTCTGGCAGCATGTAATGGGTACGACAGTAAGCTGTTCACCAGGACGATTCTACAGCCGTGGTCCTGCAGGAGCGTATAATTGCAAGCCATCTAAGAATCTAAAATCACTGTGCACAAAACAGAGATACTGTATACTTGCTAGTTCGGTCTAGTGAGCCAGTTTGGTCTAGTGGTTAAGGAGCTGGGCTAGAAACCAGGAGACGGAGAGTTCTAGTCCCGCCTTAGGCACGAAAGCCGGCTGGGTGACCTTGGGCCAGTCATTCTCTCTCAGCCCTAGGAAGGAGCCAATGGCAAACCAGGAGACGGAGAGTTCTAGTCCCGCCTTAGGCACGAAAGCCGGCTGGGTGACCTTGGGCCAGTCCCTGTCTCTCAGCCCAGCCCGCCTCACAGGGTTGTTGTTGTGGGGAAAATAGGAGGAGGAAGGAGTATTAGGTATGTTCACCGCCTTGAGTTATTTATAAAAATAATAAAGGCGGGATTAAAAAATAATAAATTAAAAAATTAAAAATACTTCCTCTCAATCCACACCTGGAGGAGGAGACTGCACAAATAAAAGGGAAAATGGGGATTCGCATGTAATTGCAATTGCAAAAGCATATAAAATCACTGCCCTATAGACCAATTAACTTTCACTCATCAGATATCACTCCTCAGTGATGGGGAGGAGGGCAGCAGACAGGGCAGGGTTGACATAACTGACATGAGAAGCTGGTATCTTGCCAACCTTCCTCTGCTGTACCAGCAACATGTGATAGGCTTAATTCTTATACAGCACACACTGCCAAAATTGCAAATAGGGAGTGATTATTGGCTGCATGATCACACACCATGCTTAGCCAGATAAGTTACAAACCTTGTGGTTGCATTCATATTATAAACTAATCTTAATTATTTTCTTAAGTGCTTTAATCTCACACACAGACACAGAGAGACACATTTAGTTAATGTACTGTATGCCTCTATGTCTTATAGTAAAGGTAAAGGTTCCCCCCGCATATTTGTGCAGTTGTGTCCGACTCTAGGCGCCGGTGCTCATCTCCGTTTGTTAGCCGAAGAGCCAGCGTTGTCCGAAGACGCTTCCACCGTCATGTGGCCGCATGACACGCGCGGAACGCCGTTACCATCCCACCGAAGTGGTACCTATTCATCTACTTGCATTTGCATGCTTTCGAATTGCTGGGTTGGCAGGAGCTGGAGCTAGTGCGGGAGCTCACTCCGTCACGCGGGGCTAGGGATTCGAACCTCCGAACTTGCGACCTTCCGATCGACAAGTCTGAAAACTGAATCACTTCCAAAGACTTTTGGACCAGAACAGCCATCTTCTCTTGCTCATTCCCTGAATTGGTTGGACTTAATGATGCAAAATGGAGACATAAGAATACAGAATGGTAGACACACTTGAATTAGTCTTGGCATCAACATACATGGATTAAAGTAGTGATATCCCAAACAGGGCAACCTCCAGCTATGCAGACTTCACTTCCCAGAATCCTCCAGCCAGAAGGTCACTGCTGAAAAAGTTGGGAGTTGAAGTCCATACCTCTGGAAGTTGCCGAGGTTGAGAAACACTGGCTTAAAATGATCATTCCTCTTTCCAGGCTCTTTCAAAGAAAGGGGGAGTGTAATTATGAAGAGAAAGAATGAACCGTGCTTCAGTTGGTGTTTTGTGAAAAGGTTATTCTGTGTCAAAACCTTCACCTTGCATGCATTATTCATACAGTGGCCCAACATGTTTAACCAGGTTAGTTAAAGATCTACCGGGCTGCATTTGCTCACAACAAGCTAAACTTGATGGTTTTTAATCTCAGTTAAGATTATATATAAGATTATATAAGATTATATATAAGATTATATATGTTATATAGCATGGGGGGCAATCCCCACTTGTGTGATCAGTTTATGTTTCAATGGCTAGTATGAACGTAGAAAATGGGTCAATCGATTTAGTAACCAGGTTCGGTGTGTTGCGAAAGCCCAAGCAGTGTCCCTTATTAAGACATTGTTGATTCCACACTGTAGTTTGAGTTTTTTCTTCTTGATACAAAAGCGCCTGGATCTTACAAGCACAGACAAGCATCTGCGTAGCACTACAAACTTTTATTTTGCTGGCTCTGTCAAAGGCTTGACTCTAATTCAGAAAATTACCAAGCAGCAAAAAATGTAATACCAATCTCCTGTTCTGCAAGGCTTGGCAACCTGAGGGCAGGAATTAGTCAGAAGAAAGGAGGTTTTGTGGGTTTCGGTTCTTCTCACCTGACAGAGAGCATGATCTCAAAGAAATGGCTCTTAAAACCACAAGAACCTTAATACCAAGATGGAAAGTCATGAAGGTCCTCAGCTGTGGCCCAATCTCTCTTCCCAAGAGAAAGCGACTGCTAAACTTGATGAAACTCTACTTAGGGACCCTCCAACGTTTGGGCCCAGTGGACACATCTGGAATTTTTGGAACATGTTAGGGGCGCTCTCTCAAAACGGCTGTTCTAGGAAGGAGGCTCATCTTCATGCCAATAGGCACCCATTTCCTGTAGCAGAGCTTTCCAAAGTGTGTGTCGCGACACACTACTGTGTCGCCTGCGGTGTCTTGGTGTGTCGCACGAAAACCCGGAAGCGCTGATGGGGGGAACCAGAAGAAACGGCACCCCCGCCAACCAGCGCCGCCGCTGAGGCGGGGGTGCCGCTTCCCCCCATCAGCGCTTCCAGGTTTTAGCGCGACACATCAGGACACCGCAGGCCGCGCCGCCGCTGCCGCCACCGTTGGTGTGTCTCACCAACGTGAAAAGTTTGGAAAGCTCTGTCCTAGAGGCAAAATGGTGAGGCTGCTCCTTAGGAGCTACATACTCTACCTTGGTCTTTCTTCTGGGCACACTCCTCTGTGTTTTGGAGCAATTTGCCAGTTTTATTACTGTATCTAATTATGGGACCATGTAGGGCTGAAGATCTTCATGAAAGGAGATGATAATTGGAGGCTCGTACTCTGCAATTTTTTAATTGTAAGTTTAATTATAAGAATCAAACAACAAGAAGGTGGAACATGGAGCCTAGGAGGCACCAAAGGAGATGTCCACTGGTTCATTGGTGCCCATGAGCCCATTTTGACAATTCCTGCCCCCTCTGAATGAATCCCAATTCATTTGGTATTCCTTATTTCTTACGTGACAACAGCTTCCAAAGATCATCACACATTAAATATCATGCAATGTAAAAAACTTCATGTAGCACCAATTTAATCTTTTTACTGCAAGGTTCTCAGTCTGAGCAGAAAGCCACACTTTGGGGAGAACGGTTGGGGTTTTCCTTCTCCCCCTGATGTGTTACCAACACACACTGGAATTTATGTGAGATTCAACCCATCTAGGGGCACCAAGCTGAGGGAGGAAAAAGGGAACTGTTTTAGCGTATTAGACTTAGAAGTGGTTGACTAGTTTCCTCTGTTGCATGAACCCCACCAGCATGGTAAATTTGTAATTCATTGCATTGCACAAACGCAAGAAATTCAGTAAACTCTGACTTAACTTATTGCATGAATGCAGCCTAATTTTTGTATCCAGGTGCTGGATCCAATCCTGGGATTCTCAAAACAACGAAGTAGGTCAATGAGACTGAAATCTGCCCAGCTATACAACAATGTCCATTTGATCCAGTTACCAGTCCAACTGGGAATAACGTTGGAATGGTTATTACTAAATGGATTAGTCGCAACTGCTCTGTGTTCTTGACCCAAAAGCATTCGGCGACATACTTTGACCTGCCCCACTCCTGAATCATTACATCTTTCAACAGTGGCTTAAAGACCTGGTTCTGCCATCTTGCCTGGGAGGGAAATGCCAATAGTTCCTCTTGGAGATGGCTGGTCCCTTGAAGCCTCTCAGTACGCCATTTTTAACATTCTTATACTTGGATTTTATATTATGGATGTATTGTAATTTTATACTGACTTTTTAAATTATGTTTTTATTGTGAACCGCCCAGGGTCCCCGACAGGGGAGATGGGCGGTAATATAAATTTAATAAAATAAATAAATGCCAAATTATTTAACATCTTATATTCTTGAGGCGGTTTCCTTGACACCTGCTGCCAGCTGCCTTCAGGGATAAGAACACAGTGGCCCCAAGATGGAACATTTGATTAAATCTGGGTTCCTTTTCTCAACCTGAGGTCTTTTCAGTCAGCCCTGGATTAAACATGAAGCAAAATCAGCCTGTGCTTAGAGCGCCAAGGGAAGGGGGGCACCACAGAGTTTCTTCCCCCTAACTATCATGCCCTTAACTCTTTCATTGCCACACTTGACTTTAGTCACTTTTTTTGTAATTGTCCTGCTCTGCCCTGTTCAATTTTAAGCTGCGTTGTTAAAAAAACAATTTTCTTTGGCATACTGAGTGACTAAGGTGTAACCGTTCGGTCTGAAGGTGTCTTCAGATATCACTTTTGTTTCCATCTCATGGCATGAGAATTTCGCTTCCATTGAGGGGCACCATTGTTGGGTTGTTCTTAGGGCATCACTTGGCCTGGATCCGGCCCTGTTTTCGGTGTTGGCATTCCTTCTATAATCAATGGGAGGGGAGGAAGGTTGGACTCCCCACATCCCTTCCCATGTTGTATTCTATTGATGTACTTTCTATTCACATTTAGAAGAGGTACGGCTGACATCAAAGGGAAGCAAACCCCTTTCATCTTTCAGACAGGCCCAAGCATGGACTTGCTAATCGTTACTGGAGGGCCCAGCCAAACATTCCTCTACTGTCTTGAGCATGTGTACCACGATGGGAGAAATTACCCACGTTGATGGCCTTGGTGAGAAGACTGGAGACCTACAGATACCTCCAAGGTATGACTTGGGGCAGAACAACTTTCTCAAGTGAAACTCCCTGACTGTAGCATCAAGGGGACAGCAACCTCAGAGATCTTGACAATGACTACTTCCAAGGGCCGGAGGTGCTCAAGTTATCTTCTCTCGCTGCCCTGAAGAAAGCCACCTCCAAAATGTTGCAGCCACCTGTTCAGGGGTGGACGCCTCTAGCTTTCAGACGTTCCTGTCCAATAACTCCCAGCAATCCCAACCAGCGTGGTTAATGGTGAAGCCTCTGGAGAAGGCTGCTTCAGCAACTCGGGAGAATTCATAGGTTTCCCCCTCTTGCTCGGGGCCTTCATGAAAGTTCCCTTGGCAAATATTGGTGTAGAAAGCCAAAACTACAACTCTTGCCATTGTTTGAACCAGGGTTTTGAGACCATGTGCTTATTATGTGTGTGACACTCCAGATCAATCTTCCCCAATCTATGGCCCTCCATAGCTAGTTCTGGGAACTGAAATCCAGCACCTCTGGAAGGCACGTTTGAGAAAGGTTGTCTGCACATGAACTGTGTTTTGTTTCAATTTACTTAACTTTATGTTTAAATCCAGTCAAGTTTTTGTCTTAAACCTGTTTATTTATTTTATTTGTTTTATTTTTATTTTACATATTTATACCCCGCCTATCCCCTCCCTAGACAGAGGGCTCTAGGCGGCTTACATACATTGCAATTCATATTTATACATTCAATATTAAACAATGTTTACCGCGCGCTGAGGGAAGGGGTAAGGAACCGACTCTTCTTCAGTGGGTATTGGACTACAAGTCCCAGGATACCTTGCTTCTGAGTCGGCTGCTGACGTCCTGGATGTTGCTATTCGGGATTCGTCGTCCTCCGCCGCCATTCACGGGATCTTCTTCGTGCCGAGGGCGACCCCTGACAGGACGCCAGCACATTTTCCCACGTAAGGTGGTACCCATTTATCTACTTGCATTAGCTTTCGAACTGTTGGGTTGACAGGTTCCTCTTCGGAGCATGGCTGGCTCCTGGCATGCTTCTCGAGGTTAACACAGCCTTTAAAATAAAGCTTTGTCTTTAATGCAAAGTATTTGCATTTCTAGTTCTACAGTATCTTTTGTACTATCACGTTTTTTAGATCTCTGTATTTTGACTGTATCGCCTTTGAGGAATTGCACAACTCCTAGAAAAGGTGTTTTACAGACATCTCGCACATATAAATACACAAAGAAAAGAAGTCATTATTGTTCTCTTTGGAGATGGACAGGTTGAGGCTGAAAGAAAACGGCTTGCTTGGCAAGGAATCAGGATGGCTGTCAGAGGGCAGCAGAGAGAAACAGATCCTCTTTGGGGCCATCTGGGGGCCATCTGGGTTTTGCAGCCCAACTCATATCAGCCTATTCCTTGAAGCCTGTTAATGAGTTCATAGTGGGGCAAGATTCAAATCAAGGATCTACAGCACAGTCCCTATAGCCCAGTATTCCTCAAGCTTGGCAACTTTAAGATATGCGGACTTCAGCTCCCAGAATTCCCCAGCCAGCCATGCTGGCTGGGGAATTCTGGGATTTGAAGTCCACATATCTTAAAGTTGCCAAGCTTGAGAAACACTGCTATAGCCATTGGAGGTGGGAACAATGTCCAGGTAGACAGGAAGTTACGTTCCTAAATCAGCAGTTCAAAATGAGAAGAGCCTAAACCAAGTAAAACCATCCAAGAGCAATTTTGAAGAGGTAACCCAAGTAAAAAAAATGGCCTGAAACTCTCCAGTAGATTACAACAAACAGCAGAATGAATACACATTAATGCAGTTAGGTAATTGTAGACTCAGGAAATGATTTAGGTATAGATTTATGTTGCTTCTACTGCACCCAGTAATCAAAGTTAACCCTGATCTTAGGGTATTTGGTTGGTACCCCTTCAAAATGGGGTTAGGCAGCCCTGCTCCAGCTGAGAATAAAGACACGAAAACAAGGTTTTTCTTCTGGAGCCCACAGCCTCTAGAATAAGATGGGATCCAGATATAGGGAGTATTGTTTTCATGCTCCAAATTAGTGAGTCATCCATTGGCTCTGTTTACATAATCTAAACTTCAATGGGAAAATGGGTTTTTGGTATGAAGATTTGCCAATGAGTCATGATTGCCTAATTAATTTCACTGGCAAAGTGAACAAGCAAGAAATTAATTTTCTCTTAATTTGAGAAAAACTTTCCCAGTTACTTTCGCCTTTCTGCAGCTTTTCCCAGCCTGATCCTGCCTGGATGTGCTAAATTTCAATTCCCAGAATTCCTTGTCACCATTCTCAATGGCAATTTATTTATTTATTTATTCAATTTATAATTTATAAATTGAATTTATAATTCCAACATATCTGGTGGGGAAGGTTGGATATCCACCAGGAAGCTACAAAATGCCATAAATTGTAGGTCAGGATGTTCCTCCTTGAAACCCTACAGGGCTTTTTTATTATTATTCATGTCAAAAAAAATGAATGAAAGGCTGATATTCTGCAAAACAAGGCTTTAGCTCTACCATCAAATTTCCAAAGATATCTCAGTGGTATTTTAGAAAATAAAAAGGGTGGATGGTTAAAGCACAGTGCTTTGTGCAGAAATATGTCCATCTGCCCAGAAAAAGAAAACACAGAAGGGGAAAGGAGGGAGGGAGGGAGGGAGGGAGGGAGGGAAGGAAGGAAGGAAGGAAGGAAGGAAGGAAGGAAGGAAGGAAGGAAGGAAAGAGGAGGGAGGGAGGAAGGAAAGAGGAGGGAGGGAGGGAGGGAGGGAGGGAGGGAGGGAGGGAGGGGAAGGAAGGAAGGAAGGAAGGAAGGAAGGAAGGAAGGAAGGAAGGAAGGAAGGAAGGAAAGAGGAGGGAGGGAGGGAGGGAGGGAGGAAATTAGTCCTTGGGCTCAAGAAAAACTTGGTCAATTGGTCTTTTGCAACTGGTCATGTTCCCCACTGTAGCCAGTTTCTGTAGAGTTTGGCTGCAGTACTTATTTTATGAGAGTGTCCACAATATCTCCTTAAAACTCCAAATGTGTCCACCAGCTAAAAATGGTTGTCTACCCTGTTATAAAATTTCAGCCGAATTCAATAGATTGTTGGAGCAACTTCTTTGAGACTTTGGAGCTGTCCAGCATCCACCAGAGTTAATATGGCTCAAAGGAACCGTGATGGTTCCTTGGAGACTGTTAAAATTGAAAGGCTGCACGGAAAAGGCCCCAGTAAACCTACAATCTGTATTGGAAAGGACTGTATTGCTAAGTGAATGGGTGTTGTTTTCCTTGGTCATGTCCTCATTTGAAATCTCCCCTCCCCACTGCTGCCCTTGGGTTCCTAAAAGTTTGAAGATGGCTCCTAGTGAGTTCAGCCTCATCCAGACTATTCAAATAAACAGTACACTACAATAAAGAAAGGGGCGTGGTGGCTCAGCGGGTAAGACGCCAGGCTTGTCGATCGGAAGATCGCAAGTTCGGAGATTCGAATCCCTAGCCCTGCGTGCGGAGTGAGCTCCCGCACTAGCCCCAGCTCTTGCAAACCTAGGAATTCGAAAGCATGCAAATGCAAGTAGATGAAGAGGTACCACTTCGGTGGGTAGGTAACAGCGTTCCACGCACGTCATGCCGGCCACATGACTGTGGAAGCGTCTTCGGACAACGCTGGCTCTTCGGCTAACAAACGGAGATGAGCACCGGCCCCTAGAGTCGGACACGACTCCACAAATGTGCGGGGGGGGAACCTTTACCTTTACCTTACAATAAAGAAACAAACAGAAGAAGGGACAGTTACAATGAAATAGCAAACTCAAAACAACTAACAATATTAAAGCTATCTATCTATCTATCTATCTATCTATCTATCTATCTATCTATCCATCTATCTATTTATTTAGTGTCCATTAAAGCTGGTGAAAAGTGAACTATTTTCAGAAAAGGAACTACCATCACTTCTCTCCTGGCTGAGACAGACCCAAAGCAGGTGCTGAGATGCATCAGTGACAATTAACTATTAATTACTATGCAGTCAAGAAGATAATTAACAGCCTGTATTTCCCATGAATCAGAAGCACAGTTTCATCTGGCTCTTGTTCTAATCATCTTTCCCAGGTTGGCGCTCTCTAGATGCATTGGATTAATAAAGATTCTCTCATGCTCAACTCCTGGTAACATCATGGATACTGTATGAATTTTTGGGGTGAAAAACATTCTTTCGGTGAAAGAAAATCTGGAAAAAGGCAGAGGCAAACCCAGGGGTGTCTGCAGGTGTAGTGGCAACGTGGAAGATCTTTGTTATCTGGAGGAGTTAAGTGACATATTTTGGTTTTCTCCCTCACACAAAGAAGATTAGTTTATTTTGAGTTATACTGATGTTTAACTGGCTTGTTTTTATTTCTGTTTGGAATGGAGGGGGAGATAGATTACCCCAAGACTGTTAGTTTAAGCACAAGCCCACTCCTCTAACAGCCCCTTCAGCGGCTCGGAATGGGGGTGGTGTTAAGTGTTAAGGCACTGGCTTATCTGTGAAGCTTCCCAGGCTTTTGGAAAGATGTCATAAACAGGTGCATAGACCCTGGGAAGAACCCCCGTCAAGGTCAGGCCATGCAGCCTCTGTACCATGGAAACATGGTCATGGGGTTTGGGGGCCAGACTTTGATAAAAACCTTAGGATTGTCTTTTGAGTTTGGGGAACCTCTATACCGGAACTTTCCAAACTTTTCATGTTGGTGACACACCTTTTAGACATGCATCATTTCGCGACACAGTAATAACAAGGCTCCCCGAGTCCCCCGGCCCACGCGATTGGCTCCCGCCTGCAAACCCCACCCCCCTGGTCCGTGGAAAAATTGTCTTCCACGAAACCGGTCCCTCTTGCCAATTTATATTTGTATTTATTTATAAATATATTTATATTTATATTCATTTATATTTTTAAAAATATATGATTTGTAAGATAATCCTTACAAATTGTAAGATAATCCTTACAAAGGCCTTGCAAAGGCCTTTCTCGAGGAATTCTTCCACAGCATCCACAGCTTGTTGGAATCTCTTGCCTTTGTTAATTCTGATCATTTCTTCTTTGTGGGCCTGGTAAGGCTTCAGCTGCTCTACTTCAATCCAAGCATGGTCTTCAGCTCCGAAAAACTTCACAAAGAAGCACTTCTTCCCGCGTGGTTTCTTCAGGTCCTCAGGTGGGTTAACAGTCTTTCCTGGCCAAGGAGGATATCGGCCCAGCTTCCCCCACACCAAGTCTCCCAGCCGCAGGTTCACAGGCAGCACCGCCGCTGCCGCTGCCGCCACCACCATCTTCCCGACCCAGCCGGCACCATCGCTGCGCCTCGGCTGCCACACCCTCCTCGCGCCGCCTGCCCCCTCACGACCCCTGGCCCGCTCGCACTGCCGCCGCTTCCCTCCTCCTCCTCCGTGGCAGGCTCCTGCACCGCCCGCTCCTCCTTCTCCCTCAGGCCCCGCTCCCGGTCCCCACTTACCAATGCGACACGGCAAGGGCTGGGCTGGCTTCCAAACTGGATTCTCCTCGGCGCACACACGAAGCAGGTGAGGGGGGCCAATCGGTCCATACAGCCAACCCTGAAGACATATATAGGGTCCCTTCGCCAACTTTTGCCCAGACTGAAGAAGCTACTTGGACAAGCAACGAAATGTTTCAACCAAAAGAAAGAAATCCAGTTGCCATGACTCAACCTACAGACAATTCCACCTGGATGACTGAGAATCTTCATCGACATTTTTTACCCAGATGTTTCTGAAGCTGCTGGTGATGTTCAAGGCCATTTTTTCCCCAACAGCTGGCTTCACACAACGCAGGCTGATGAAACACATGTTATGCACGAACAACTAAACCATGGTATAACATGATAGCTTGGTTCACACTACCTGCTAGAACAATGGCTGTTTCCCACAATCCTGTAGACCACAACTATCCAACCCAATTTTAGCCCAAGCTAGACTGTTGGGTGAACCCAATCACTAGGTCATCTTTTGTGAGGTGGGCATCAGTACACGGATCAAGGTCACCAGGCACAGGGAAAAACTGAATCTGTAGCTGCATGTTAAATTAAAATGTCTTTTGCTTCTTTGTGGCCTAAGATGTTGCACAAACCTAGACTTGGTAAGTTGTTCAACAAACAAATCATTGTTAGAGAAACCTTAGTTTAGCATGTTGTAGGATTAGAGCCATTGCCTGTTTGAACCCTTAAGATAATTTAATAGCAATTAATGACTTTCCAGAAATCTTATATTCATTTATCTGGAAAACGATCAACTCAACTTAGAGGAGCCAACTTCAACGTATTTCTTGTGTATCCTATTTTTCAGATTCGGGACTCCAGCTGCCGCTGCCTTGCTCGCAAGTTTGTTAAATAAGACCAGTTGTAGGTCAGTTCAGACAGCCTCTCAAAACATCCCTGTTTACCCATCACTCTATCTATCCACCCACCCATTCATCCCTCTCTCAGCATGGGCATTTGTTATATGCTGCAATGATTTCACATGCGACGTTCCTTCCCTCACCCCCTACCCCCATATTTGGTTTGGTTTCTGGAAACCTGGACTTGTAATTGCCAAAAAGCCAGATGTTTCAGGTGGTGATGACACCGAAGTATAGGAGCTCGGCTAACGTGCAAGCAGGTGATTCAAAGGTCAATTCACCCATTTTTGCTTAAAGGCAGCTTCTCACATGTTGTGTGAACTCAGCCACAGGTTTCCCTCTCTTATCTATCCTGGGTGAGGAGCAAACTTCTTGGTCTAACACCCAGAATTCCCAACTAGCACAGTCGTTTGCCACAGAAGCTGGGAATTTGGGGTGCTGTAGTCCCAACGCTTCCGGAGGGCATAAGCTGGAGAAGGGTGGCATATACAGAAGGTTCAAACCGATTTGCTATTTTCAGAGCTGTGAAAATATTTTCCCTTAAACCCCACAGCCACACGGATGAAAATGACTTTCAAGTATATTTGTTAAGGGTGATGTTAATGGCATCTCTTTAACCATCCTCCGTTCCATTGATCTGGGAGGGGAATCTGCTCAGTGTCACCAAGGGGTACATCATGGATGATCCAGACAGAGCAGAAGGACCAACTCTTTCTGAGGACCAGATCATCTCAAAGACCAAGACCAGGCTGACCCTTTTGAGACTCCACATGGTCCCCTAGAGAGCCAGTTTGGTGTAGTGGTGAAGGCATCGGCCTAGAAACCGGGAGACCGTGAGTTCTAGTCCTGCCTTAGGCACGAAGCCAGCTGCGTGACCGTGGGCCGGTCCCTGTCTCTCAGCCCTAGGAAGGAGCCAATGGCAAACCAGGAGACTGAGAGTTCTAGTCCCGCCTTAGGCATGAAAGCCGTCTGGGTGACCATGGGCCAGTCCCTGTCTCTCAGCCCTAGGAAGGAGCCAATGGCAAACCAGGAGACTGAGAGTTCTAGTCTCGCCTTAGGCATGAAAGCCGGCTGGGGGACCTTGGGCCAGTCCCTGTCTCTCAGCCCTAGGAAGGAGCCAATGGCAAACCAGGAGACTGAGAGTTCTAGTCTCGCCTTAGGCATGAAAGCCGGCTGGGGGACCTTGGGCCAGTCCTGTCTCTCAGCCCTAGGAAGGAGCCAATGGCAAACCAGGAGACTGAGAGTTCTAGTCTCGCCTTAGGCATGAAAGCCGGCTGGGGGACCTTGGGCCAGTCCCTGTCTCTCAGGCCTAGGAAGCAGCCAATGGCAAACCAGGAGATGGAGAGTTCTAGTCCCGCCTTAGGCACGAAAGCTGGCTGGGGGACCTTGGGCCAGTCCCTGTCTCTCAGCCCTAGGAAGGAGTCAATGGCAAGCCACTTCTGAAAAACCTTGCCAAAAAAACTGCAGGGACTTGTCCAGACAGTCTCCGAGAATCGGACATGATTGATTGGATTTTTAAAAAATAATAAATAGTCCCCTATCTTTATTCCAAGGCCTTTCCCAACCATTTCCTTGTTCAGGACCCTGGTAGGTCTTTTTAGAAAGAAACCAGTAAAGGATTGTCCTGTATCCCACCCACCCTCCATCACCCCAGAGAAAGAGAGATCCCAGCTCTAATGAACTCTACTGCAGGGGTGTCCGGACGGTCCAAAATTCAAGATGGGGCTGCACCCCTGAGAGCAAACTCCCACTCCGGGTTAGGAGTGTTGCACACAATGCGCAGAAAAGGAGTGGGGCTGCAGTCCCAGGTGGTGGCTGCCCTCTTGACCTTATCATCCCTGAGCCCCCACTATACTCTCTTGAAAGAGCCGCAGCTGCTAGATTCAGACAATGGTGTACAAACCCCAGTGGCCAAGTTCACTTACCGCTAAACCCCAACTAAACATGCTGTGTATTTTCGGCTTGGGGGAAAACGGATCAATACCAGGAAAAGCGGGTCTGGGCGGCTGGGGTTGCCCAGAGGGGCCGGGAATCCATGTCTTCCTCATGCCACCCGCTCGTCTAACTCCAACAGCGCTCTGCACGCGCCCAGAGAGTATTCTACCCAACTTCCAAGCCGACATAAAACGGCCTAATTAGCCAGATCGTGGCTTCTGCAAGGCATCGCGGTCTGGCATCCCCAGGGGGCCCTCCTCGCTCCTTTGCGGGGGTCCAGAAGCGCGGGAGGGGAAGAGCTGCTGCTTTGCCCCCCCCCCCCCCGCACCCCCGCCCCGGTTCGGGCTCGGGAGCGCGGAGACTCTGCCCGGCGCCCGTCCGCGGCAGGTGCATCCGGCGCCGGAGGGCCAACGCGCTCAGCCTCCCAGCCGGGCGAGCCGCGGCGGCTGCGTTTCGGGGGCGGGCGCCGGGCGCCGCGTGCACCAGGCGGGGCGGCTTTTGCACTCGCTCCCCGCGGGCCATAAATAGCGGCCGTCCGCGGCTCCCCGGCTCACTGGCTGCCCGCCTTCGCCTTCGCCTCCTCGCAGCACCCGAGCCCGGAGCCCAAAGCGCCCTCATGGATTCCGAAGACTGCTCGTGCTCCAGCGGTGCGGCTCCGCCTCGCCTCGCCTCCCTGCCGTCGCTTCTTTCCTCGCTTGCGGAGAGAGGGGCCCTGGCCCGCCTCTCCCTTCTCGCGGGCCCCCCTTTCCTTCCCGGGGCTGCGTTCTCACGTTCAGGACGCGTGGCGACGTGGCGCTCGGCGGCTGGTGGCTTTCCTCCGCGCTCTTAGCCAGGGGAGACCCACAGAGATTTCCCCCTTCTCTGCTTCCTCGGTCTCCTTCCAGACGTCGGCGCCCTGCAGCGGAGTGGGAGCTGGGGGGTCGTGCAGAAGTTGCGCTTGCCCGGGGATCCTTGCTCGCGCGAAGTCGAGCCTCCCGCCTAATCCTTCTTGCCTTGGCTTGGAGGGGTCGCTTGCCAGGGCTGGAAGGCTGTGGGGTCGTCGTGGGCGCCAGGCTGGAGCTCTGGGCTCTTGTGCTTGGCACGTAATGATTTGTCTTTCTTCTTCTGCAGGTGGGGTGTGCTCGTGCGGCAACAACTGTCAGTGCAAAAATTGTAAATGCAAGTCCTGCAGAAAAAGTGAGTACTGTAGTTGGCTTCCTAGATGCTTTCTTTTCTCACCTCCCCCCAACCTGTGGTTCTGTGTTTTTTACGATGTGCGCGGGCTGCATTCACACAACATACTTACCAGTAGGTCAGCTAACCATGATGTACTCAGTTAACCTAATCTCCTGCATTGTATGGTGCCCCGAACCATTCCCACAACATACCAGGCTGTCAAAGACAGGTCGGATTGTTTCATTCCTCATAGAAGACTTTTTGCCTTATTTATGTTCCAAAGTTGTCTAATGCAGACACCCAAATTCTTAACAACCTGTTACTTAAGAAAAGGAAAACGGTCAACTTTTTATTGCTGGTTAAGAAAAACCTGCTTAATTTAGTTACTGAATTAAACCAACCGTTTTGGAGAGCGCAGGATAGGATGAATCATAAACTAAACCAGGGGGGTAAGTATCCTAAACTGCTGAAAATCTAACTAAGGTTAAAACCAGGCTAGGACGTGGCACAAATGCAGGCACTGGTTTTTTCCTGATTAAATGTCCTGTGAACTGAGAGTGTATACCAGAGCTTTCCAAACTGTTCATGTTGGTGATACACTTTTTAGACATACATCATTTCACGACACACTCTTACAGCAGGGCACGAGGCAGGCACTAGGACCTGTGTGGAATCCTGGCAGGGCAGGTTTGGAGGCAGCAAGGCACAAGGCAGGCACTAGGACCTGCGCGGAATCACAGCAGGTTTGGAGTCAGCAAAGCACAAGGCAGGCACTAGGACCTGCGCGGAATCCTGGCAGGGCAGGTTTGGAGGCAGCCAGGCACAAGGCAGGCACTAGGACCTGGGTGGAATCACAGCAGGTTTGGAGGCAGCCAGGCACAAGGCAGGCACTAGGACCTGTGCGGAATCATGGCAGGGCAGGTTTGGAGGCAGCCAGGCACAAGGCAGGCACTAGGACCTGGGTGGAATCCTGGCAGGGCAGGTTTGGAGGCAGCCGGGCACAAGGCAGGCACTAGGACCTGTGCAGAATCCTGGCAGGGCAGGTTTGGAGGCAGCAGGGCACAAGGCAGGCACTAGGACCTGGGTGGAATCCTGGCAGGGCAGGTTTGGAGGCAGCAGGGCACAAGGCAGGCACTAGGACCTGGGTGGAATCACAGCAGGTTTGGAGGCAGCCAGGCACAAGGCAGGCACTAGGACCTGCGCGGAATCCTGGCAGGGCAGGTTTGGAGGCAGCAGCAGCCGCGACACACCCAGACACTGCAGCCATGTCCCGACACACATTTTGGAAAGCTCTGGTGCATACAGTGATGGCAAAAGTTCTCCAGGTACCAGCGCACGAAGCTCTTCAGAGCTCAAAAGATTTGTTGCCAGAATTAATGAGACACTCCTGAGAGCCAGGTTGGCGTAGTGGTCAAGGCACCAAGCTAGAAACCGGGTGACCATGAGTTCTAGTCCCGCCTTGGGCACGAAGCCAGCTGGGTGACCTTGGCCAGTCCCTCTCTCTCAGCCCTAGGAAGGAGGCAATGGCAAACCACTTCTGAAATCCTGCCAAGAAAACTGCAGGGACTTGTACAGGCAGTCGCCAAGAGTCAACACTGATTTGAAGGCACCAAAAAATACCCCACTCCTGTAAGAAGGGGTAGAGAACATAACTCAAGCTCTAGTGGAAGGAATAAGAATGCAATGCAGTTTTCGTAATGAGGGTTCTGATGTGCTTCGGATTCAATTCTAAAACGGGGCAACCGAAGACCTGCCTTCAACCCCTGAAGGCTTCTTTCGAAGAGTCAGAAACAGGTGCTCTATTCATGCTCCGAAACACCTTTCGGCAGCTGCATTCAGAGTGCGGTACAGCCCTATTAATTAATCCTCTACCCTACAACCCTGGAGCTAGAGTGTGGTTGTTCTAAGTCAGTGTTTCTCAACCTTGGGAACAAACTTAACAGGTTTGTTAAGGGGTCAAACAGTGTAGAACACTTTTGCAAACATTGAGACACACTCTAAGAGAATCTCTGTAGCTCAGGGTTGAACTGTGGAGTCCTTGGTGCTCTCTGAGCTGGGTTGTTTGCTGGTAGATGTTTTGTTGCCCGACTAGGCAACATCTTCAGTGCATCTGAAGATGTTGCCTAGTCGGGCAACGAAACGTCTACAAGCAAACAACCCAGCTCAGAGAGCACCAAGGACTCCACAATTGTGGGTCTTCCTGCCACATATACCTGTGGAATATATGCAACTTTCTATACAGAAGCCTCCTTAGATGTTGCATTGCAGGATTCAACATACTTGTGGAGTCCCTACTGAATATGTCTGCACCCAATTCTGTTTCACCCTTCCATTCCCTATCTCTGCACAGCATTTTCTCCTGAGTTGTCTCAGGTCTCTGCCTGAAACACTCACCAAACTGTGATTGTGCAAGCTCTTAGTGGCAGAGATGAGAAACATTGGTTGACTTTCTTTGTAAATCAAGATCTAAAATTTTCTGCTTGACCTTTCTCCAGGCTTCATCTACAGTAAGCCTAGCATGGATACGGTCATCCATTATTGGTTTCTTCCAAGAAGACGGGTACCTGTGGAGTCCTTGGTGCTCTCTGAGCTTGGTGGTTTGCCTGCAGACGTTTCGTTGCCCGACTAGTGGCACCGAAGATGTCGCACGGAGGATGTTGCCTAGCCGGGCAACAAAACGTCTGCCAGAAAACCACCAGGCTCAGACAGCACCAAGGACTCCACACTAAGACACACTTTTCTCCCATAAGCCTCCTAAACATTTTTTGTATCGTTCCAATCATTCTGGGACCTGTGCAAGCTTAGTGTTGGTGGTCTACCTTTGGTCTGCGAGATGCACTTTTTGCACCCCGGCATGTTTTGACTATAAGGGGCGTGGTGGCTCAGCGGGTAAGACGCCAGGCTTGTCGATCGGAAGATCGCAAGTTCGGAGGTTCGAATCCTTAGCCCCGCGTGACGGAATGAGCTCCCGCACTCGCCCCAGCTCTTGCCAACCTGGCAGTTCGAAAGCATGCAAATGCAAGTAGATGAATAGGTACCACTTCGGTGGGTAGGTAACAGCGTTCCGCGCGCGTCATGCGGCCACATCACCGCGGAAGCGTCTTCGGACAGCGCTGGCTCTTCGGCTAAGAAACGGAGATGAGCACCGGCCCCTAGAGTCGGACACGACTGCAGAAATGTGCGGGGGGAACCTTTACCTTTTATGTTTTGACTAACCATGATGCCCAGGTTCACAGCCCATGATGCCCAAACTCTTCGATGTTGGTTTGAGCATCATAGAGTTTGGGCTTCGTGGCTGGGAATCCAGCATCCGCACCTCTTCGTTCAGGTTGCTTCTTCCACTTGAGCTGCAATGGGATGTTGACCTTTTCCATTCCCTTCTCAGGTTGCTGCTCCTGCTGCCCGGTGGGCTGTGCCAAGTGTGCCCAGGGCTGTATTTGCAAAGGGCCCCCTGCGACGAAATGCAGCTGCTGCAAGTGAAGAGGGGCTGGCTTTGGCAGCCTTGAAATCTGTATATTTGCCTGCAGAAATGCAATTGTCATGTCCGTTTATATTTTTGCTATTGTGTGCGCTCACTGTTACTTATGAACATAAACTACGCTGCAAGTAATAAAGCCAAGTGTGTATATAGGCCAGGGTTTCTCAACCTCGGGAACTTGAAGATGTGTGGACTTCAACTCCCAGAATTCCCCAGCCAGCATGGCTGGCTGGGGATTTCTGGGAGTTGAAGTCCACACATCTTCAAGTTCCCGAGGTTCAGCGACACTGATATAAGCAGTATTGTTGGTGTTTTGGTATTTGCCTTCTCAAAGTGACCAGCAGGGGGCGCTGGTGGGTGTAAGATGCTGAGCTCCAGTACGGAATCCACTCTGTATTACTGCTATATTTCAGATATCAGAATTTTAGGCAGCTGATTGCAAGATACTAACTCCAGTCTAAAAATAAAATGATTTTAAATACCTAAGAGGTGTCCACTGGCTTTATTCCTAGTAAGCCACACTATGAATTGGTCGCTCAGCTGCCTTCATGTGTAGAAATACCGGAGATGCATTGAAAGAGCTGTTACCAAAAATGTAAGGCGAATAATTTCCAAATGGGGGCTCAGGACTATGGAGTAGTTAGTGGGCTCCTACCTGTTGATAGCCATGCAGATATGGGAGGGGGGTGCAATATTTTTTGGCTACAGCACATTTGGGATTATGAGAACTTGGACTGGGCTGCTGGGCGTCAGGCAAAGGTGTCCATGGGAGGTCAAAAAAGTCAAGATGGTGGCCACAGTTGAACAGCCGTATGGTGACATACAACACTTTGTTGACACAATGCCACCACACACAAAAAGTTGTTCTATAATTATAGGAAACTGGAATGCTAATGTTGGAAGTACAGGTAGTCCTCACTTAACAACCATTCATTTAGTGATGGTTCGGACTTACGACGGTGCTGAAAAAAAAGGACTTATGGCCGGTCCTTGCACTTATGACCACTGCAGCATCCCCACGGTCACGTGATCATGATTTGGGTGCTTGGCAACTGGTTTGCATTTATGACCATCGCAGTGTCCCATGGTCATGTGATCATCATTTTCGACATTCCCGGCCGGCTTCTGGCAAGCAAAATCAATGGGGAACCGCATAACTTGCTTAACATCATGTGGTTCGCTTAACACCCGGGGTGATTCCCTTAATGATCGCTGCAAAAAAGGTAATAAAAATCAGGTTGGATTCGCTTAGCAACTGAAATTCCGGTCCCAATTGTGGTCATTAAGTGATGACTACCTGTAAAATACTATCTGGATTAACAGGGAATGTTAGCCTTGGTGTAGAAAATGAAGGAAATTGATTAATAAACCACATAAACCAAAGCTCTTTGAGGTCCTCAATCATTTTTAAGAATGTGAAGGAGTCCTGAGACCAAAATGTTTGAGAACTGCTGACCTAGAAGATGACTCTACACATGGACATCACTGAACGGATCATGCTGAAATCCAGTTGGCTCTATTCTCTGCAAGCCCAGAGAAAGAAGCTCAGTTTGGCCTGCAAAAACAAGATCTGGTGCTGACCGAGGCGCAGATCCTTCTTGTACAACTACAACTTAAAACTAAAGAACTCCATTCAGAACTTGCCCAGCTAAACATTGAATGGAGAAGAACAAGAAAAGGCAAGGAGTTTTATCTCGATGTGCAGCACAAAGAAATTAAGCGAAGGACAAGTGATTCACTTAAGATAATTAGAGGACTCAGGGAGCCACTGATGCATAAACACGAAGGTGAGCACAATGAAAGACAAAGATGGCGCTGGAGAAAGAAGATATAACAAAGAGGTGGCGAGAATATATGAGAAAGAGATGTCCAGGGGATGGAGTCAGAAATGTTGATGGCTGCAACCATGCAACCGAAGCCCCGCCTCATTTTATCTCCATGGTGACTCTGATCACATGGTCATGGCCGCCATCTTTTTTTTTACTCCCCTCCTGTGGGCACCCCAATCCCAAAATTGATGATACATACAAAGATTTGATCATTAAACAACATTCTGGAAAAAGAAGTTAATTGGCCCCAAGAAAATATTGTTAATGAAGCTGCAGGAGCTGATGAAATACCAGTCAACCTACTGACAATCTTCCAGAACAGGGCAATTAAAGTGCTATTTTCAGACTGTATGGAAAACACAGCAGGCAGTGGCTAACGGACAAGAAGAGATTAATTTATATTACAATACATAAAAGGGCAGTGCTAAAGAATGTTCTATATGCCAAACTGTTTAAGTGTTTTCACATAGGTAAAGGTTCCCCCCGCACATTTGTGCAGTCGTGTCCAACTCTAGGGGGCGGTGCTCATCTCCGTTTGTTAGCCGAAGAGCCAGCGTTGTCTAAAGACGCTTCCGTGGTCATGTGGCCGGCATGACGCGCATGGAACACTGTTACCTTCCCACCGAAGTGGTACCTATTCATCTACTTGCATTTGCATGCTTTCGAATTGCTACGTTGGCGAGAGCTGGGGCGAGTGCGGGAGCTCACTCCGTCACGCAACCTCCAAACTTGCGATCTTCCGATCAACAAGCCTGGCGTCTTACCCGCTGAGCCACCACGCCCCTTCCTCCAAGGAAGAGGGGAGTTTAAATAAAATAATTAAAACACAGGGAGCCCAATCTGAAAATTAAAACGATATTCCTTCTAGAATTCAGGAAGCCATAACAAACGCGCCCTGGGTGCTGTTGTTCTTCGCTCAAACTTCTTACAGCTTTGTTTGCTGACTCACCCTTGACTCAGCATCAACCCACGAGGCTCTTTTGCACACTGCCCTGTTTCCGGAGGTGGGCGTGTGTGTTTGTATTGTCATGTGCAAAAGGGGGAGGGCTTAAAGGCTGCACACCGCTCTAGCGGTTGCAGCATCGACTTTGCATGAGAAAAGGGAATATTTGCACACTGTTGTAATGTAACAGCATGTCCTGGGAAGATGGAAATGGGTACATTTGCAAGTTTACCTACTTGTCAAAAACTGGCATAGTATGTTTGGCACCAAGTCCATGACATTGTACAACAAGAGAGTATTATCATTTATGCTCTTTAATTTAGAAACGTTTAATTATTGTTTCATATTCGAGGGATATGCGAAACGCATGGATAGTTTGTCATGTTGTTTTTTTCCCCTTTCTTTTCATTTACTTTGATACTGCTTTATCTTGTTGTTTTTAAGGCTTTTCGTTTGTTTCTTTTCCATGTTGTTTGTGTATGTCTTCTTTTTTTAAAAAAAAACTTGTAAAATAAATAATAAAAGCAACACAGGCGTGGTTTGGCACTGTTTTCTTCTGGGATTTCTTTTTTTAATGTTTAAATTGTTTAAAATTTTAAAAAAATGTTTTAAAAATCTTGAGGCCACAGGCTCAGATCCCCTTGTGGTCTCCCATCCAAGTCCAACCCTGCTCAGCTTTCTTGAGACCATCTACGGTTGGCTAGCTTAGGTGGGGTACTGAGGGGAAATGATTAAATCCATGATGCAGAGAAACCATATTAGATTTAATTTTAATTAGGAACCAGCAGGAGGATGGTCTAGGAGCAGCGGCGTTCCTCTATGCTGAACCGCGGAAGCTCCCTGAATGTTTTGGTCCAACATACCTCACAGGGTTGTTGCGATCAAGAAAAAAAAATCAGAGACCTCAAGAACAAAGCCAGGATTGATACTCTTAATCCATAAATAAAATAAAGTGAATTTAAATTTTGCTCGGGTCTGGACAGAGAAGCCCCCCTGCCTGGATCCTGCCATAAAATTCCGGGCGAGATGGACATTCCCAGTGCAGGTGGGGGGGCAGGAGTCTTTCCCGTGGACCAGGGAGAAGGCTCCATTCAACCTGATGGGAGGTTACACGGGAGGGAATACCCACGCGGGGTAGTGCTTTTCCAATCCAGGATACCTGGTCCCAAGTCAACGCCGCACAGGTCGCGGGCCACCCGTGTCCTTCCAGCGGCGGAGGGTGGGGAGCCCGGACAGGCGTGGGTGGGGGCCCGATCCCGCAATAGCTGCCTGGAGGTCGCCCAGACCCCCCTCGGAACCAATGACCCCCCCCCAGCGCCTACATTCGCTCCACTGGGATAAACTGGTTTTGGCTGTGGGGTGGCTTTCCGTGGCGTGCGAAGGTAGCTCGCCTCTGCTTCACCCACCGCCTTTGGCTACGGGTCGCCCGGGGCCACCTGTTCGCCGACCCTTCCCTTGGGGCACGCAGCTCCTCGGCGGGCAGGCGGGCGCCCGCGGGCGCCCGCTTGCAAGCGAGGGGCGAGTTCCGGGCTTTGCGCGCGGCGCGGAACTGCCCTTTGCGCCCATCACCGCCGCCGCCGCCGCCCCCCTTCCCCCGCGGCGTCCCGTGCGCAGGGGAGAGGGAGGGGGCGGGTGCTTTGCACGCGCCCCGCTGACCTCGCGGCCGCTATAAAAAGCCGGCGGCGCGCTCGTCCTGGAGCGTCCTTGCCTTTTCTGCCTGTAGCTGCCCGCACCTCTTTCTCCCCGTGATGGATCCTCAGGATTGCGGCTGCGCCACCGGTAAGCCTCGCTCCCGACTCTTGCTTTCCCATGAGCGCTGAACCCCGATGCGGGTCGCCTGCGGGCGGCGGGGGGTTGCATTGACTGGGACCTTTAGAAACCAGGTTTTGCAGCGGAACCGGCTGGGTTCAGCAAGTAAGCCACGATTCAGCGCAGGCGATGTGCGCTTAATGCCGCGGAAATAACCCTTTTCTCCGCGGTTTCGTTGCTTTCGCTGGAAAGCCGCGGGGGCTGAGCCTTGCCTGACCGCAACCGGTTGGGAAGGAGGAGTGACGTTTCTCAACATCCTTGATGCTCCAAGAGAGACCTTTCGCTTCTCCCAGAATCCCGGGAACGGTTTCTGGGCGCCGCTGCCAGTCTCGAACTGGGGCTTCAGCCCCATCGCCCCCAACTCACGGGCAGCAGCTGGTATATTCCGGGCAGCTGCCGGATACTAGGCGGGCAATGCGTGCTGTAAACTGTACTGTAGTGTGTTTAGTTCTGGCTACCAGCCATTGGTAGTGTGTATATTAAGCCATGGTTAAATCATGGCTTAACATGAGTTATGCAACTACAACGGGTCTTCTCTCTGTTTCTCTGGCTCCTCGGGGCAGGCACACGGATCTAATTTTGAAAAGCCGCTTTGGGCGCCCTGTTGAAGCTCCAGAGCCAGGGAGAGAAAGAAATCTCCTCAGGCCTGGATTAAGATGCTACTGTGCCCAGAAATTTCCTCTTTGTGTACCACACTACTGTAGTTACATTTACCAAACTGGTACTTTTCTACAGTGAAACGGTTACATACTTCTTGCAGAAATATTTACAACCCTTTAACACAATCTATTATTATTATATTATAATAATATTTATTATATAAATAATTATATAATTATATAAATAATTATATTGTTGTTCATCTAAAGGAAAAAGGACACTCATTTGAGGACATTAATGTTCACATTTTAGACAGAGAAGATAGGTGGTTTGAGAGAGGGGTCAAGGAATCCATTCATGCCAACTTGGAAAATCCTTCCTTGAATAGAGGTGGGGGCCTCAGGCATAACCTTTCCCCTATCTTCCTTCCTGCTTTGTCTTCTGTGCCTAGGAAGATTAAGACCATTTCACAAGCTCAACAGCAGCAGGGTAATCTTAACGATCCTCCTTTAGATGATAAAGGGACTTAGAAACAAACATCTTAAAAATAACCATGACCTAGCCCCAGGTGCAAGGTCACACAGCCAGCCTAGAAACATATTTAAGGATTCCCTTACTAACTTTGCTCAGACTGAAGAAGCTTCTTGGATAAGGAGTGAAACGTTTCCACTAAGAAAATAGAAATCCAGTTGACATGATTCAAGCCACACTGTTCCACCTGGATGACTGAGAACCTTCATAGATATATTGTTGTTATTATTATGCCAACCTAGCAATTTGGAAGCATGCAAATGCAAGTAGATGAATAGGTACCACTTTGGTGGGAAGGTAACAGCGTTCCGCGTGCGTCATGCCGGCCACATGACCGTGGAAGCGTCTTCGGACAACGCTGGCTCTTCGGCTGAGAAACGGAGATGAGCACCGGCCCCGAGAGTCGGACACGACTGCACAAATGTGCGGGGGGAACCTTTACTAACACAATCTAAGGCTTCAAACGTTTTTGCTTTAAGAGCTATTTGGAACTCCATCTTGTTAGGGACACTTACCCAAATTTCCAATTTTTCAAAGAAAAAAAAATCTCAGATGCCTCCAGGCAGGATAAAACAATGCGTATTTCCCTAGTCTCTTTGCAGTTCAGCTGTTCTCGGTGGGAAATTGATTTTCCTGTTTCTAAGTTAGTCCGTTTTCCTCAAGTGCGGGACTAAAACTCACTGGGAAATGAAGAGAGGTTGCCCTGAATCTGCCTGTCGTCTTTCCCAGTAATTCCTTTGAGGAAATAACTTGATTTTCTACAAGTCTATCCACTTCTCTAGTCATCCTGAAAGCTGGGTGAAATCACAGGGGCTTCCCTAGAAAGCCAGCCTGGGTCCTTGAATGAAACTAGCAACTTCCCCCCCCCCCCCAACCCAGTTGTTTAACTGAGATGTGATCCACACTACATCTTAATGGCAAGCTTGAGCTATTACAGGTCTTAAGAGCTTAGCATACTCCATAATGCTAATTCTTAACATTCAGAAGGAAGATTTCATTTCGGGCTTAATCTGCAAGAGAAAGGGAATGGATAATGCACGCTTAATATGACACGTGCAGCATCCAAGGGAAAGAGGAATGTTAAAATTGTCCTGGAAAGCAGGCAAAAAAGATCATTGGGGAAGAGATTTAAGAACTGTTCCCGTATATGGAGATACCCCATTCTCAGTGAAAGGGGTTGAATCACAGGCTTGTTTTGGGTGTTGGTGATGTGTCCCCTCAAGCAGTGACATTTATTTCTTCTTTCCCGTCCGTTAAATTTCAGGTGGCTCTTGTTCATGTGACGGATCCTGCAAATGCAAAGATTGCAAATGTACTTCATGCAAAAAAAGTAAGTCTTATTTTCCAGAAAATCAGGTTAGGTTAAAATCCAAAGGTCACGATTTTGCAAAGAAGAGGGGACGGGGACGTTGTAAGTCACTTGATTTGACACAAGACTTGCAATGTAATTCCAAGCAAGTCCTGTGGAGTCAATGGGACTATCCTGAATAAAATGTGCATGGGTTTGGATAGCATGGATGCTCCTGAAGATGTTAATGTTTCAGTTCGTATAACTGATCTGTGGAGTACTCAATTAGAATATGCAATTACTGTGTAGTGTAGGTTTAATACTACACATTTATTCTACAGAGTTTTATTCTGAGCAACGATGATGTCTTGTCTTGGATCAACCTAAGGAGGTTTTATGGATATTGAAGGTGTAATAAAATATTTCTTGGTTGAACATTTTATTGGGGTGTGTAAATTGGGCAAAATCTGGCTGTCAATTTGGAAAGTCAGTCTAATCCAGATTGGATGCAAGAACCCAATCGGTTCAGTTTAGACTTTCAGTCTGATCTAGAAAACCAATTCTATGCAAGCATCTGAATTGATTTGGAAGCTTCTACATTTATTTGATTGCCCAATTTGGAATAACCAATTCAGAGGCTTGAGTTTTTGCACACCCGTGCAATCTACATTAAGCTTGTAAGCCTGATGTCAAAAGATAAAGTGGGAAGGCTTCTAACAGATCTTTAAAAACCAAGCAAAGTCATTCCAAGTTTGCAGGCATGAAAGCTTTTGTGAACCAGAGTAACCTCTTTCACACTGTTGATTTGTATTCCAAGTGGCTTCCATCTGCTAAGCTATTAATGCTTGTAACTGAATTCCCAGAGCCTTTGTGCAAACTAGCTGTGCCTGGCCAATTTCTTCTCTGCCCTGCTTAAGATTTTGCTCTGCCCATTTTCTCACATTACTTAACCTCCTATTATTCTGAATCCTTCCAGGCTGCTGTTCCTGCTGCCCCGCAAGCTGCAGCAAATGCGCCAAAGGCTGTGTCTGCAAAGACCCCTCTGTGAACAAATGCAGCTGCTGTCCTTGAACATTTACAGCTCTTCCCTGTAAATACGCTAAATCTGTTGTTCAGTAGAGATGATTTTTCAGGCTACAGTGAATCTCTTGTAATTGCTTCTAGCCAGAGAGCATGAAAATAAAGCTGACTTCAGAGAAATAAAGCCTTTTGGGTTTTGATTGTGGGAGTGGGTTTCTCCAAGTTGTTAATCTGGTTCTGAAGGTGGTCATTCCCTGCAATACAACTCTTTGGAGAGTCTTCTGGATATATCATGGGGGTTTGGCCTACTGGTTAAGGCAACGGGCTAGAAACCAGGAGGCTGTGAGTTCTAGTCCTACCTTAGGCACGAAAGCCGGCTGGGTGACCTTGGGCCAGTCCCTGTCTCTCAGCCCTAGGAAGGAGCCAATGGCAAACCAGGAGACTGAGAGTTCTAGTCCTGCCTTAGGCATGAAAGCCGGCTGGGTGACCTTGGGCCAGTCACACACACTCAGCCCTAGGAAGGAGCCAATGGCAAACCAGGAGACTGTGAGTTCTAGTCCCGCCTTAGGCATGAAAGCTGGCTGGGTGACCTTGGGCCAGTCTCTCTCTCTCTCAGCCCAACTCACCTAACAGGGTTGCTGTTGTGGGGAAAATAGGAGGAGGAAGGAGTATTAGGTATGTTTGCCGCCTGAGTTATTTATAAAAATAAAGGGATATAAAATAAATAATGACCTAGATCATTTGCAATGTGGCTTGCTTGCTTTTGAATCCACACAGCGTGTGGACTTAATGTATAAAAATAAGGCCACCCAAGTGTTATAGAAGTTTTCTTTGTAGTTTGAAAAGGAAAGTTGAAAGGCATAAATTAGTGCACTAGCACTTCGTTTTTGTTTTTGTAATTCTAACTCTCCTGTCTTTGCAAACACATTTAAATTTCCCATCTCAGTTCAAATGTGAGTTGCGGAATCGCTCATTGCCCCTGTCAAATTAGGTTTCTTTCCCCAGTAGAGAATTGTTACAGGGGTAGCAAGCCATGATGTCTTTTATTTTCCCTTTCCTGTGAAGGGGGGAAATTATTTTCAGGGTCTCAAAATTCAGGAAGCATCTCAGAAAAGAGCTTTCAGGGAAAGCCATCTTTCCCTCCCCCCCCAGTCGCAAATTTCTGCCGAAACAAAGCATCTGATAAAGTGAGCTGAGCCCATGAAACCTTACACCACAGCTTTCCAAACTGTGTGTCGCGACACTTTAGTGTGTCGCAACACAGTCTGGTGTGTCGCCACACAACCCGGAAGCGGCAGCAGGGGCGTGCACGGTGGCCAGCGTTTCTGCGTTTTAGTGAAGGCCGCCGCGCACACCCCTGCCCTCGCACCGCCGCCATGCACGCCCCTGTGCGCCGCTGCCGCCGTTGGTGTGTCGCCAACGGCGGCACTTTAGAAAGCACTGCCTTACACCTTTTAATACAATGTGTTAGTCACAAAAGGTACTAGCAGAGGCCTTCGGGTTTTTTTGCTGAAATAAAGCAACTGATCTGAAATTGGGGAAATAGCAGAAATGCATTCTCGGTTGAACAGCTGAAATAAAAAATGTTATGGCTTTGCTAGAAAGGAGGTGATGGGGAAGGGAGAAAAAATTGCATTCCGAGGAAATAGGTTAGAGGGGAGGTTCTGGGACTCCGAAATACAGGTAGTCCTCACTTAATAGCCATTTGTTTAGTGATGGTTCGGACTTAGGAGGGTGCTGAAAAAACCGACTTGCAACCAGCGCTCACACTTAACGACCGTCGCAGTGTCCCTGCAGTCACGTGATCACAATTTGGGCGATCGCCTGGCCTGGGGATGATGGGAGCCGTGGTAAGCCACCTTAGGGAAGGCAGAGTTTGTCTACAAATTCAAACACAAATTAATCTACCTGGGATTTTCTTTACTCCTGCCCTGCTCTAGAAGGCTCGCTTTCTCCTTCGTTCCCTCCCTCTCTTCCTTGAGAAGAGGAAGGCAGCACCTGTTCTAGGTGGACAGGTGGAAACACGAAGAGCATGGGATGACCCACCTTGGTTTCATCAACCTAGTTAGAAACTTGTTCCAAAAAAAAAAGAGATTGGCAACTTGAGCTGGAGGCAAACTGGAGGAGCTGCCAGGGTGGGACGGAAGTAATCTTGGAGAGACAAGGTGGCTGAAAACCAGAGACAGACAGGTAAGTTTTCTCTCAGGGGCAGGGATGGCCCTGCATGGATCCAAAGGTGAGATGAAACCTGTTCCCGTAGCTCAGTGTTTCTCAAGCTCAGCCACTTTAAGACGTGTGGACTCCAACTCCCAGAATTCCCTAGTTGCTGAGGTTGAGAAACACTGATCTAGACATGCTCATTTGGGAAAGAACGTCTTCCAGTCCCCACCTGATTTAGGTTTCACCTGCCTGATAACTGGGAAATGGATCTAAAGGCTGGCTGGGGGATTCTGAGAGTTGAAGTCCACACAACTTAAAGTGGCTGAGATTGAGAAACACTGCGGTTCCTTTAACTTCAGCCTTGCAGTAAAACTCCCACCACCCCCATTGGCCATGCTGCCTGCAAAGAATAAAACTATAGAAACTGCCCAGGATTTGCAGGCAGGCGGGCGGGGGAGGGGGGAGAACCAGGTTTGGGAAGCTGAATCTTCAGGTTCATCCACAGACAGTCTATGGATTTCGGTATTCCCGGCAATGAAATTGGCCAAGGAGAGATCCAGAGAAAGGTGTCTAATTATGTTCAATTTCTAGGCCACCGAATTGCAAACGTCACTCAAGGTGGCGTACAAAACTCTCAAAAATCCACCATAAAACCAACAAAAAAGAAACTAATAACAACAATGAAATAACAAAGCACTGCCTTGGGGGAATACAAGATGAATTAAAAAAAAAAAAAACTAATGCAGATTCAAGATCACCCTGTTCTGAGATTGGCTGGAAAAGCTAGCTTTTAGAATTTCCCTGAAAGGCAGGAGGGTTGGACCCCTATGGATTTTGGGGTGGGTGGGTGGTGTTACTTCTCTAGAGGCAGCTGATAAAATGTTTGTGCCACCCCTGATAACAAAAATGTGTCCAGGGCAACCTTTCAGAGCCATGATAGCCACTGATGAGAACGGAGCCCAAAGGCTACTATGAAAAAACGGTAGTTTTCAGAACAAGTTAAATGAAAAATCCCATTGCCACAAAAGAGACACTTCTCTTCATTTTTCCTGGTTCCTTATTCCATCTGACTTCAGAATCCTCCTCCTTCATCACTGGGAATGCTGGCATGCTGTAATGGTATGTGGGAAAGACCTTGGGAGACGGGGCCAAGAGATGCTGCCTAAGGAATGGTCAGATAAGAGAGTGCACAGCCCACAGCTGGATAGTGGGCGGGGCAAGAGGCTCAGAAGGGACCCTCCCTAGTTTCTCGGACTGTAAAGGAGACAGCAGGAGGATTGTACTTTCAGACTTGCAAGATTCTGTTAATGTAGCTTTACAATAAAGTAGAATTAGCTCATCTGGTCATGTTTCCTGTCTGGTCTGCCTGGGAAGGCTGACACACACTGCCCAACAAAATGCCTCTTAGCACCAGCTTTATTTACAACAGTGTTTCTCAATCTCAGAGCCTTTAAGATGTGTCGACCAGCATGGGGAATTCTGGGAGTTGAAGTCCACACATCCTTAAAGGCTCTGAGATTGAGAAACACTGATTTAAGGGAACGTTTCCAGGCCCTACATAGATCCCACAGGATGGTGGTGTTAGAAAGTAAAACTAGTGAGTTGCTGGATATGCGCCCCTCAAAAAACAGTGCATTCTGACTAGAATTACCATGACAGCCCATTTACGAATGTGCAAGCATACCCCAGATGTCATTTCATACCAGCCCACCCCCATACACCCCCACCCGAAATGGATGCTCGTCTGTGCTTCCTATGATCCCAGATGGAAAGACAAAAAGATGAGGACGCGAATTCTGCAAGCCAACAATTCTCTTTTTTTAAATATATTTTATTGAATTTTAAGTATACATAGATAAAAGTTTGAAAAGGAAAAAGAAATAGAAATACAAATCAAAGAAAGAAAAGAGAAAGTGTAGTAAAGTAAATAGAAAAAGAGAAAGATGAAACATAGAAATTAGTCAACTTCCGATTTATCTCTGGTCTTAGTAATTTAAAAATTAATCTCTTTCATGCTAGGACTATATATAACATTGTAAAACATTTCCTGTCTAATATATCAATTTATATATGTTTTAATCTTCAAAACCCCATATAAGCTTTGCCCCTCCTGCATTTTGCAAATAGTCCGTTAATGGTTTCCATTCTTTAAGGAAGTAATAGTTTGTATTTTCTTTTAATAAACATGTCAATTTATCATTTTCTGCCATGTCCATGACTTTTAACATCCAGTCCTGTATCGTAGGTATAGTCTGATTTTTCCAATTTTGTGCATATACAAGTCTCGCTGCTGTAACCATATATTGCATAATTCTTGTAAATTTCTTTCCTATTTGTTCTTCTAATATTCCCAATAGAAATAGTTCAGGTTTAAATGGAACTCGAATTTGTAGAATATTTTGCATCAATGAGTGTATTTGAGTCCAAAACTTCTTTGCAATCTCACATGTCCACCACATATGGTAAAATGACCCCTCAAGCCAACAATTCTCAATCTTGCGCCTTCCAGCCCTGTTGGAGCACAATGCCTCTCTCCGAGCACGTGCTGGCTGGGGACGATTGGAGTTGTAGCTGAACCAAACTGGAGGGCACCGGGCAGGACAAGCATCAGCAGGAACAGAAAAAGAAGTTCTCTCGGGGGGAGATTGATCCAGATAGCATCATCTTTTCTCATGGAGTTCCTGAGCATCGAGCAGGGCTAACAGACCTGAACTCCAGAACCTAGACACCCCTCCCAGGTGGCACCAAAGAGATATAGTGGTGTAGGTACTGGGCCGGCACTGGTGAGAACCGGATTCATGTCCCCACTCAGACACTGGATGGCTCCAATAGAAAAGAATCTCTGTAGCTCAGGGCTGACCTGTGGAGTCCTTGGTGCTCTCTGAGCTTGGTGGTTGGCTTGCAGACATTTCATGACCCAACTAGGTAACCTCATCAGTTCGAGGGAGGGTGGGGTTTGCTCCCTGTTTGTTACCAGTTTTGCCACACCCCCACCCAAACTGGCAGGGCAAGCTACTGTATATAATGGATTTTACAGTATTAAGTAACAACGATAGCTAACCCACTTATATTCATTCGTTTATCTCTATCTTACTGGACTACCACTTAAGGAGCTTACAATTCTATTCCTTGTGGAATGAACATTTAAGTTTTTAGTCATGGATAATTTGTTTAATAGTTTATTTACTAAATAGCTCTGGGTATCTTAGAATTGTTAAAGTCCCATTTCATTTCATTTCATTTCATTTCATTTCATTTCATTTCATTTCATTATTTCATTTCATTATGGTCCATATCTTTTAATCCTAATTATTTTAGTGCTACATTTAAATTTGGTCACTGACCATAATAATACAGTCAGATTGCAAGGTTTTTTTTTCTTTACTTGAAACAATATGCAAACCATCCCAAGCATCTGCCTAGGTCAGTGTTTCTCAACCTTGGCAACGTTAAGATGTGTGGACTTCAACTCCCAGAATTCCCCAGCTCGGCTGGGGAATTCTGGGAGTTGAAGTCCACACATCTTAACGTAGCCAAGGTTGAGAAACACTGGCCTAGAATGTGACATATAGTCTTCTTTCTCAAGAAGCTGCGCCCACCTTCAAACGTTGGTACTTGCCTTCCCAACACATTTTTCTGAACAGTCTCCTCATTCCTACAGCCTGAAGACAATAAGGCCCTTATTTATGAGCAGAGCCCGGCTAGGGCACGCAGCATCAGGGAAACGTGCCTGCGTCATCTTGCGAAGGTAAGCCGAATACAGCTTGGGGCTGAAATACATTTCTTCGTTGGCTCTGTCGCTGCAGTCAGCAACTTACAGAACGTGGAGGATAATCCTGCTCCAGCAGGATTCAAGCCTTTTTTATTTGCTCAGGGCGAAAGGGAGGGAACCTGTGTTCATAGGAGGATGCTGCATTTCCCCTGCAAGTTCTCTTGGAATTTGATGAAAGGGAAGAGGCTTTGAACATCTTTTCAAAGGAGAAGAGATTTTTGCATGCATTTCTCAGGTGGTATTCTAACACTTGTTCGGTTCCCAAGGGGCTGGGGGGGGGTGAGAATATCCTGTGTTTCCCTGCACCCTCATTTCTTTGGCAGCCGGCAGCCTCCTTGCCTTCTCACGCTTCCACTCAATGCTGGGGGAAGAATAAAAAAGGAATTCCTACCGAGAGGCATTTTCTTGATCCTGTCCTTGAGAAGGGGCTCAAGAATTCTTTCTCTCCCCTGGAGAAATTTGGAGAAATCATCTCTTCTCCCTGTAGCTTGAATCATGTCAACTGGATTTCTATTTTCTTAGTGGAAACTGAAGAAAGTTTCTGAAGAAGAAGCAGCTTCTTGGATAAGGAGCGAAACGTTTCCACTGAGAAAATAGAAATCCAGTTGACATGATTCAAGCTACAGACAATTCCACCTGGATGACTGAGAACCTTCATCGACATCTCTTCTCCCCCATCCCTCAATTTTCACATTGCCAGAGAGGTCTCAGATCTCCATATTGCAAATGTTTAAAGAACGTCCCTAAATTATTCTGAGTGTATGCTTCTTTCTTTCAAAGCAACTGGCTGAGTTTATCTGGGCTTGGAAGCTAAGCAAAACAGGGATATCTGGATGGGGGACCACCAGGCTATCCCATGGCCAGAAGATAAGTCAAAACCCATCCCGAAAGGAGGCATACTGTGGTCAAAAATGATATGGATGGACTTTTTGAAATAAAGTCGTTCCTTTAAAGTGTTTCTCCCTGGTTTTAAAATTAAAATAGGTGTATGAAATTCAGCGGAGACTTAATGCCCAAACCTGGTCTTTTATTTCAATTAATTTTTCTTTTAAAAGTCCTGAAAAACGGTGTCCTGTCCTTGGACCTGGTAGGACGGACACACATGATCGTAGAAAGGTGATTGGATTGTTGTCTGTTGGACAGATATGAACATGACAAAATGGGGGATTTTGAGTAAACCGCAGGAAACCCCTTTGGCAGTATGAGGATAGAGGAACAGATGGACCGACTTAAAAAGTAGACTCAGGTTTTTGAGCAAAGGCTGGTGTAAATCTCCAGCAAAGGAGATCGTTACCTTGTCGTGGTGCTGGAGCTTGAGCACCTCAATGAAACCATGAGCTAAACCGTGAAGGGACACCCAAGACGGGAAGGTCGTGGCAGAGAGGTCAGATGAAACACGATCCCTGGGGAAGGTAACGGCAACCCGTATACCCAGTATTCTTGCCGTGAAAACTAAATGGATCAGTACAACCAAAGATATGTCGGTATACCATCGGAAGATGGGACTCCCAGGTCGGAAGATGGTCAAAATGCTACTGGGGAGGAACAGAGGATACGTTCAACTAGCCCCAGACGTGATGACGCAGCTAGCTCAAAGCCGAAAGGACGGCTAGCGGCCGACGGTGCTGGTGGTGAACGACGAATCCGATGTTCTAAAGATCAACACACCATAGGAACCTGGAATGTAAGATCTATGAGCCAGGGCAAATTGGATGTGGTTATTGGTGAGATGTCAAGATTAAATATAGACATTTTAGGTGTCAGTGAACTGAAATGGACTGGGATGGGCCACTTCACATCAGATGACCACCAGATCTACTACTGTGGACAAGAGGACCACAGAAGAAATGGAGTAGCCTTCATAATTAATAATAAAGTGGCTAAAGCAGTGCTTGGATACAATCCAAAAAACGATAGAATGATCTCAATTCGAATTCAGGGTAAGCCATTTAACATCACAGTGATCCAAATATACGCCCCAACCACAGATGCTGAAGAAGAAGAAGTAGATCAGTTCTATGACGATCTGCAGCACCTACTGGATAATACGCCAAAAAGAGATGTTATTTTCATTACAGGAGACTGGAATGCTAAGGTGGGTAGTCAAACAACACCTGGAATTACAGGCAAGTATGGTCTGGGAGAACAAAATGAAGCAGGACATAGGCTGATAGAATTTTGCCAAGACAACTCACTGTGCATAACAAACACACTCTTCCAACAAGCTAAAAGACGACTTTATACATGGACTTCACCAGATGGTGGACACCGAAATCAGATTGACTACATCCTTTGCAGCCAAAGGTGGCGGACATCTATACAGTTGGTAAAAACAAGACCTGGAGCTGACTGTAGTTCAGATCACGAACTTCTTATTGCAAAATTTAGAATCCGACTAAAGAGAATAGGGAAGACCCACAGATCAGTTAGATATGAGCTCACTAATATTCCTAAGGAATATGCAGTGGAGGTGAAGAATAGATTTAAGGGACTAGATTTAGTAGATAGGGTCCCGGAAAAACTATGGACAGAAGTTCGCAACATTGTTCAGGAGGTGGCAACAAAAAACGTCCCAAAGAAAAAGAAAACCAAGAAGGCAAGATGGCTGTCTACTGAAACACTGGAAGTAGCCCAAGAAAGAAGGAAAGCAAAAGGCAACAGTGATAGGGGGAGATATGCCCAATTAAATGCAAAATTCCAGAGGTTAGCCGGAAGAGATAAGGAATTATTTTTAAACAAGCAATGTGCGGAAGTGGAAGAAGACAATAGAATAGGAAGGACAAGAGACCTCTTCCAGAAAATTAGAAACATCGGAGTTAAATTCCAGGCAAAAATGGGTATGATCAAAAACAAAGATGGTAAGGACCTAACAGAAGCAGAAGAGATCAAGAAAAGGTGGCAAGAATATACGGAAGATCTGTATAGGAAGGATAATAATATTGGAGATAGCTTTGACGGTGTGGTCAGTGAGTTAGAGCCAGACATCCTGAAGAGTGAGGTTGAATGGGCCTTAAGAAGCATTGCTAATAACAAGGCAGCAGGAGACGACGGTATCCCAGCTGAACTGTTTAAAATCTTGCAAGATGATGCTGTCAAGGTGATGTATGCCATATGCCAGCAAATTTGGAAAACACAAGAATGGCCATCAGATTGGAAAAAATCAACTTATATCCCCATACCAAAAAAGGGAAGCACTAAAGAATGTTCAAACTATCGAACAGTGGCACTTATTTCACATGCCAGTAAGGTAATGCTCAAGATCTTGCAAGGTAGACTCCAGAAATTCATGGAGCGAGAATTGCCAGATGTACAAGCTGGGTTTAGAAAAGGCAGAGGAACTAGAGACCAAATTGCCAATATCCGCTGGATAATGGAGAAAGCCAGGGAATTTCAGAAAAACATCTATTTCTGTTTTATTGACTATTCTAAAGCCTTTGACTGTGTGGATCATAACAAATTGTGGCAAGTTCTTGGTGGTATGGGGATACCATGTCATCTTGTCTGCCTCCTGAGGAATCTGTATAACGACCAAGTAGCAACGGTAAGAACAGAGCACGGAACAACGGACTGGTTTAAGATTGGGAAAGGAGTACGGCAGGGCTGTATACTCTCACCCTACCTATTCAACCTGTACGCAGAACACATCATGCGACATGCTGGGCTTGAGGAATCCAAGGCTGGAGTTAAAATCGCTGGAAGAAACATTAACAATCTCAGATATGCAGATGATACCACTTTGATGGCTGAAAACGAGGAGGAATTGAGGAGCCTTATGACGAAGGTGAAAGAAGAAAGTGCAAAAGCTGGGTTGCAGTTAAACCTGAAAAAAACCAAGATTATGGCAACGAGCTTGATTGATGACTGGCAAATAGAGGGAGAAAAAGTGGAGGCAGTGACAGACTTTGTATTTCTAGGCGCAAAGATTACTGCAGACGCTGACTGCAGCCAGGAAATCAGAAGACGTCTGCTTCTTGGGAGGAGAGCAATGGCAAATCTTGATAAAATAGTTAAGAGCAGAGACATCACACTGACAACAAAGGTCCGCATAGTTAAAGCAATGGTATTCCCTGTAGTAACCTATGGCTGTGAGAGCTGGACCATAAGGAAGGCTGAGCGAAGGAAGATAGATGCTTTTGAACTGTGGTGTTGGAGGAAAATTCTGAGAGTGCCTTGGACTGCAAGAAGATCAAACCAGTCCATACTCCAGGAAATCAAGCCAGACTGCTCACTTGAGGGAATGATATTAAAGGCAAAACTGAAGTACTTTGGCCACATAATGAGAAGACAGGATACCCTGGAGAAGATGCTGATGCTAGGGAAAGTGGAAGGCCAAAGGAAGAGGGGCCAACCAAGGGCAAGATGGACGGATGATATTCTGGAGGTGACGGACTCGACCGTGGGGGAGCTGGGGGTGGCGACGGCCGACAGAAAGCTCTGGCGTGGGCTGGTCCATGAAGTCACGAAGAGTCGGAAACGACTGAACGAATAAACAACAACTGGTGTAAATCCTGAAGACGCCGTTTTCCTCTGCAAGTGCTTGGCGCCACCTAGTGGCCGTCTTTAGCTTGGCAAGCTTTTGTACATCGCTTGCTTCCAAACGCTTTGGGACCACCACCATTGCAGAGATGGGCTACAGCATGGACATGCATAGATAGATCATGTGGACGTGCCCCACTTGCCTTCCAAAGTAATTGCTGCTCATAATCCCGTCACAGCCCCATTATTCTGTTGCACTTCCAGAAGGCTCTCCTTCGATTGCTTGATTTTGCAGATTGGTCTAACTCAGCCTTCCTCAATTTTTTGACCCTGGAGGAACCCTTGAAATATTTTTCAGGCCCCAGGGAACCCCTGCACACCCAGGCGAGTTCAGTTGAGGAAGAGGTTGTGTTTCATTTTATGGACTGAGACCCAGAGGCTAGTGCAGCCCCTCCATCCTGGGGCTGGCAACAACCGAGATCGGCTTCGTCAGACAGGGGCCTTCATTTCTCCTCTTCCCCTTTCAGCATTCTTCTGGGTCGCTGACACTGTTAAATCAGGTACTTGGTGAACGAACCAGCGGTGCTCGTTCTGGGCAGGGACCCAGCCTCTAGCGTAGCGTTTGTCAAACTTGGCAACTTTAAGATGTGTGGACTTCAACTCCCAGAATTCCCCAGCCATCACATGATTGCCATGTGTGTGTTTTCCAACTGGCTTGTGACAAGCAGAGTTAATGGAGAATGTGAAAGTAAAATCACAGGTCGCAGTCCCGTTTCACTTAACGACCGCTGTGACTCGCTTAACGACTGAACGGGAAGTGACGTCGTAAGTCCGTTGCGGTCATGCGATGTTTTGCTTAGCAACCGTGGCGCTTAGTGATGGAGTTGCCGGTCCCAATTGTGGTCGCTAAGCGAGGACTACCTGTATAGCAAGGGTGCGGGAGAAGGGTTTGGAGACCCCTTGAGGGTGTCACCACCGGTGTGTCCGTGCCTCATTGCAACACACTAAGCCCAGCCCAAGTACAACCACCCTGTGTGTGAATCCAGTCTTAGAATAGGCAACCACCACTTTTCTCCCTCCCAGTATTTTGATTGTGGTTAACTTGGTCCATTAATTCCAATGGGTCTCCTCTAAAACTAGGTTCAGATATTGCACCAAAACCCATGGTTTATCCAATAAAGCACAATCGGCAGATCCGCAAAACAATAATCTACCAATAATCTACCAGAGTCTACCATGGTAGAGATGGGCGGGGATAAATCCAAATAATAAATAAAATGAATAAAAATCTATGCTTCCTATCCAACTGGCTGAGGGAAGGAACCAAATATTTTTTAAAGAGGGATCAATAGGGAAGAGATTCAGCATCCTTGCACAGATACTGTCAGACACTTGGCCATGTTATGAGCGGGAAGAAAAAAATCAACATCTAGACATCTCCTTCCCAAAGCTTTTATTTTTATTATGTATAAACAAGCATCCATTGCGTAACATGGACTTCCATCCGATTGGAGATCTTTCATTCAAGACTCGGGAGAGATGAGAACAGGGAACAAGATGAAAACACGGTTGGTGGGGTGAATTTTTTTTTTTTTTTTACATTTGTTAAAAGCCGAGTTCCACACACACACTCAAGAATTGGCAGGGAAACCCCCCCCCCCCAGTAAACCCATGTCTTTATTCTCAAGCTACATATTCTTACGCCTAAGACCGGCATTTCCTTAGAGAAAGCTGAAGGCGATTCAGAAGAGTGTTTCTCTCCCTCAGCAACCTTAAGAGGTATGGACTTCAACTCCCAGAATTCCTCAGCCAGCATGGGAGTTGAAGTCTATGCATGCTGGCTGGGGAATTCTGGGAGTTGAAGTCCATACCTCTTAAGGTTGCTGAGGGTGAGAAACACTGGGGTGTTTCCAAGCGGTCGGCAACCATCAGTTTATGGTCAGCATATTGCTCTGGATCACAATATTCAGCTGGGTTTGGAGGTCGCTCAGCTTCTTCTTCAAGCCAGATAAGGCTGAGAGGACAATGGTTTCAGGGCGCAGAGAACCGCAGGACTCCACGTTGTAATAAAACCTGAGGGAGGATAAGAAGGTTGCAGGGGTTTAACTGAACCGGAGGTTCAAACCTAGTGCTTTGGGTTTGTGTTCTGAGTTTTTATTAATTTATTTATCGCACTCATGTGCTCTGAATCAGCAATTTAGTGGGCTCCTGGCCATTTATGCATTATCGCAGGGTTCAGCACCATTATTCATGGTGTTCAACAAACCATGATTAAAGCAAAACATGGGTTAAGGTGATGTGTGGACAAAGCACTGTATTGACTTCAGGGGAGGTAAGAGAATGCCATCACCCTAGGACAGTGTTTCTCAACCTTGGCAACTTTCAGATGGGTGGACTTCAACTCCCAGAATTCCCCAGCCAGCATGGGAGGAATTTGCCAGCATGGGAGGAAAGCATGCTGGCTGGGGAATTCTGGGAAACACTGCCCTAGGAGCTGCTTAAACTAGTCTCGTCCAACCAGTTGTGTTCCAGCTGGATAAAGTCTGGTTTAGATACCCTATCCCTCACCTTTCTGGCTTCCCGTTTGGATCATACGGTGCCTGGGCTTCATCTTCATCAATTTCAGAGTATTCGCTCTTTGGCCTAAAGGGAGACAGAAACAGAGTTGATGTGGCAAGGGGCCTCCTTCCTGGGAAGATCAAATGGAGCCGTGGACGTCCAAAGTTTTATAAGTCCGCTTCCATTGAGTAAACCAGGGTCGAGGACCAAAAGCACAAGAAAAATCTTGAGCAGATCTGTGTAATATAGTGACTAGAGAAGCCTTCGAAGCTTCAACATTTCTACAACTTTTTACATGGAAGGAACTGTTATCTGTATATGGACCAGTACGATGTTAAATATTTCCTCACTATTTATTGGTCTGGGACCATAAACAAACAATTTTTCTATTTCTCTGCAAGAAAGGACGTTAATTTTAAACATGGAGAAAATCTGGATGGTGGTTGATTAACGAGTGGTCTGTGCACTCCTAGTTTTTGACTTTTCATTCTTCTGTGTGGTACAGCCTCATCCCAAATGGATGAGTCCACAGCCATAATTCACAATCCAGGAAGCTTCACCAGGTCCATTATCAACTTTTCTTCTTGGAAGAGAAGCAACCCATTTCCTAAGTAACAAAATGCCTCTGAAATGCCTCTGAGTTTAAAAAGCATTTTGCTACACTCTGCCCAAGCACGTGTGCGCAATACCTTAACTTCACAGCTAAGTATTTATTCAGATGATCCAGAAAGCTGGTTTGTCAGAAAACAAATTAAGACCCTTGAACTGTGGTGCTAGAGAACATCTGGGACTGCAAGAGGAACACATCATTCGATAATAGATGAACCACCACCACACTGCTCCGACTTTCCTTTTGGGATTAATGGACAGGCAATTAGAATAAAGTCATGGAACTTTGTTTTTATATATGATAACTGCAGCGAGACTATGGTATTCTCAAAGGTGGAAAGGTTCGATACGACCCACACTGGAGGAATGGCTGGTGAAGATGATGGAGATGGCTAAATTAACTTCTTTGATCAGAGAAAAAACGATATCTACATTTATGGTTGACTGGAAACCCCTTATAGGCTTTTTGCATAAATGGAACAAAATGCACTTGTGATTTGTGGTTTTGATGATTAGGAGGGAAAAAAAAACGGCTAACAGAAAAAAGTTAGCTTTTTTTTTGTAATCATACAGTAAGAGTTGAATTTGTACTTTTATTTGATGCAGAGGAAATTGGAAACTTCTTTCTATTTCTTTTTGTTCTCTCTTTCTGCACACTTTCTCCTCCCTCCCTCCCCTTATTAGTTTGTGGCAGTTTTTATGTTCTTTGTAAAACTTGTAATAAAATTTATACATAAAAAAAAGAACAGCTGCACTGCTTGCTGGAAGCGGAAAAAATGAAGATATTTCGGACACGTAATGCAAAGGTAAGCACCGCTAGCGAAGTCCCTGCTGCTTGAAAAAATCAAAGGCAATCGAAAAAGAGGATGTTAGAAGACAAGGTGGCAAGATACCACCAACAGAGTGTCCTGGTGAAATGATGTCTTTCAGGTCACAAAAGTCAGAAGCCTCTGAACGACTAAACAACAACAGAAATGAAGTGTTTACAGCAGCCTTTCTCAACCTTTTGACCCTGGAGGAACCCTTGAAATATTTTCCAGGCCTCGGGGAACATTCAGGCTCAAATATAGGCCAGAAGTTACAAAATTATTATATTCATTTCAGGGGTAGGCCTGTATATATGCATTAACAGTGTTCTTAAACCAAAAATGAAGAATGAAACTTACCTCTTGAATGTGAAGTTGCCCGGATTTGAAATAATTTTTTAAATAAATCGTGATCTCCCAGGGAACCCCTAGGGACCTCTCACGGAACCCGAGGGTGCCACGGAGCCCTGGTTGAGAAACCCTGGTTTACAGAAACATACCATTCCTCGGGCTTGGGGTAGACCGTGTGACGCAGGGCATTGTCTGGATCGTATTCAAAGGCCACCCCTGCTGTGGGGTTCCACTTGGCGTGCTCCTTGCCAAAACCCTTCTTAGCATAGGCCCGGAGCCTTAGTTCCTGGCCTTTCCGTAACTTGACAATCAGGATGTCTGAAAATAGAACCACAGTGCACAGGGATGAACGGGGGGGAGTCAGCTGGACTGGAGGCGCTGCTCATCAGAATCGCCTCGTCTAATGACTGTGGGATTCAGTTGACGGCGGCAACCTGGGCTACAGGGATTGCCGTCGCTAAGCGATGTGGTCGCGCTTTATGACCGCATCGCTTTAACGACGGAAATTCCAGTCCCGACTGCTGTTGTAAGTCGAGGACTACCTGTAGCTTCAGTCTGGTGTACCATAAAGATTACCATGCTGCTTTGAGTGTCAGGGGGGGTCAAGGCCAGTCTGAACCAGCTAAAATGGGCTTTTTGGGAATCTGCTGTCCAAAGGAAACAAGGTGCACTAGAGCAGCGTAGATGCAACTTCATGGTTGGATTTACGCAACATGCTAAACCTGAGCAACTAAACACAACTGCTTTTGTAATTTGGGGGGGGGGAATTTTGGCAAAGCACTGTTTGATTGAGGTGGGATACTAATATAATAAACAAACAAACATTGTTTGAATTCACAGAACATGCTGTGCCAGAACACACATTATGGCTTCAAGTTGCAGCCTGATTCACACATGACAGTGTCTGGATTCCCCCGACGGGCTGAAGCACAACCCCCCCCAACCCATTTCAGCCCAGTAGGGTGGGTGAACTCAAGCTTTTGGGAACCCAGGAGTTCAGTAGCTTTCAGCTTTAGGGCTACAGGTGACATGCTCTTCCTGGGTTCCCAGTTACTGATCAATATCATCATCATCATCACCATCACCTATCCAGACTTATTATAACCACCCAACTCCAATGGACTCTTATTACCAACTACAGCTGTGATATCTGCTACTCAAGCGATGGCACGTAGATCAGCCACGATGCACCTTCTCCCTAAAGGACCATCCTACTTGGGAACATACCGTCCGGTTCAACGTAGTCATTGGGGTCATTGTCCCTTCTCCTGGATGTCACCTGCAGAGGGCAAAGGAAAGGTCGGTCAACGAATGAAGGAGTCTCCTCTTCAAGACAGTGTTGGTAGTTCAACCTATGAAGTCTGAATATAGATATAGACCAGTGTTTCTCAACCTTGGCGACTTTAAGACGTGTGGACTTCAACTCCCAGAATTCCCCAGCCAGCATGCTCAACCAGGGCTCCGTGGCACCCTCGGGTTCCGTGAGAGGTCCCTAGGGGTTCCCTGGGAGATCACAATTTATTTAAAAAATTATTTCAAATCCGGGCAACTTCACATTCAAGAGGTAAGTTTCATTCTTCATTTTTGGTTCAATCTGGGAGTTGAAGTCCACACGTCTTAAAGCCGCCAAGGTTGAGAAACACTGTTATAGACTAAAAAAGCAGGATTTGCTAATAGGTTTCCTCCTGAGCATGAGGCTCTTGCCAAAAATGGGAAACAGGAACAATTCTCTTTAACGAGGTTAAATCTTCTTTGTGGTTAGGGTTACGGAATGGTAATTGGGAATGTAGTCAGGGCTGTACCAGGACTATGGATGTCCAAATTCATGCCCCAACTATCTATGTCTCAAATATGGTTTGCTGAACAAGTTCCAATTGCTAAGCCCCACAACATGCTAAACCACTAATCATGCTTTGCAGATCACAACAGCTGGGTTCACACCACACACTGAGCACAAACCAACCATGTGTTGAGTCAGCATCTTGTGCGGACCCAGTATAAATGGAAGGAACAAGTGGAGGACCTGGTCCGTTAACTTGCACCAACCCTCCAAAACACCCATTGCATGGGAATGGAAATCTGTTGAGGTGGATTACAGGTAGTCCTCGCTTAACGACCACAATTGGGACCAGAATTTCGGTTGCTAAGGAAAGCGGTCATTAAGCGAATCTGACCAAATTTTACGACCTTTTTTGTGGTGGTTGTTAAGTGAATCACCGCGGCTGCTAAGCAAGCCATGTTGTCATTAAGTGAATCACGGAGTCCCCCATTGATTTTGCTTTCCAGAAGCCGACTGGGAAGGTAGAAAACGGCGATCACGTGACGTGACACTGCGACGGTCATAAACATGAACCGGTTGCCAAGCACCCGAATTGTGATCACGTGACCGTGGGGACCCTGCAACTGCCGTAAGTGTGAGGACTGGTTGTAAGTCGGGTTTTTTTCAGCACCGTTGTAAGTCCGAACCGTCACTAAACAAATGGTTAAGCGAGGACTACCTGTATACCCAACCGCCTGCAATTCTTAAAGGTGCTAATCCCGATATCCAATACATGCAGCGGCTCCAATTGCTTTGGTAGAGATTCTTACGTTTGCCTGTTGCTTAAGGAAGGCCACACCCCTCAATATTCTGTTTGAGCAATAGATGGCCCTCTTTCTATTACTCCTGGCAGGCTCCTTCATTGCTCAGAGGCTTCAGGAGAGACAGCCAGAACCCCGTGAGAAGCAGCAGCTCAAATCATGCCAGGTCCAACTCCGTCTAAGCTTGAACCTTTAGTCATTCTGTTCGGGGGCACTGACAAAGACAGAGAATTCCTAAGGGCATTTTGCCAGTCAAGATGTTTCAAATACTCGGCTTCCGGGTGAGCTGTGATGGCGAGCAGACGCAGAGAAGGAGAGCTCTGCTAAAAAAGGAAAGGGGGAGAAACTGCACCGTTGTTTTTGCTGATTTTGTGTCTGGAAGAGAGACGAAATAGCACAGAGGAGAGAAGTAAATCTTCTCTGAGGAGAAACCCTGCTGTCACGAAGGGGAGCGAGTTAGTAATTGTTTGTCTGGTCTGCTGTGGATGTGAGTCAGCGTTGGTGATTAATGGAGACTCGTGGATCCAAGTGACAAGGGAGGAAAAACAGACAACGGGCGGAGTTGGGCAAAAGATCCCAAAGAAAGGTTTGCCATCCTAGCCACAAACAATAGTGAATAAAGTAAAAAGAAAAAGCGGAAATTTCTTAATGAAGGACAATATAAGGATTGTAAAAACTGATATGCTTTCGGAATTCTAAAGACTTAATTAATTATTAAATAACTGTGGCCATTTTGAAGATACCTTGCAACAGTACAACTTTTGGAGGAACTGAAAACTATATAACTATAATTATAAGTTTATATTTGTAAGCTATAAACCCAAAATAGTATTAAGTATTAAATATATGTATTAAATATATATATATATATATATATATATATATATATATATATATATATATATATTTTATTGGAAAAAGTTTAGATATAATAGAAAAGAGATCTTTGAAACAGATTTTGTGGGGGGGGGGAAATATTGCATGTATATTTGCTCTTGATACCTGTTAAAATATGGCTGTTAAAAGAACACTAAGAAAAGGTTCAGACTCGTTAGAGGGTGAAGGATTTAAGTCTTTATTCGATGAATTTACAGCTAAGACAACAGAGACTATTACATTGACTGTTAAAAAAGTTTTAGAAGAAAAACTTTCTTCTTTAGAAAGAAAATTGCAACAAAAACTGGACATTATAGAGGAAAAACTAAAGACTGAAATACAAGGTGTTAAGCTACAGACTGAAGAATGTGAAAAAAGAAGAGAAGAGGATGAAGAGCGCATAATATTATTAGAGATAAAGGAAAAAGAACACTATATTAGAATAAGAGGTGTGGAGGAAGACAAAGAAGAGAATATAAGGGAAACATTAATACAAATGATTGCTGACTTGATTGAATGGGAGGGTGAAAAAGTAGAGGAAGAAATTGAAAAAATTTATAGGGTAAATTCTCAATATGCAAAGGTGAACAAGAAACCAAGGGACATATTAATAGAATTTTCAAAAAAAAAATATAGAGATGCGGTAATACAAGCTGCATTTAATAAAAAAATTGAGGTGGAAGGTAAAACTGTGACTATATTCAAAGAGGTACCAGGGAGAATCTTAAAAAAAAGAAAAGAATATAAATTTCTCACAGACTTATTAAAGAAAAATGAAATAAATTTCAGGTGGGAGGCAGTGGAAGGGGTAAATCTCCAGTACAAGGGACAAAGATACCGGTTAACCTCTGTACTTAAGGCAAAAGAATTTCACAAGAAACTAGAAAAAGAATTGGGAAGTAAGAAAGAACAAGTAAAAGAACAGGAGTAAGACGTTAAAGACCATAAGGTGTGAAAAATAGCTAGAAGTGGGCTTGTATAAAAATGAATAAATTAAACATTATAACATGGAATATTAATGGATTCAATTCACCTGTTAAAAGACATAGAATATTTCAACTGTTAAAGAAACAAGAACTGGATATTATATGCTTGCAAGAGACACATATTAAAAATAAAGATGAAAAATATTTGGAAAATAAAAGATTGGGAATAGCCTTTGTAACATCAAATGAAAAAAAGAAAGATGGGATTGTAATATATATTAAGCCAGCGTTAAAACCTCAACTAGTAGAAAAAGATCAAGAAGGTAGATTTATATTAGTAGAAATAGAATGTCAAAATATAAAAATGATGATAATAGGAATCTACGCTCCAAATAACGAGCAAAAAAATTTCTTTAAAAAAATTTCAGAAATAATTTCAGAAAAGAGGATTGAAAATTGTATATTAATGGGTGATTTAAACGGGGTAGTAGAACCAGAGATTGATAGAAAATCAGAAAACCATATTAATAAAAATCAAGGGAAACTACCCAAGGAATTTTTTAATATGGCAAAAAACCTAATGCTAATAGATGGATGGAGATACAAAAATGGAAACAAGAAAGAATATACCTATTATTCAAATAGATTTAATTCCTTTTCCAGAATAGACATGATTTGGGTTACAAAAAATTTGGAAAATAAAATTAGAGCTATGACAATTAATGCAAAAACGCTGTCTGACCATAATCCGGTTTGTATGACCTTAAACATAAATAAAAAAATATATAGATGGAAAATGAATGAAAATATACTCAAAGATAATAAAAATGTAGAAGACCTAGAGAAGAAATTACAAGAATTTCTAAAATGGAACATGAATAATGAAGTAAGTATAGAAAAGGTTTGGGAAACAAGCAAAGCATTCATGAGAGGCAACTTGATTTCGAAAAACAAATATATTAAAAATAGATTTAAAAAAAAATTAGAAACATTAATGAATCAGATAAAAGAAAAAGAACTAGAATTGCAAAAAAATAAAAAAAGAAAGAAAGAAAAGGAAGAGATTATGAACCAGATAAAATGGCTACAATCTCACCTTAAGATTGAGTTAACAGAAGAATTAGATAAAAAATTAAAATTTATAAAACAAAGAAACTTTGAGCAGGCAAATAAACCAGGAAAATGGTTAATGTACAAACTGAGAAAAGAAAAAGAGAAAAGAATTATAAATAAAATAAAAAATAAAAATATGGAGTTCACATATAATGAAGACATTAAGAGAGTTTTTTTTGATTATTATACAAATCTATATCAGGAGCAGAAAACCCCAGCAGATAAAGTAGAAGAATATATTAAAAATTGTAACATTGAAAAATTAACAGAAGAAGATAAGGAACTTACAAATCACAATATTACAACCCAAGAAATCAGAGAAGCAATTAAAAAATTGAAAGTAAATAAGGCACCAGGGACAGACGGACTCACAGCAGATTATTATAAAAAACTACAAGAACAATTAATTAAACCATTAGAAGAAATGTTTAATTCAATACTTCAAGGGTCAGAAATACCTGAATCATGGAAAGAGGCTAACATTACACTAATCCCAAAGGAAAATCAGGATCCAACAGATTGCAAAAATTATAGGCCAATTTCATTATTAAATAACGATTATAAAATTTTTACTATTATTCTTGCGGAAAGACTCAAAAAAATTTTACAGAAAACTATTAAGCAAGATCAAAATGGATTTCTGCCGACTAGACAAATAAAAGATAATATTAGAAATGTAATTGATTTAATAGAATATGCTAAAGTACATAATGAAAAACAAATAACACTACTATTTTTAGACGCAGAAAAAGCTTTTGACAACGTAAATTGGAATTTTATGTTCAAAGTATTAGAAAAAAAAGATTTTGGAAATAAATTCATAAATGCAATAAAAGCAATATATAGGATACAAAAAGCAAGAATAATAGTAAACGATGAACTAACACAGGAATGCAAAATAATGAAAGGTACTAGGCAAGGATGCCCTATTTCCCCATTATTATTTATACTGGTACTAGAGGTTTTATTAGATGAAATAAGGAAAGATCAAGAAATAGAGGGGATTAAGATCAAGAAAGAGGAATACAAATTAAAGGCGTTCACTGATGATCTAGTAATAACATTACAAAATCCAATAAACTCAATAACAAAATTGATCTCTAAACTACAAGAATATGGTGAAGTATCAGGATTTAAAATAAATAAGGAAAAAACCAAAATGATAAATTTAAATATGCCTAAAGTAGAAATAGACAAAATAGAACAAATATCAGGTTTCCAAAATGTTAAAAAAATTAAGTACTTAGGAATTCAAATAACAAATAATAACTTGGATTTATATAAAAATAACTATGAAAGCTTATGGAAAGAAATCAAAAAGGATTTGGAGAAATGGGCAAACTTGCAAATATCCCTATTAGGCAGAATTGCCACAATAAAAATGAATATTTTACCAAGATTTCTATACCTGTTTCAAACAATCCCAATTACAATAAAAGATCAAATTTTTACAAAATGGCAAAGAGAAATAACAAAATTTATTTGGCAAAAAAAAAAACCTAGAATTAAACTTAAATACCTACAAGATACTAAAAATAGAGGGGGTTTAGCAATGCCTGATTTAAAATTGTATTATGAAACATGCGGGCTAATTTGGATTAGAGACTGGATTAAATTAGAAGATGGAAAAACAATAAACTTGGAAGGACATGACAACAGGTATGGTTGGCATGGCTATATGTGGCATAATAGATGCAAAGTACATAAGTTATTTAACAATCATATAATTAGGAAGTCACTATTAAAAATTTGGAACAAATATAAAAAAACATTACTACCTGGCTTGCCATTATGGGTATCGCCACAGGAGGCAGGCGCCAGAATGGGGAATCAAACAGATAAGGATTTTATAAAATATCAAAACTTGTTAAAAATGGAAGGAAATAATTATAGACTAAAAACACGGGAGGAACTAGAAAACGAAAATATAATGTGCCACTGGTTTACGTACTTTCAACTAAAAGAACAATATAAAATCGACAATAAAAATTTTCAATTCATAAAAGATCAAAATAATTGGGATAATATATTAGAACGAGATAATGACCACTTGATATCAAAAATTTACAAGATATTATTGGAAATGAAAACTAAAGATATAAAAATTAAAAATTATATGAAGAAATGGGAAGAAGATTTAGGTATAGAAATTACATATGAGCAGTGGCAAAAAATTTGGTCAAAAAATATAAAATTCACCCTAAGTAATAGTTTAAGGGAAAACATATATAAAATGATATATAGATGGTACCTATCACCTGAGGTGCTATTTAAATCAAAAATTAGAAATACGAATGTCTGTTGGAAATGCAAAAAAAAAAGAGGATCCTTTTACCACATTTGGTGGCAATGTGACAAAGCAAGAAAATATTGGACTAAAATAAATACATATATAAAAGAAATGCTAGGTAAAGACATACAAATGAAACCAGAAATCTATTTACTAGGCAAAACTGATGATATCATGAATAAAAGACAAAAGACATTATTTTTATATTTAAGTACAGCAGCAAGAGTAAAATATGCGCAATTATGGAAGGAAGAAAATATACCAACAAAAGAAGATTGGATTATGAAATTAATGGAATTAATGCAAGCAGACAGATTAACTAACCTAATAAAAGGGAAAGAAATAGGGAAGCATAAAGAGATATGGGACCCTTTTACAGAGTATCTTAAAAAGGAATACAATATTAAATAGATATATATGTAATTATACAACTATAAGTAAAAATATAGTAAGGGGGGGGGAAAATAAGGAAATATAGAAAGTAAGAGAGAAAATGTATACAAATTAGTTACATTTAATGTTCTGAGTTAAGAAAGCCGGAAGTAATTTTAAATGTGTATGAATATGTAGTATGTATGTGTAGGTAGAAGAGGTTAAGTATTTAAAAATTAAGAATGGAAAAATGCATAAGAGAATAATAGAATATATATATATATATAGAAACATAAAAATGAAAGAAAGGAACTAATGAACTAAAAATAGATAAAAAAGCTAAGGGAGGGATTTTGTGGATTAAGAGATATGTAGTAGTGGGAGAGGAGTATGGGAGGTAAGAAGGTAGGAAGGAAAAAGAAAGTAGAAATAGATAAATAGAATTGAAAGATCGGACTATACAAAAGACTAGAAAATAAAAATTTATAAGTTATAAGACTATGAAAATATGCAATTGATGAAATGCCTAAGTGTAAATGGGATATGTTTTATGTAAAATGTAAATGTCTGTGTTTTATGTTAAATGTAAATAAAGTTTATTTTTTAATATTAAAAAAAAAAAAAAAAAGGCCCAAGGTCACCCAGCTGGCGTTCATGCCTAAGGCGGGACTAGAACTCTCTGTCTCCTGGTTCGCCATTGGCTCCTTCCTAGGCCTGAGAGACAGGGACTGGCCCAAGGTCACCCAGCTGGCTTCCGTGCCTAAGGCGGGACTAGAACTCTGTCTCCTGGTTCGCCATTGGCTCCTTCCTAGGGCTGAGAGACAGGGACTGGCCCAAGGTCACCCAGCTGGCTTCCGTGCCTAAGGCGGGACTAGAACTCTGTCTCCTGGTTCGCCATTGGCTCCTTCCTAGGGCTGAGAGACAGGGACTGGCCCAAGGTCACCCAGCCGGCTTTCATGGCTAAGGCGGGACTAGAACGCTCAGTCTCCTGGTTTGCTATAGGCTCCTTCCTAGGGCTGAGAGACAGGGACTGGCCCATGGTCACCCAGACGGCTTTCATGCCTAAGGCGGGACTAGAACTCTCAGTCTCCTGGTTTCCCATTGGCTCCTTCCTAGGGCTGAGAGACAGGGACTGGCCCAAGGTCACCCAGCCGGCTTTCATGGCTAAGGCGAGACTAGAACGCTCAGTCTCCTGGTTTGCTATTGGCTCCTTCCTAGGGCTGAGAGACAGGGATTGGCCCAAGGTCACCCAGCCAGCTTTCCTGCCTAAGGCGGGACTAGAACGCTCAGTCTCCTGGTTCGCCATTGGCTCCTTCCTAGGGCTGAGAGACAGCGACTGGCCCAAGGTCACCCAGCTGGCGTTCATGCCTAAGGCGGAACTAGAACTCACAGACTCCTGGTTTCTAGCCCAGCACCTTAACCACTAGACCAAACTGGATAAAAAGGAGACTTTTTTCCCTGTTCTCTTTCTTCTTCTCTGATTTTGGCTATTGAAGGAAGCAATGAGATTGGGATGGGTAGAAGAATTTAGCTCTGGTCTCGAGGAGGAGGAAAAGAGAAATGGTTCTCAGTCCTGGGAAAGTAGAAAGCATGAAAAAGAAACTCAGAACAGCCCTGCTTTGACCTTGTCGTCCTTAGAAAGAGGCAGGGGAGGTTCTGGACAGGCTTTCTAGATTCTGTTAATAGTCCCTGCAACAGAAGAGAATATTGGTAGCTCAGGATTGACCTGTGGAGTCCTTGGTGCTCTCTGAGCTTGGTGGTTGGCTTGCAGACGTTTCATGACCCGACTAGGTAACATCATCAGTGCGAGGGAGTGTGGGGTTTGCTCCCTGTTTATATACACTAGCTTGCACTAAATCCAAAAACGCTAGGGAATTCCTGGAAGCTTGGCATTCAGACAAATCAGCCATCAATAGAGACATAGAGGTAAACCACATTGACACACCATTCAAAAGAGACTAGGACGCATCTTCTCCATCAGCCTTCAGCCAGGTAAGCAAGGATTAACACCAGACAAACAACCAAGCAGAAAACAACACCCTGATCAAGGAACCCCCAATGGGACAATCAATCAAGCAGACAATCAAGCAGAAAACAATACCCTAATCTACCAAGGAGAAAACCACACCGCCACCCACACTGGCAGGGCAAGCTACTGTATATAAACAAGGAGCAAACCCCACACTCACTTGCACTGATGATGTTACCTAGTCGGGTAACGAAATGTCTGCAAGCCAACCACCAAGCTCAGAGAGCACCGACGACTCCATAATCCCTGCAACAATCACGTTGCCTTCCTGGAATCCCTGTGTCTTGTCCTGACCCCCGTGTTGAGACAGAGAGCAGGACACTGACCGGTATAACTTGAGAGTTGTTAGAGATGAGGTCCCGAGATGTGACGTGCCGCGTCTGGTCTTCATTGCATCGGACATCAAGAGAGAATTCCACCGAGCACTCGGGACAAAACTCATCACACCTACAGTCCTGATGAAAAGGGAAGACAGGAAGGATGGAGTCGTCCCTCTGGAGCTCAATTCTCCCAGGGGACTGTCAGCCCTCTAAAGTAGGCCGAACTTGGACACCGAAGACACGCAAGCTAAAACTACTTCTGTTATAGTGTCACGGTAACAGAATCTTGCAAGTCTGAATGCGCTTCCCCCCTCCCTCCCTCCCTCCCTCCTTCTAGGGAGGGTCATGTTTGAGGCGCTTTCTCAAATTACATTTCTGCCCAGACTGATTTTTTTATCTGACCGCTGTCTTGGTTACAGCTCTTCCTCCTGTTCCTGAAGATTATTCCTTCTGCCAAGGACCTGAGAATTATTGAGGTAGCATCTGAGGATATAGGCAGTTCCAAGCAGGGTAGTTTTTTGTAAAATTAGGGTGTTCAGGTCCAAGAAATTCAAAATTTCCAAATATCAGGGGAGTCCTTTAGTTATTGCTCCAAAGGCTCCAATCACAATTGGTATAACAACGGATTTCTTTTGGTATAACAGTTATTATTATTATTTTAGCATTTGTAACAAGAGAGCCTTGTAAGAGGCTATTCTGTGGAGGAGGAGAATCAAAGCAGAAATTTTGACCCTCCGTGTCTATCTCCACTCTCACAGTGATCCCCCAGAAATCTAGTTGATTGCTGGCATGGACTCACCCTGGAATACTGCAGCTTATCAACAACACCATCGCTGGTAAGTGGGATCAGACCTAAGTGAAGAGAAATTAATTGATGACGAACAATGAATGATAATAAATCTCGGGCACAAAATGAGATGGGAGACAGTCAACGGGAAGGAGCGACTGTAGTTTTATATTTTAGTTTTATATTCCAGACCATACTGAATAGCAGTAGTACACACTAGACTGTAGTTTTATATTTTAGTTTTATATTCCAGACCATAGCAGTAGTACACAATATCCTAGTTAGGGGGTGGGGTGGGGGGCACAGAATGAGAGAAGCAGAAGAGGCAAACTTCAAAATGGCAAAGACAACAGGGTAAGCCAAAAACTTAACAAAACACGGTTGTTGCATTCACCTAACATGTTATGCACTGGAATAACAACTGGGGAAAAAAATAGGGAAATAGAAAGACCTTGAAACAGAGATCAAGTAAAGGTGGAAAAAGAAAGCCGCAGTGATGCCAACAGTGGTTGCTACACTTGGCGACATCCCAAAGATCTGGGAAAGCATCTGGACACAACAGAAACGGACAGAATCTTAACTCATCAATTACAGAAAGTTTCATTAGTTGGAACAGCGCATATATTATGACAGTATCTTTAGTTATCCTAGATCAGGGCTTTCCAAAGCGCCGCCGCTGGTGACACACCCGGCGGCGGCGGCGACACGCGCGCGCATGGCGATGGCGTGGGGGGCGTGCGGCGGCGCACGCACGGTGGCGGCGCGGGAGGGGCGTGCGGTGATGCGGGGGGCGTGCGGCGGCGCGCGCATGGGTGGTGTGGCGACACACCACGCTGTGTGTGGCGACACACTTTTGTGTCGCGACACACAGTTTGGAAAGCTCTGTCCTAGATCCTTGGGCAGGATCCGATAGTCAAAAGCTCTAAATCCAGTCAGAACTATCTGGCAGAGTGTGTGTAAATAGCAATAATTCTAATTTAATCTAGAGAATCCCGTTAGATACTCTTTCCTTCTGTTTTGTGAGTACTCACCCAATCTGTGTGCAATGAACTCGTCGTGCAGCACCGATGAGTTGGCATCAATCTGAACCCAGTCGATAGCTGAAAACAAGGTAACAATGCAGTGAACATATCCTCCTTCAGACACATTATGCAAAGACCTAGCAGCTCTCTGGAGAAGTCTGTAATGCTGGGAAAGGTGGAAGGAAAGAGAAGAAGAGGATGTCCAGCAGCAAGGGGGATGGACTCGGTTATGACGACAATGAGGGCACTGTTGGAAGGCCTGAAGGACCAGGTTAGGGACAGATCGTCTGGAGAAAATCCATCTATATGGTTGCTAGGAGTCAAAAATGACTTGATGGCACCTAATCAATGAAAACCTATTTTGAGCCAACAATTGCAGGTTGTACATAAATGGCAAAAAACCCTAGAGCAGCCTTTCTCAACCTTTTGACCCTGGAAGAACCCTTGAAATATTTTTCAGGCCTCGGGGAACCCCTGCACATCCAGGCTCAAATATAGGCCAGAAGTTACAAAACTACTATATTAATTTCATATGTAGGCCTGTATAGATGCATTAACAGTGTTCTTTAACTGAAAATAAAGAATGAAACTTCCCTCTTTAGTGTAAAGTTGCCCAAATTTGAAATAATTTTTTAAATAAATTGTGATCTCCCCGGGAACCCCTAGGGACCTCTCGTGGAACCCTAGGGTGCCACGGAACCCTGGTTGAGAAACCCTGGCCTAGAGCAAGTGGAAAAATGTCTGTTCCTTGGTAGAATGTGGACCAAAGATGGGAAAATGGATGGAAAAGTTTCAAGATACATACTATGTACCGGCAGAATGGTGGCCTGTTCTGTGAAATGAATGTTTGCCCAAAGAAGGGAGAATGGATGAGATCCTGAAAAAACAGAGCATTGAGAAGACTACAGAACAAAAGGCCACGTGTGAAGCTGTGGACGGCTGTAGCCAAAGCAAAGATGGTTTGTGAGGTACAGCGAATGCTGTTGATGCAAGGTAGTTTTAGCTATGTTCCTTTTCTATTTTTTAAATGTCATACTTTTAATTTCTATGGCTCACTATTTCTTACTCCTTTATTGTGCTGTGTGTTACGCTGCTCACCCCAAATGGGAATATAGCACGATAGGTGTTTATCTATGTATGTAGGCATGGGAGAGCATGCACATACAGGTAGTCCTCACTTAATGACAATTCGTTTAGTGACGGTTCGGACTTACGACGGTGCTGAAAAAACTGACTTGTGACTGGTCCTTGCACTTACGACCATCGCAGCATCCCCATGGCCACATGATCACGATTTGGGTGCTTGGCAACTGGTTCACATTTACGACCGTTGCAGCATTGCAGTGTCCAGATCACCATTTTTGACCTTCCCAGCCAGCTTCTGGCAAGCAAAATCAATGGGGAACCGAGTGATTTGCTTAACAACCACGTGGTTCGTTTAATGACCACAGTGATTTGCTTAACAACTGCCACAAAAAGTTGTAAAATCAAGTCGGATTTGCTTAATGACGGCTTCGCTTAGCAACCGAAATTCTGGTCCCCATTGTGGTCGTTAAGCGAGGACCACCTGCACATCACTGCTTTTCCTAAGCACTGTGCTCAAATCTTGCTATCTCAGCGTAGCACTTTCCCATCTAGCCCACTCCTGTCCATTCAGAGGAGACCTACATGCAAGTAATCTGCACAGACATAGGAAGATCAAGTTCACACAGCTGCACAATGAATTTTCTTCCCAAATTAATGCAAAGAGAAAGCGAATGAATGAGAGAATGTAACAAATGTCGGGGACATTACCTATGATGGGAACTTCTGCTATGAACACTCTCCTGATGGAATTTGCGACTCTGGAATAAAAAAAAGCACCGTATTTACAGCACCTAAAGGGCAATACCTGAATTGTATTTCTGAGTATTATAACATTATATTGCAACATTGCAGAATATCGTCATTATATAATTATTTCGTATTTCAGAGGTGTCAAAAAAAACAAAAACATTTTCTTTCTCAGCCTGTGGATGAATTATAATTTGTAATTACAATTACAAACTAGAGAGCCAGTTTGGTTTAGTGGTGAAGGTGCTGGCCTAGAAACCAGGAGACGGTGAGTTCTAGTCCCGCCTTAGGCATGAAAACCAGCTGGGTGATTCTGGGCCAGTCCCTCTCTCTGAGCCTAACCCACCTCACAGGGTGGTGGTTGTGGGGAAAATAGGAGGCATCTATTTTTATCTATTTTTTAATCTATTCACTATTTTTATTTATTTCTTTTCTAAACTTTGTATTGTTTTTACCTAGTTAAAATTCTCTTTAATAAAAATTATACATATATGTGTATCTACACTGAAACTGAGAAAGAGCGACTGGCCCAAGGTCACCCAGCTGGATTCGTGCCTAAAGCCTAGAACTCATGGTCTCCTGTCTGTAGCTTGAATCATGCCAACTGGATTTCTATTTTCTCAGTGGAAACGTTTCGCTCCTTATCCAAGGAGCTTCTTCAGTCTGAGCAAAGTTGGTAAGGGAATCCTAAATATGTTTCTAGGTGGCTGTGTGACCTTACACCTGGGGCTAGGTCATGGTTATATTGAGATGTTATTTTAAGTCCTTTTATCATCTAAAGGAGGATCGTTAAGATCACCATGCTGTTTTAGATAGATCATCTCCTTTAGATGATAAAAGGACTTAAAATAACATCTCAATATAACCATGACCTAGCCCCAGGTGCAAGGTCACACAGCCACCCTAGAAACATATTTAAGGATTCCCTTACTAATTTTGCTCAGACTGAAGAAGCTCCTTGGATAAGGAGCGAAACGTTTCCACTGAGAAAATAGAAATCCAGTTGACATGATTCAAGCTACAGACAATTCCACCTGGATGACTGAGAACCTTCATAGTCATGGTCTCCTGGTTTCTAGCCTGGTGCCTTAACCATACAACAAACCATAAAACATAGTTAAAAACATGCCCTTCCCCCTGGCACCAGACCAAACGGCCTCCCAGCTCAACCCCCCCTCCTAGCCCAATGCTTGGGGGAAGAGCCAGGTCGCCACAGCCCTCCGGCAGGCTAAAAGGGTGGGGGTCCCTCTGATCTCCGCTGGGAGGCTGATCTCCCATCAGGACCCTCCGAGGTCCCATCAGATGGCAACGTTTAAGGGAGGGGGCCTGGGGCGCACCCCCCCACCCGATCCAGCCTAGTAGGACGGGCAGGTACCCCCGGGGAGAGGCGGTCCAGCAAGTAACCTGGCCCTGTGCCGCGGAGGGCCTTAAAGGTGATGACCAGCGCCTTCAATTGTCCCCGGAAAGCAGCTGGAAGCCAGGGCGGCTCAAGTGAACCGCGGGACCCCCCCAAACTGCGCCTGCCGCTGTAGCTTCCGGGCAGCGCAGCGGCGTCCTCCCAACCGGAGGGGAGTCGGGGAGTCATCAGGGGCGCCTGCGACCAAGGCCTCCCCAATCCCCCATCGGGGCGATCCACCCGAGTCGGGGCGCCCGGCGGCCCGCCTTCCCTTCCTCGGAGGAGGGAGCCGGGCGGGCGCCTTTACGCGCCGCAGCCGAAGGGAGGGCCCGGCAGGGCGGCTTGCTTGCTTTCCCCAGACGCGCGGGGCACCCGCCTGCCCAGGCCGGCTGGCCGCCCAGGGGCCCGGCCCGGGGCCGGGCAGGCGATGCGCTCGGCTGGGGGAAGCGCCACGCAGGGCGCAATGGAGAGCTGCTCCCCGGGCAGAGGCGCCCCGCTCCCGCTGCTCACGCCAGGTCGGTGTTCTCGATGATGAACTTGACGTTGTCGTCGCTCAGCTCCGTGATGCGCACCGTGGGCTGGTTGGCGTACGGCATGGCAAGGCGCTGAGGGGGCGGGCTCGCCGGCGGCCGGGCAGGACCTCCTCTTCCGCCGCCGCCGCCGCGCGTCCTCTCCAGGGCCGGCCAGCCTGGCGCGCGCCTGCCTCCCAGCGACCGGGGAGGACCCGGCGCAGCACGCCTTGTCCTCCCCGCCCGGCCCGGGGGCGCCCTCTGGCGCCGGGGGTGCGCGCTGCGCTCAGTCGGGGCTTGCCGGTGGCTCTCGCGCTTGGGTGAACCCCAAGCTGGGGTTAGTTAGAAAATGTATTTCTGTCTTAATTCAATCGACGGGTCGCCTGGGTTCCCCCAACCCCCTAAGCTTGGGGTCAGAAAATGAGGAGAAGGGAACCCTCTTATAGAATATGCCAGTGTTTCTCAACCTTGGCATCTTGAAGATGTGCGGACTTCAACTCCCAGAATTCCCCAGCCAGCTGGCTGGGGAATTCTGGGAGATGAAGTCCACACATCTTCAAGTTGCCAAGGTTGAGAAACACTGGAAAATGTCTATAACTCATGCAGAGAGGGCATGTTACGGACCCCATCTTTAAAAGAATTCCATCTAGCGGGGTCTCGGAAGCGTGCCTTCTCTGCAGTAGCGCCCGCCCTCTGGAACATCCTTCCCCCAGGGGTGAGACAGGCCCCCTCACTCCTGGACTTCAGGAAAAAACTGAAAACCTGGTTTTGCCACCAAGCCTGGGACAGGAGGGGAAATAGTAATTCTTGGGGATGGCTAGCGCCCTAGAATGGATTGAGAACGGCCCTTGCGCTCTGGATTTGAGGAAGAACTGTAGCCATCTGGATTCCATTTTATTTTATTTATATCTTTTAATAATTATAACGATATTATATATTTATTTCACTTTTATTGGGATTTGTTTAGTATTTTAACTCCGGTTTTATTGTAAACCGCCCAGAGTTCCCCCTATGGGGGAAGATGGGCGGTAATAATTAATAAATAAATAAATAAATAAATAAATAAATAATAAAATAACTGCTGTGAAAATCGGAGGTGGCCTCTTTTGCTATCTTTCTGTTTTCTTTCTCTCCCATTCCCCCTCTTTATGGCTTTAACTTTATAAAAAGAAAAGAAAATGTATTTATTTATTCCATTGGTACAGCTGCCCATCGCCCTTAGGGGACTCGGGGAGGCTCCCAAGAAGGAAGAACCACAGCGACCCAACGCAATACAAGTATAAAGAAAGGCAACGAACATGCAGCCTTATGAAACGTACAACCAAAATGCAGTTGCTGTTTGCAGGACTTGCAGGGTCCCGATAGAGAAGCCTTCCAAAGTCTTCAGGGGGTGTCTTGGTTCCTCCCGTGCCTGGCTTCCCCCCAAGATGCTGAACTCCAACCTAAGTGGCCAATTTTAGTGCAGTTTAGCGTTGAAAGAGGACGCAGGGTTGTGGGAATCCTGCCTAGAGTGGTTTGCAAACCATGGTTTATCATTTAGTGGAGTCTGCGATCCCTGCCAGTTGGATTTGCCCAACACACCGATCTACAAACTAACCCACGTGGTTAGTTTAGGCATCTGTTTCCTAAGGTGTAAACCAGTGTTTCTCAAGCTTGGCAACTTTAAGATGTGTGGACTTCAACTCCCAGAATTCCCCAGCAAGCTGGCTGGGGAATTCTGGGAGTTGAAGTCCACACATCTTAAAGTTGCCAAGCTTGAGAAACACTGGATAAACCATGGATAAGCATGTCATTGGATAAAATGTTTCAAATGGTGTGTATCTACAGATCAATTGTGATTGCACACACAATCACTTAAGGACCTAGCAGCCAGTATTGGCCTAAGCATGCTTGATTTGAGCCTTAGTTTTGGGATGGTTTAACAGATTGTGTAATCCAGCCTAGTGGTTGGTTTATGATTCAGCCTCTTGGGTTAACCCAGGAAACAGTTTGGGTCTCACCTATTGTGCAAACGCAACCACTAGCTAGGTTTGCATAATACATATCCAGGTTCAGATTATTTGAAGGATGCTAAAATGAGCCTGTCTCCATTTTCAGTGGACTTTCTGAATCCCAGACTGTTGGCAAATGGAGGGCGAGGCAGGGCCTTCTTAGTGGTGGCCCCTTCTCTTCCACATACCCTCCTAGCTACCTCCTTTGAACTGAAATGGCTCAGAAATGCTTTTTGAATGTAGTTTGGCATGTCCTTTTTCTTTTTAATGGTAACGACAGTCCTGAAAGGTAGCTGACAAACACTTTTTCATTCATTCCACTGCAGTGTCCAGTGGAGTTTATTTCCTCCTCCTCCTCCTCCTCCTCCTCCTCCTCCTCCTTGGTTCACCCAACCTGCAAAAAATTAATTGAATAAATTAGTTGGATGGGTTCCCCCAACATACAAACACACAGTCTCTACAAACGTAAGTCAAGTCAGCTTACCCGGAGACCAACGTTGGTTGCTTCATGGACATTTCCATGAATAATAATAATAATAATAATAATAATAATAATAATAATGAAGTATTATTGTTGTTTTTGTAGTTAATTAAATGGGTTATGTCCACCCACTCCGGTAGACTCTGGGTGGCTTTTTCTTGGCAAAAACGCTTTAATGGTTCCCACTGTCTTCTTTGGGGATTCTTTTTGGACTTCCCAGTCTAAGCCACCCTCCTGGGATTTCCTGGTGGTCTCCCATTCAAGGACTAATCAAGCCCAAATTGTTTCCACCTGCTGGGTATTAAAACAAAGGCTTCCATTTGTGGCCTGGTGATGATTGTATGGATACATCCACGCTTTATTGGCCACATTTCTTGGCTTTATGTTTTTTTTTACTCTTGTACTGGCTGGGATTTCCTGGTGGTCTTCTGACCAGTTACCACGCAGCTCCCGCCCCCCGCTTCGATTTTTCGTGGCCAGCCAATGTTCCAAAGCTGTAGGGCCTCCTGTCTCCATGGCAACGAAGCCTGGCTAGTGGTAATTTAGGGAGGTGTCCCATGGCCGCCACCCAGATTTCATTCTCCCTCCATGTGGTGGGAAGGAAAACAGAGAGAGAGAGAGGAAGGAAAGAACTTAAGAAAAGCAAGTATTTCCCACGTAGGCAACTCTCATTTTTATTTCATATTATTTGTGCACTGCATTCCCCTTACGATCCCGCCCTCACAAGCGCCATGAAGGTGGGGGCGGGGCCACTTTGCGCGCCGCCACAAGGGCTGCTGGGAGAAGCCGGACTCTCCACCAATCGTTGCGCGCGGCGGGGAGCGGCACGTCGTCGACGTGAGAGCGGCGCCGGCGGAACGAGCGGGACGGTAAGTGCGGCCGCGCTGAGGCGGAACTTGCGGCTTCTTTCGCGAGCCGACATGATAATCCACTCGTGCTTTCCGGAATGCGGCGCCATAGCTCGAAGTGCCCCCGTGGGTCCGTTTTCCTTCCAGCTCTCCGCAAGCAGCGGCTTTCTTTAAACCCCTTGGACTTCAACTCCCAGAATTCTCTAAGTGGTAAGGCCAATGGCTGAGTGGTTTAGGGAATTCTGGGGGTTGAAGTCTCAATGCATATGGAGGTGGAAGAGGGCATGGGTTAGATTTTGCCTACCCGTGAAGATACGAGCCCCGCTTTCTAACTTTGCTGGGCCACGACCAACAGGTGTCTGACTCTCCAGAGGCTTGTTTCCGTTAGGAGTCTCGGGCAGGAAAGTGACAGCCCTTTCTCCTCGCTGCATCTGGTAGAGCATCTCCGGAAACGGAGGTTTTATTCGGGCTAATATTTCTCCTGACTTTTCTGTCACGTGGCTAACTAACCTTTAGAACAGTGTTTCTCAACCTTGGCAACTTTAAGATGTGTGGACTTCACCTCCCAGAATTCCCCAGCCAGCATTGCTGGGGATTTCTGGGAGTTGAAGTCCACACATCTTAAAGTTGCCAAGGTTGAGAAACACTGATTTAGAAGAACCCGGAAGGGCCGTTCAGCTATTACTGATTATTTCAGTATTATATGAGAGCCAGTTTGGTGTAGTGGTTAAGGCAAAAGGTCAGAAACCGGGAGGCCTGGAGTTCTATTCCCTCCTTAGGCACAAAGCCAGCTGGGTGACCTTGGGCCAGTCACACACTCAGCCCTAGGAAGGAGGCAATGGCAAACCACTTCCAAAATCTTGCCAAGAAAACTGCAGGGACTTGTCCAGGCAGTCTCTGAGAATCGGACACGATTGAATGGATTAAAAAAACAACAAAACAGTATTATATGGGAGCTAGTCCCATTAAATTCTGTGGTCCTCCTTTCTGAGCAGACATCCATAGGTTTGTGCTATAGAACCATTAAGTGTACTGTAATTGGTAGACCTCTGCTCCTTGGATTTCAACAAATTCTTATTTAAGCTGCTAGTTCTGTTTATTTATTTGATTTGTACAAACAAATCAGGGCACTGTATATAATGCTCCCACTGCTATCTTCCCCACAACAACAACCCTGTGGGGTGGGTTGGGCTGAGGGAGAAGGACTGGCCCAAAGTCACCCAGTCAGCTTCTGTACCTAAAGGAAGACTAGAAATCACGGTTTCCTGGTTTCTAGTCCAGCATCTTAACTGCTGCACTATAATGGCTCTCGGCTGTTTATGCAGAAGGTGCCAAATTTAATATCTGGCTTTTCCAGCTTAAAAAGATCAGATAACTGGTGGTGAATAAACCTTTTCTTAGGACTCTGAAGAGCGGGACTCACTCAGGACAAGTAAGAATGAGATGGGAGGGTAGAAGAATTACATGTTCTTTGAATGTATAACTTTTCTAGTTAGTCTTCATCAGTTTCTTCTGGCTAAATGTGTATATGATTTCACTGTTAAGTTTCAGTCCTAAACGTCTGCATAATGAGTAGGGCTACACTGCAAATCTGCAGTCCTCTGCACACTTACTGTTCGCTTCTGAACACTTACTTGCTTCTACGAACATAAGAAAGGCTGGATCAGGACTAAGCTTCTCCAGCTCAGCATTCTTTTCCCATAGTGGTAAAGCAGAGCCTTGAGACCCAGAGTTTGTGTTTACACAACAAGTGTAGTCATAATTGATGGAATTACTCCAGTTTCCTGGGTTAACACAATAAAGCGATCCATAAATGAACTATGCAGATTGGGTTTGCATAATAGTTAGCCTTAAATGTGGTTGGCTAATTTGTGGTTCCGTATATTGGAATACAGTATACTGAATGCACTAAAGCAGAGCTTTCCAAACTGTGTGTCGCGACACAAAAGTGTGTCGCCACACACAGTCTGGTGTGTCGCCACACAACCCGGAAGCGCTGATCATCATCAGCGCTTCCGGTTTTTGCGTGCTGCCGCAACGGCGGCACTTCCAGGTTTTCCCGCGGCGACACACCAACTGCAGTTGGTGTGTCGCCACGGGAAAACTTTGGAAAGCCCTGCACTAAAGTGATTCAGGTTTTGAACTAGGCCTGGGGAGATCGGTAAAGTCCATCCTTACAATCTGAAGTTTCCCAGTGTGATTTTGAGATCGTCATCGTTCACTCTAACCAACTTCAGGATTTGGGGTTTTTTTTTGGGTGGGGGGGAAATCAAGGAATTCATACAATGTACAGTATGTCATATTGCTCTCCTTGAGGAAATATGTCATAGAAATTGAACTAATAATGATGGTCTCTTTTGTTCTCCTTTCCATGTATGTTTTATTATTTTTGGTTGTGCTTCTACTTCTTTGGAATTCTTTAGTATCCTTTTTTTTAGAATAGCCCATTGTTTTAAATTTATTAGCAATTTTGGTTTTCCTTTAAAATAACATGTAAGTTTTTAATAAACCACTGCATATACAAAGTTTAAGTTTTAGAAATATAAGTTAGTAAATCCTATTATGGTGGTATTTTTGTTCTTATTTTCCTGATCCTTCCAAACATATTGTGCTTTTTAACATGTATTTTTATTAAGAAATCCTACCTTTCCAATGTAAGAGTTGAGGCAGCAAACAATATAAAAAAATGCAAAATTAAAATAATTAAACCTGAAAAACCAAAAAGGTAATCTGTCAGAAGGATAAACCTGAAGGCAGCATACAAAAATGGCTAATAAAACAAAATTGTCTTCCCAATATGGTGGAACTTCAAGCAACTCACCTCATAGGGTTGTTGTTGTGGGGAAAATAGGAGGAGGAAGGAGTATTTGATATGTTCGCTGCCTTGAGTCATTTATTATTATTATTATTATTAATAATAATAATAATAATGGGATAGAAAATAAATAAAATAAAAAATAAATGGATTAATCAGTGACTACTTTATCTTGTCCGGAACGGGTTCAATGTGGCATATTCCTCTTCTTTGTGGGAGTATCTCAAAGTGTATTAAGCCACCAATTCTATCCTGTTGCATGTTATATTACATTACCAAAAATGATAGTCCTTCCCCCCATCCCTCCTGCTTTCTTCTACTGAACTTCATAAATATTTTTTGCACAAAGAGGTTTTGTATACAGTGATGAAATTCAGATAGCTGGAGTAAACAATTCTTTTTCCAATATTTTGAAGCCAGTCCTCTCCATGAGAGCTTGCTTGTTTCTGCTCAGATGCCTTTAGCGTCTAATAGTGAATCCCGCACTGTTAATTGGGAAGCTTTTAACATTTGTTTTAGAGCACACTGTTTGAATTTTCTTGGGCCATAAGGACTATAGGTTTGCAGATGCAGCTCTTACGATGCAGGAAGATCTCTGTAATTAGGAGATGTGTGGCTTCAGAAAATATTACATAGGACCAGTGGACTATTTTTCTTCTTCCTGTGCACAGGGCTGTACATTCAAGCAACACAGGGTCTTTTTTTAAACTTCTTGGGCTTGTTTGCATTGCAAATATGCATCGACCACTGGCAATTATACATGTTTACCAGGTAGGCCTGCATTGCAGAGCTGAATTCTGATGAATCCTAAATTGTGTGGGCAATGCGTAGTGCTTATTAGAATGTATACATTCCTTTTTCGTCACAGCAAACTGGTTGGCTGGTGTGCATCTTCTCTATTTTTCTGTGACAGTTCTTTAAGTTGGGAAGTTTGGTATTTCACGTGCAACCCACTTCCCAAATATGGATTTGTAAGACATGTGGCACTATAACTAACATAAGCCTTTTGTGAATGATGGGCACAATTCATTTCTTTGTTGGGTTTCATTCAAGAACACAAGGCAGCGAACTTCGCACTCCCTCTTCCCATTTTCCCCTACAATAACTCTGTGAGTTGGACTGGGCTGAAAGAGAGTGACCTCTTCAAAGTCACCCAGTGAGCTTCCATGGTTGAGTCTATGGTTGGGTCTTTCATGGGTGAGCTTCCTGGTTGGGTCTCCTGAATGCTACTCTAACACCTTAACTGCCACAGCATGCCATCTTTCACCTTAACTACAATGTAACCTGCAGTCAGTATAAGCATGCCATGGCTTTATGTTGTCTAACTAGTTTTTCCTGTTTCATTGGAGTTTGAGCAGGAGCTACAGAGCTGGACCCTCATGCTTTCCCCATACTCAACTTATTCATGTGTTTCTTTTCTGTCTGTCTTTGATGTTCTTTTCCCCCCAGCAATGATTGAGGACTATTGACCTCATACCTGTGTGCCTTTTTCTTTTCTCCCACCATCCTTTTCAGGGTCCAGAACTTTACCAGAGTTGAAAGTACAATGTTCTCTCTCCACCTTTGATTTTACACATCTTTCACTGGCCCAATAAGAAATAGTTTTACCCGACCCATTGTTGCTTTCCATCTCCTTTCTTTTTGGCTTAAATTCCAGAAGTGAGTGTGCTAATTAGTAAATAGAAGTCAGCTATTTTTTCGTTTTCATTTTCAAGAGAGCTACAATGGATAATTTTGTTCTAGAGGATAATTTGTGGCTTAATTCAGCAACAATTACTGACAGATCATCAGGTTTTTTCTAAAATGATCTTGCCTTACCTGGATTTTGGATCACTATTTGATTGGGACTCAAATTCCTTCTCTCTCTGCGATCTGCGCTGCGGCTCTTTCCACAGATATCCTGGCCTCATGACTCTGCTAATCTTTCCCATGCTGAGCAGCCACATTAAGAGTCTGTCTGCAGTCTCTTGAATGCAGTAAACTTTCCCCATGTGAAGATTCCACATCTGTGCACTGATGGTCTGGAAAATATTTGAAAGCTGTCATTTTCAAAGAAAGGCTGTATTTCTTGATCAGTTGGGGGATAAATAGCCATTAGACAACAGAAGCGTGTTCACCGGAAACAATGGAAATTGTGCTCCAATACATTTGCTACTCTTTTTGAATGTTTGATAATTGAATCTGACACTTCTTCACCAGATCCTCCTTCCCCAATTCACTTCTGTCCATTCAACTCAGCACTCAATCCAAAATGCTGTATATTTTGGTACTATGGTGAAGGAGGTTATAATTCTCCTGTTTTTGTTTTTATTTTAGTCCTATGTGGGTCTCATACTGATGCATATCAATATTTTTAAGCCCTACGTAAAATGTATTTTAATATTTCCGCATAAAGAAGCCCAGCTGTTTGGACCTTTCCTAAGAAATGGATTCTGCTCTTTGACGGGGAACTGAGACACTTTCAGGTTGTTAATAACATTTATAGTACAGTCATGCAGGCTTGGCAGTTACCTAAAGAGTAACATCATTCCCATTTTTACAGGTTGGAAACTAAGGCTAATAATGATATATGCTAAATATAACCAGGTAGATCAGGGCTTTCCAAACTTTTGCCGTTGGCGACACACCAATGGCCGGCCGAGAAAAACCTGGAAGTGCCGGCGGTGCAAAAACCGGAAGTGCTGGCGGCGGTGCTTCCGGGTTGCCGCCATGGTGGCAGCGGCTGCTCCTTCGAAAGGGCAGGCTCTGGGAACCCCGAAAATGTCCTCGGTTCAGGCAGGGAGGCGAAAAGCCTCCCTGCGCGCGCACACACACGCTGGAAATTCTCCCCGCAGAATAGCTGAGCGCCGCTCGGCAACATGCGTGCGCGTGCAGCCTCCCTGCCTGAACCGAGGGCATTTTCGGGGTCCCCGGAGCCTGCCTTTTTGAAGGGGCAGCCGCTGCGGCCGTGCGGCAACCCGGAAGCACTGCCACCGGTGCTTCCGGGTTGTCACGCGACACACTTGGGGGCCCCAGGCGACACAGTATTGTGTCGCGACACACAGTTTGGAAAGCTCTGAGGTAGATGATATCCAAATCAAGATTTGCACCTTATCTTGTGTTTCAGCATTTTGTTTCTTCCACTGACTCTGCTAGATCAGATGCCTTGAATGAAAACATCCCCCGTCCTAATCTGCTGCATTGATTTGGGTAGCTCCTGATAAACTTGACTTCTTATTCACATCTCATCTTAGCTAGTTACAATTGTATACAGTCCTGGGAATATGTTCACCAAACGATGCATAGGTTTATAGTTTAGCTCCTTGGAAGATAGAATGTTACCCTAACATCAAAGAGCCAGTTCAGAAGACACTGTGGTACAGCCCCCCCACATAATAAAGTCCTGCTGGGTCAGGTCAAGACCCATCGTAGATCAGCATTTTATTTCTCACAGCAGCCAACTGATGCTCACAAGCAGTAAATCAAGATACACCCTTCTTCCACCATTGTTCCCCTATAATTTATATTTGGAGGGAAGTTGCTCCAAACCTGGAAATTAACATTGGGTCTCAATATTCTGACTTCAGAATTTACGTGAGAAATAGCTTGTGTGAAATGTATCCCTTCTAAACTGATCCTCTATGAAGACGTTTGAATATATTTGTTGTATCTTTCTTTCTAGCAAATTTTTATTTTGAGAGTACCTGACATACAAAACTGAACTCACAAAGAGTTACTTTAAAATATGAGATTGATCCAGTTTGGAAGCAGGCAATCTCCAAAACAAAATAAATATTTTATACTGACTTAATCGCTTTTCTCTTTTGTTGCATACGTGTAGCCTGAGCAAGCATCTTAGCATTCTTTGTTTTTAATATTGTTTTTAGCCAAAACCTTTGAATGTATTCATCCTACTACCCTGACATAGTCAATTTAATTTTGAATATTTGCACACTGATTTCCTTGTGCTGGTTAATGACTGCAGTAAAGTTTTTCATTTCATTTCATTTCATTTCATTTATATTAACAAATTAATTTTATTATTTTTTTCTCACTGAATCATGTTTACATTCTATAAGTAAAGCAGAAGGTGGGATAATTGTAGGGTGTGCATAAAATGTTCTGAGGATGTTGATTGTATTGCTGTATCCCATTTTAATTTTGTTTTCAAATATAACGGGGCGGAGGAGCACTCTAAAATACTAATTTATATCAAAAGTGGATAACTCAGACTCTGCAAGAGCTGCTCAAGATTATTCTGCTGAAATTTGGTTAGGGTAAAGGTTAAAGGTTCCCCCCGCACATTTGTGCAGTCGTGTCCGACTCTAGGGGCTGGTACTCATCTCCATTTGTTAGCCAAAGAGCCAGCGTTGTCCGAAGACGCTTCCACAGTCATGTGGTCGCATGACACGCGCGGAACGCTGTTACCTACCCACCGAAGTGGTACCTATTCATCTACTTGCATTTGCATGCTTTCGAATTGCTAGGTTGGCAAGAGCTGGGGTGAGTGCGGGAGCTTACTCCATCACGCGGGGCTAGGGATTCGAACCTCTGATCTTGTGATCTTCGGATCGACAAGCCTGGCGTCTTACCCGCTGAGCCTCCCCCCCACCTAATTTGGTTAAAAATTTGGTTACAAAGTGCTAAATAGTGATAACATAATTTTCTGCTAGTTTTCATCAGGCAACAAAATAAAAACTTATACTGATGTAGAGCTTTTGGATAGGCTTAACGCTCCTAGAAGAGCTGAAGAATAGCCAATTAAACAGACAGACAAATAAATGGAGGAAGACAACACTGACCCACTCTTTAAAATAATCCTTCTCTCCTAGAAAGATTTTTTAAAAATCCTGACTCCAGCCCCGAACATGGTGTGCTGGTGAGTTAATTTATAATTGTATTTTTATGGAACTGACCTTGCTTGCTAGGAGCACAATGCACTTTTTAAACAAGATTAATTGAATGCATCCTGTCCCAACTTGGTGTTTTCCATATGTGCTTGGATTAAAGCTCCTGCAATTTGCTTGTTTATTCCACTTACATGCCAAATAATATACTGTTGGCTCAAGGCGGTATATAATGATAGTCCACCGTTAAAATACCCACAATATCGCGCTTGCCAACTTTTATCTTTGTTTTTTATGTTTTTCAGTATTGCGAGTCGAGCAGCATACAAGTTTAATAAATTATTATGTTATTATTATTAAAAGCCCACAATAAAAATTATAGTGTGAAGGCATAAAAAAGAGCACGCTTAGCCAATTAATAATGATAAAGGCAACACAGGTAACTTGTAGTCCCAATTCATTTGAAGGACATCTGGTTGGGGATGGTTAGCTTTGGATATGCTAAATAATTGCTCTGATTTTCTTTGTTTTCTGTCTCTTGCCCTCTCTTAGTTGGATAAGTGTACAGGCACCTGAGTGGCCACCCTGCGTCTCTCAGCTTCCCCTGGATCTTCTCTGACATTTGCTGGCTTAATCATTCCAGCTCGAACTGCAATTTGTATGATTTGGCCGATTTACGGCTGCTTCCCGGGGGCGCCTCTTTAAAAATGAGCAAGAAAGTGCCCTTGCAGAAGCAACCCTCAGAGCGTGCTTTGCTGTGCCTTCTTTTTTTTTTTCCAGCTTTGTCACTGTACGTTAAGTTTGCTGCTGTTGTGCTGATGTGTTTCCAGCGTGGTAGTTAATGAAAAAAAGTGAACCAGACCAAAGCAGCGTCTGCCATTCTTGCAGTCATAGCCAGACGCACTGCTGCTGCTTCTGAAATTGGCAGGCACAGCCTTATCTGCGCGGGAGTGTGACTGCTTTGGTCACTGTCTGCCAGCAGAGGCAGTTCTTCTTTGCCAGAGGGGAAACAGCTTGCAAGGAGATGCCGAAGCAGCATCCTTACTGCATTGCAGGGCATGAAAATGCTTTTTCTCCACGGCTGTGCTCCCTCCCTGGCTTCTGTCTCCATTGCACATGCTGTTTATTGGCTTATCCAAGGCTGCTGGTGGTTAGTGCTAAGAGTATGCTGGCTTGTGCTGAGGGAAGATTCATGTGGTCTCTGTTCTTTTGAGCCAACGTGATACTTTGCAGTTTGGTGTCTGCGTGACATTCTGGGAATAAATACTAGGTTTTACCTTTCCCTAACAAAATACCCATCATGATGAACGGAGGGCTCATGATGAGAGGCCATGTACATGCCCACAAAGTCCAGCATCCAGTAAGCAGATTGCAGGTTTCTGTAGTCCTTGCCAGTGAGGGCCATGCTACCCAGAGAAATAGAGCAATTTTTACATTTATTGCAGTAATATCCATTATGTTTAGCAGATGACTTTCTGACCATTCCTATGGCTTGATGTTATACCAATGAGCTTTTGGCTTCTGTGCTCCTGGCCACATATCCATGCTTTGCAATTCTGGTTCGGAGAGCTGAAGCAAACTACTCTTTGCTGATTTTGGAGTCCGAGATACGAATCCACTATAACTCATTTCACACACCACCCTGGTTTGCTTATGCAGTATTTGCTAAAAAAAAAATCAGGATAGCCATACAACACACTAAAACCAAACCAGTCCAAACCAATCATGTTATGGCTTAATGTACATTTGTTATGAGCCATGGTTTGCACAGTCATGGTTAATTGAATAAAATGGAATAAACCACAGATTCACATGATACGTAAAACCATAAATGGCTCAGCTCATATAGTGTACTAAGTCTAAACAAATCATCTTATAAAGAGGTAAAGGTTTCCCCTGCACAGTCGTGTCCGACTCTGGGGGGCGGTGCTTATCTCCGTTTCTTAGCCGAAGAGCCAGCGCTGTCCGAAGGTGCTTCCGCGGTCATGTGGCCGGCATGACGCACGCGGAACGCTGTTACCTTCCCACCAAAGTGGTACCTACTCATCTACTTGCATTTGAATGGTTTCGAATTGCTAGGTTGGCAAGAGCTGGGGCGAGTGTGGAAGCTCACTCCGTCACGCGGGGCTAGGGATTCGAACCTCCGAACCTGCAATCTTCTGATCAACAAGCCTGGCGTCTTAACCACTGAGCCATCGCACCCCCTATTAACCTTAACCCTTATATAGTTTAGTATAATGTGGAAACTCAACACTATATCAAAGTTAAATGAGGGAGGAGTAGGTATGCAAGCACACAGAGCTTATGTAACACCCAGCGGTGGCTTATGTGTTGCATATCTGCTTGGCTGATAGATAGTGGGGCAAAAGTATTGAGACGTTTTCTGCCCATACCAACCTCAACTGTTGAGACACCATCCTAGGTCATTCCCATTTCTTGTTCATTTTTGAATGTGAAGGAATGTTGGAAAAGGGAGTTTTATACAAATCTCTTATCATTTTGTCTGAATTGTCAAATATGCTCTCAATTCCTATTCTATTAGTGAAATGTTTTCCTTAACACAATGGAGGAGAGGCTGGCTCAAATGCCTTGGGAATTCTTCAAGATTGCCAAATTAGTCAAACTTCACATGACAATAAACTATCACAGAGAAGACAGCGTGATCGGAAGTGAAAAGTAAATCTACAGTATGAGTCTGGCTTGGTGAATATAAAAGCCTCGTAAATTTGGCTTTTAAAGCACTTAGCAGATTGCTGCTTGTTTTGGCACAACTTCTTCCCTGAGAGTACTTTGAAATGACTCCTACGCAGGAATAATGTGAAAAGTGTTAATGTTGGAATGGAAGCCCCTTGCGGATTTTCTGGAAGAAATTGTGATTGGATTACTAAATTTCTGGCCAATCCTTGCCTGCCGGTCTTCCCTCAAAAATCATAAGAGTTTTAAGCATAACTGAACTAGCTTTTAGTTGAGGCATGGAGCTTTCAAAATGAGAACCAAGACCAGTATGTGTCTTTCTTCTGCAGAAGTGGTCTGCAAAATTTCTGACCTTTCTGGATGCTTCAGATATGGATGCCTAGAAGCAAATACGAAAAATCCACCCGTCCTGCCTGGTCCCAGGTCCCCTCACGTAGAGTAAACACATCAGCCCCTAGACTTGGGCCCTAAAAAAAGAGGCAGGACCACATGTTATATCATGCCATGTTGGCCTTTAATCTTGGTTTACTCTTGAATTTGTGTCATTTTGTAACGTGCCACTGCGTCCTAGTTTGGTTTTATGTAGTATCTTTAATATACTTGTATGTAGACCAGGGCTTTCCAAAGTTTTCCCGCGGGGACACACCAACCGCTGTTGGTGTGTCGCCGTGGGAAAACCCGGAAGTGCTGCTGTTGTGTGTGCGTGCAAAAACCCAGAAGTGCTGCTGCCGCTTTCGGTTTTTGCGCGCCGCTGTTGGTGTGTCGCCGCGGGAAAACCCGGAAGCGCCACCATTGCGGCAGCGTGCAAAAACCTGGAAGCGCTGCCGCCGCTTTCGTTTTTTCCGCACCACCGTGGCTGGGGCGCTTTCGGATTTTCGCGCGCCGCTGTTGGTGTGCCGCCGCGGGAAAACCCGGAAGCGCTGATGGCGTGCCATCAGCGCTTCCAGGTTTTGACGCAACACATCTGGGCCCCGCAGATGATACACTTTTGTGTCGCGACACACAGTTTGGAAAGCTCTGATGTAGACTGTTAGCAAGGGATATTTACGAAAGAGAGACCGTAGGGCAGTGCTTTCCAAGCTGCTGCCATTGGCGACACCAACGGCGGCAGCGGCGGTGGCGTGGCCGCGGTGGCGGTGGCGTGCATGGCGGCGCGGGGGCGTGTGTGGTGGTGTGCATGGTGGCAGCAGCGGCGGCGGCCTCCGCTAAAACGCGGAAGCGCTGATGGCGTGCCGCCGCCGCCGTGCACACCCCCGCCGCCGCTTCCGGGTTGTGTGGCGACACACCAAACTGTGTGTTGCAACACACTAAAGTGTCGCGATACACAGTTTGGGAAGCTGTGCCGTAGGGTATTTTGAAAACATAAAAATTTAAATAAAAAGTGTTTTTCTTTTACCTTGAGCAGCAAGCGGTTTGGGGATGCACGTCTGAAACTTGCACTTGTATAATATTTACTCTAAGTTTCCAAGAGCATAATAAGGTGGCCGTATCTTTGCATCCACTCCTGAGCAGTTCCATTACTAATTTTTAGTTATCCTTCCATTAACCTTTTATTGATGCTAAATTTCTATGACTGCCATTCATTGATATATGGCTGCATGCCAGCGAGCAGAGTTGCAGGTAAAATTCCTTGTAGTTTAGCAGATAGTTTGATCGATGAAGCCGGTCATGGTCAGAAACGGTAGACTAGGTAAGTGATTGCCTTTTCGGTCTGACTTGATTGTAAGTTTTCTTCCCGCCGGCTTCTTTAGGTTTTCCGCCTAGTGATCCGGCGTGCAGATGGATGCAGAAGGATTTGGCGAGCTTCTGCAGCAGGCAGAGCAGCTTGCAGCGGAGACAGAAGGTATTGCGGAACTTCCTCACGTTGAACGCAATCTCCAGGAGATCCAACAGGCAGGGGAGCGTTTGCGTTCCCGGACACTAACCCGCACCTCACAAGAAACAGCAGACGTCAAGGCGTAAGTCCCTGGGTCGCTTGAAGCCTCTGTCGATAGATGGCTGCTAGAGTTGCATTGCTGGGGAGTAAACCCCAGTGGATATACTGCGCTCCGATTGAATTACGATGCATAGGGTTCCGCTGTAGGATGGCATAAAGGTTTTCAGCTTCTTCATGAAAAGCCCTGTGCTGTCTGGTTTCTACTACAGCTGGATGGAAATGGCCTTTTGAAATTCACCACATTCATGTGCAGAAGAATTTTATGGATGAGCTTTCCAGTGGAAACAAAAAGTCCCCAACCACTTCCCAATGGGAGGCTTTGCCTTCAGAACTGGTCCTGAAAAAGGCCAATAAGAAGATGTCTTTGGCCCCATTTGATCTCCTTTTTGGGGATGTGATGGAAGTGCAGGAAGTCAGGGATGTTGCCCACAGAAAGGACAGTAGACGGAAGGCTCTCCCCACAGCAATATACATACCCATCAGACTCATCCTTTTTGGGGTAAGTGATGGTATGTGAAGTACAAGAAAAGTGTAAGATATAATGAACAAAAGAAATTAAAAGCACGTGATAAGAGAAAAGAATATGGAATCCAGTTTACAGTGTGGCACAGCGGTTAAGGTGTTGGGCTGGCACTGAGGAAACTCAGATTCAAGTCTGCCCTCAGCCATGGAAGTTCCTTGGATGGCTTGGGGCCAGTCCCTCTTCCTCAGCCCAGCCTGCTTCACAGGGTGGTGGTTGTGCGGAAAAGTAGGAGGAAGGACTAGCAATGGAAAGGCAAGTTATAAACCAACCAACTAAATAATAAATACTTCTCCTTACTTTTCTATCTTTATAAACCAGCCTTGCTTCTATCACACCAGATCCTTTTGTTCTTCAAAGTTCTCACCTCTTCTTTTTTTCTCATCAACTCCATCCAACCACAACTTTGTTTTGGTTTTATTCTTCCTCTCAGTCCATTCTCTCATACTGTATATATTTTTTGCAATTCAATCTTAATTCATTCTTTCTATATGACTAAACTACCTCGATGTACTTCTTTCATACTGGGTACTCATTTTTGCATTTCAGTCCATCACCCATTCATTCTTGAACTCATCTCTTCTTCTTGTCTTACCACACATACTGTCTTTCTTAAGTGTACCATTTCTGCTGTGTTCAACTTACTTTTATGTTTTTCCTGTCATCCCCAACTCTTTTCCATATAATTATTACTATTTATCTCAGTTTATATCCCTTCTTTCTGCCTGTAAGGCATTTCACCATTCATTGATAAAAAAGCACCAAATTTTTCCCATGGGAATTTCTTGGAAATTCTCTCCTCCATTGAAAAAATTTCTAAAGCAGATTTTCTTTCATCCGATTGAATGAGAATAGGTAGAAGAAAAATGCCAGAGAAAATGGCTGTTGATACATTGACGGACATGTGTCAAATTCAAATGTGGTCACTTTTTTTTGGAACTTGTTCAGGCTGTCTGTCAGCAGATATTGAAAAGTATTTTAAAAGTCTATCAACACTGTTCTCCTTGATTGATGGTTTTGTTGCTTGATGGGCCATTTGACCAAAAGTTGTCCCATGTTTATTTGAACAAGTTTTGTATAAGTTCTAAGAGAGATCAAAAGCTAGTAGTAAGCTAATCAGGTCTCTGGAATTATATTCTATCTTGAAATGGCTGTGTTGCCTTGTTCTAGTATCTCTGTGCCTTTCATCCTCTGTTTTCATCTGTCTTTCAGATCAGTTCTTCTTGGGTCCAGAGGGCTTGATATATCCCACATATCTCAGCGCTTGGAGAGCCTTAGTGCTGCAACAACATTTGAACCTCTAGAGCCTGTAAAAGACACAGATATACAGGTCAGGGCCATGTGTAACAAAAGCTATGTTAACTTAATCAAAGAAGCACATGTATTTGGCAATGCTTTATGTATGCATGCATGCACTAGGAAATATTCCCAGTTTCTCGTTCAGAGAAAGAATGCAAGGAATGGGGAGAAGGCCCTAATTTGCTAATAATTGTTCAAGAGTAAAGGCTTGCATTCTGCATTTAATGTTTAAGTGGCTTGATGTTTCAGATATTGGAATACTCTTCTGTGCATGTAATTGTTTCCAATGGAGGTACTGTTGAAAGACTGTTCTATACATTGGCTTGTTTACTTGCTAAAACAGCTGGTACATATTCGAAGGACAACACTGCAGTCATCTCAATTTATAGAAGATAGACTTTCTGTGTTTACTTTAGTTGTTTCATCTAGCTGAATTTTAAGGGAAGGGCTCTAACTCAGTAATAAACTGCATATTTACTTACAATATATCCTGAGTTTGATTCCTGGGAACGCTGAGGAAGAATTCTGTCTGCGACCCAGTAAATTTGCTGTCGTTCAGCAACTGGCTTACTTATTTCATTGACTCGCAGTGTGCTTTCTTTCATTTTGAAAGAAGTGAAACCAGCTCTTGTGCTTTGTAAACTAGAGGTTATGGGGTAGTGTGATTTCTGTGGTGCAAAAAAACACTGAACTTGATGGACAATTGGTTTAACTTGATCTAAGGCAGTATCCTGTATTCCTCTGTTGTGCTATGACAATCCAGTTCCCTCTCCCTAATTTTCAGCATAAAATCTGAGTATTTCATGGACTGAATTTTGAATATGACAAAAGCACAACTTGTTCTGCTTGTAACATTATGTTCCTTGCTTTGGTGAATCTGATTTTTCCCTTTCTTTTCCTATCTATCCCAGTGCTATATAATGGTAGGTGAGGTGGTTTTATCAGTTGGGATTCTAGCCTTTCAGTGAAAGGTGAGCACTATCATATCCAGGACATCCTTGCTTATTTTTCTTTTCCTATATATCTGCAGTGCACAGCCTTGTTTTAAAAATTTAATACAATTACATTATATTTATCCTTACGTAGTTAACTCACCTTCAGTCATGTTTAGAATTTTTACATTCTAGAAATTGACAAAATTTTTGTGGGGTTCTGAGAGTTTGCAGTTTCAGCCTTGTAGGCTGCAATTTGTGTACTTTTGCTATAGGAACAATGATTTGAACTCACAAATAATACCTATGTGTTCACTGTCTTTCAACCTCATTGCCGCTGTGATAACTAGTTGGGTGTCTTTTCTCTGAAACTGTTTTTTTTAAATCTTTAGATTTTAGTGCTGATTAAGGAGGGGCATGCCAATTTACGTTTTAATTTTGTGAATTATTTAGTAGTAATAACAACTTAGGTGACTGATAGAATAAGAGGAAATATTGTGGAGATGTCTCCCACTGGATCTTGTAATTGATTCTGGCCCTGGAATGTGTGATTTGGAAAAGAGAACCTTGTTGTATTAGATCAGGACTCATCAGGTCCCCTTCTGGGAGAATTGTAAGGAAGATGGGGTTCTTCCTCTGTGAGGGTCTTCTCTGTAAGCATAAGGAGGGGCATTTTTGAGAGGTTCTTTGGGGATTGTGTGAGCATACGTAGAATACTCTAATAAAATGGCTGCTATAGCAGACATGGTTATTTCATTTATCAGAGGCAGAAGTGAGACTGGTCTTCCCTATCTCTCCTCGGTGCCCTTTAGATGTTCCCTTTTCCACCACCCCGCCCCCCCAGCTTAGTTTTGATTTTTTTTCAGGCAGACATGCTTACAAAGGGCTGGAAGGAAGCCACTCATAATTTTTTATTTCCTAAGGACATTAGTGGGATTTTGTAAATAAAGATCTTACTGGAGGTCAGCACTGTGTAGTACAGGGCTTTCCAAAGTTTTCCCGTGGCGACACACCAACCGCCGTTGGTGTGTCGCCGCGGGAAAACCCGGAAGTGGCGCCGTTGCGCCAGCGCACAAAAACCCGGAAGTGCTGCTGCCGCTTTCGGTTTTTGCATGCCGCCATTGGTGTGTCTGGTGTGTGGGAAAACCCGGAAGCGCTGATGATGATCAGCGCTTCCGTGTTGTGTGGTGACACACCAGACTGTGTGTGGCGACACACTTTTGTGTTGCGACACACAGTTTGGAAAGCTCTGGTGTAGTATATTAGCTTTCCATTACAGGTAGTCCTCATTTAGCTATCACAATTGAGACCAGCAACTTGGTCATTAAGCAAAGCTTAAGTGAAACCGCAACTGTGCTTATGATCTTACTTCAGCTTTCCTTTGCTTTACAGACCTGTGAAGGTTGTAAATGCAAGGATTGGTCACAAAGTTACTTTTTCATCACCGTCATAACTGCAAACGGTTGCTAAATGAGGACTCCCTGTACTTTTTTAAAATTAAAAATATTTTTAAAAAATCCAGGGAGGCTGGTATGCACATTGACACATCCTGCCAGTCCCTAATTGTGAAGATGAAGTACGTGCATCCAAGCATTGTCATTAATATCAGTTTTTGAATCCTCATGTCTATCCACTTTGTTTCCTTGAAGATGATTCATTATTTCCATTAAGCAAATATTAAAGAAGAAGCAAACATGTATTTTTTTAAAGCTATTTGCCTCTCGGAAATTGTGTGTTAGCTATTGAGAAGGGAAACAAAGGACCTTTTTGGTCACTTATGAAGTTACTGACAATAAATGCCATCATGGAACCTAAAGGTTTCATGCAGTATTTCCCAATCTTGATAACTTCTGGATGTTGTACCTCAAGTCCCAAATTCTGCAATCAGCGTGGCCATTGATGAGAATTCTGGCTTCTCCTGGCTTCTCCTGGTCCTCAGAGGCTCCACTGTCCAGGACTTGAGGCAGGGTCACCAGTTTCTGCCATACGTAAAATAATGTATTTTATGCCCACACACTTTTGAGATTTTAGATGGGAAATGTAGGCAGAAATAAACTGATAAATATATGCTAATATTGAACTGAGTTATGATGGCTGTGCCATCATTGATGAATTCTCATCAATGGCCACGCTGATTTTCAGTTTACTGAAAAACAAGAGGGAGTTACCTGCAGGCTCACAGTGGGGAAAATCTATAGATATAGAAATAAATCTCCAGGAAAAAAATGTACAAAGCACCTCCCCCACCCCCGGTTCAGTGCAATTTGGACATGTGTCCTGGGTACACAAAGCTGGATGCTTGCTGGCAGTGTGGAAAAAGAATGGAAAGCCATCAGCAGCAGAGGGTGTGGAGTGCCTAAGAAAAGACATGGCTTGCTGGAATGTTGGACAAGGATTTATTATTAAACGTATATCCTGCTTTTCTCTGCTGATAAATGCTCAAAGCCGCTTTCCGTAATAAAAACACATTAATTCTCCACATTCTCAGCCTTGTGATAATGCAAATGAGAACCTACAGTATGTTTTCTCCAGGGATATTTCAGTCTTTGAATGCTTTGAATTTTGTTTTAAAGGCTTGCTGGACAAAAACAATTGGGAGAAAAAAAGATTGCTGAAACACGTTTTGCAAATTGGAGATTTTAAGCTTCTAGGTTGCCCCTGATGCTTCTGGAATCTGTAGCGTTAATGAAGAAGAATGCAGTAGTGATTAATGAAGAAAAATACTGCAGTTGTTGGCTGCATATTATCTCTTAGCCTTTCCACAGTAATTGTTTTCACTTGCTTTGGGTTTCATACACTGGGTAAAGGAGTACATTAAGCATTTTTGTTGTGTGCATTACTGTATGTCTGAGGTCCAGTTTGCTCTGGCTGATTAAAGAGGCACAAGACTTTTGGTAGCAACTACAAGTGGTTTGAGCTGAAAGACTGTTCCACCACTTTGTGCCGATTGCCCAAGAACAGCTTCATCTGTTCTCTGGTGATAGAACTGATTTTGCTACCACTAGGATGCTTAGCCCAGCTACCGGATGATTATAAAGCAGTCCTGTGCTATCCAAGAATCATGGGATTTGTAGTGTGAACCATATGGAAACTATTGGATTGGGAAAGGCTAAGGCCTCATTCAGATGAAATGCTGAAATACAGCTTGGTTTTAGGAAGCTGGTTTGCTTCTCCTCCTCCACTGCCATTGTAAGGAGTTGAGAGACTTTTATTTTAATGTCCAACCCCAAACAAAAGGTGTTAAATTTTAACTATAATTTGTTGAAACAAGATAGCTTTAAATTGTAGCTTATGAAGCTTGGGTTGTTTGAGCAAACTGTAATTTAGGCATTGGATGCCTTGTTAAACTATGGCTAATCTAAAATGGAAGCAAAAGGTTGAAATTATTTGGAATGTTCTGCTTCCATTTAGATTAATCATAATTTAGCATGCTTTTTGGAAGGCTGATTGAGCCCCATAACCCCGAGGAAGACCTTACCTGATGAGATTCTAGGAAATGCATTGGAATGAACCCCTAGAAGGGCTTCTGATTCACTCCCAGTTCTAGCAAGCACTGACACTGAAGGCATACTCTTAGATAGAGGCCCAGGTTCTAATTCTCCCTTAAGCACGGACGCTGGCTGGGTGCCCTTAGGCCAGTCACTCTTCTCGGCCCTAATCACCATCAGGCTCTGTGACAAAACGGCTAAAAAACAAAAATCCTTCTCGCATTGTATATTGATAGCTTTGCTGTAAGAACTAGGCGAGCGCAGTGCAAGACAAGTTGACCTGCAACTAAGCAGGACAAATGCTAAGAACAACCACCTCCAATGAAAGAGGGCCTTCAAAGCCTGGAGAAGCCTGGAGGATGTCTTTGAGAATAATGCACTTCTCCTAATCACTTACACCGAGGTGGACATGTTCAGACCAGCCTTTAAAAACCTTCAGTTGAAATTGAGTATCTGTTTCCACTTCCAGGAGGTTGGTGTAATCTTGCATCCTGGTTTTTCAAGCGTGCTTCTAAAACATATTACTTGTACTGTAGAATTTGGATGTGGAAAAGCATTCCAAGTAGCAGAAAAAAGAGGACTTAGCTTTCGCATACTAATATTTTCTCTTGTAATGTTAACTTGATTTTGTACTGTCATCTGCTAAATTTTGTGTATTAATCTGTACTGGAAGCCATTCCCACTAAATCTTCCTAGAATTCATGATGACACATCCCGTAAATGTGAATGCATCTGTAATAATAAGAACAGAGATGTTTTCTGGAGCTGCTTTAGTGATACAGCGAATCAGCAATCTTTTCTACTTTGAAGTCTTTAGCTTTAGTATTGCCAATAAGATGACAGGTCTTAATGGCATTATGTAAAATTGGATACCCTGATCTATGCATTTGGGGGTTATTTCTCTGTAGTTAAATTTGCAAGGAAACCACTCTGTTCTTCAGCTGTGCATCATCATTTCAAGCAATGGACAGTGATAAGTGTGTATCTGGTTATATCTGAGATGGCCGGATACCTGCAAACTGAATCTGGTACACAAGGCAGCACTGTTGCCCTTTGGAAGGACCACAACATTCATTGTGGTGAAACTTTGCTCTTAGTTTCATTGTAATTAACAGAACACACACAACCCTGCGCAAATGTTCAGGAAGCACGCTGGAAGCCACTGCCTGATCCCTCCCACTTCAGTGCCCCTCCATCTGTTAATTGTTTAAGGATCTCTGATTTGTTCTTCTCTTAAAAGGGAGAAAATTGAGCAATACATTTCAGCAAGCTGGCCCATTCCTGATAAGCCAGAATTACTATTTTCTGGTTTAGAATGATTTCCAAACCAGATCTCTGCTTTCGCTGCAATGCATTTTGCTCTCTGGCTGTCTTTTGCCCACTCTAGGAGCAAAGGAGCAGTGCCAATTTTGTTCTTGCAGAGAATTTGGGAAGGTTATTTGTTCCTCAACTTTTCAGAGCTGTTTGAGAGCTAACACTCACACCCCAAAAGAAGTTTGGGGGCAGTACCCTGGAGATTGATTTCCAGGAGTTCTCCCCTGGAACAGTTTGCTGCCTCTGAGTTTAGATGTGCTCCTAACTGGGTGATGTTTCAGAAAGTGACAAAAACAGCCCTCTTTAAGAGAGCATTCAGACTTTTTTTACATTATTTATAGTTTTATAGTTCCTATGTCTGTAGGTTGAGTCATGGCAACTGGATTTCTTTCTTTTGGTTGAAACGTTTCGCTGCTTGTCCAAGTAGCTTCTTCAGTCTGGGCAAAAGTTGGTGAGGGGACCCCATATATGTCTTCCAGGGTGGCTAGAAAGAAAGAAATCCAGTTGCCATGACTCAACCTGCAGACAATTCCACCTGGATGGCTGAGAATCTTCATCAACATATTTATAGTTCCTAGTTGTTTTATTTATTATTGTTGGTTTTATAGATGGATTTTATTAATAGTTTTTCTCACATTTTGTAAGTTAGAAATGGAAATGTAGGTGTACTGTATATATTCCGTTCAATCGTGTCGGATTCTCAGAGACTGCCTGGACAAGTCCCTGCAGTTTTCTTGGCAAGGTTTTTCAGAAATGGTTTGCCATTGCCTCCTTCCTAGGGCTGAGAGAGAATGACTGGCCCAAGGTCACCCAGCTAGGTTTGTGCCTAAGGCGGGACTAGAACTCACGGTCTCCCGGTTTCTAGCCTGATGCCTTAACCACTACACCAAACTGGCTCTCTAGGTGGCATATACATTTTGGTAAATAGATGATACAGAAATAAATACCTGTGGTGGGGGGAGAAAAGGTTCAGCTTTGCAGGTAGCAGTGTTGAAAAGCAATTTTAATTCCCATGCAGCCAACCACCCCCTCCCCTTTCTCCATATCAAGCATAATATAGCCTTGTTCTCCCAGGCCAGCATTTCTAGCTGGGCTATTTTTCAAGGCCATGGAAGGAAGGACCAAGTGTTGATCCTGAAAGAGAGAAGTCTGTGTGGCAGCCAATGTAGCTGTCCTAGCAACATCTCCTCAGTCCGTCCAGGTTCCTCAATATCACCTTTGGCATTATCCTGACATAATTTGGGAGTACTTTTAACATATTGTTTATGCAGTTTTTCCCCCTAAAGTGATTTAAAAAAAAACATAGCTCTTCTGGTGTCCAAAGTTTGTTAGGTTCTTCAGAAGACTGCTATACACTGCCTCCGAAAAATTCTGCAAATTACTTGGGAAGATAGGCGGACTAATGTTAGCGTATTAGAAGAAGCGAAAACCACCAGCATTGAAACAATGATCATCCAACATCAACTTCGCTGGACCGGCCATGTTGTTCGAATGCCTGACCATCGTCTTCCAAAGCAGCTACTTTACTCCCAACTTAAGAATGGAAAACGGAATATTGGTGGACAGCAAAAGAGATTCAAAGACACTCTCAAAGCTAATTTAAAAAAAATGTAATATCAGCATTGAGAACTGGGAAGCCCTAACTCATGAGTGTTTCAATTGGAGGTCCTCCTTTATTAATGGCGCTATGGACTTTGAAGAAGCACGAGTACAGGGCGAAAAGGAGAAAAGAGCTAAAAGGAAGGCACGTCAGGCAAACCCTCATCATGACCGTCTCCCACCCGGAAACCTATGCCCTCATTGTGGGAGGTTGTGCGGATCCAGAATTGGCCTTTATAGCCACTTACGGATCCACCGTTAAAATTTTACCTTTGGAAGACAATCTTACTCGGCTTCGAGTGATCGCCAATGATTGAGAGGCACATCTGCAGCATGGAAAGGTTCCAAGGTTTAGAGTTTGGGAAAGAATCCCTCTGCTCTGTATGATGATCTGGCCTTGGACTTCCCTGCTGATTTACTCTGGGAGATGTTTCAAAACTTTAAGCAGTTTGTTCATGAACACTTATGCCCTTATTTAGTCTTGAAAGCGCTACCAGACTCCATGTCTACTTTTTGAATTGATTAACATGGCTTTTCCCTCCTAGCTCCACTATGAAAGGTTTCAGTCTGAATTACTCTTGAATAGATTCCTTCATAACTAAATATGGTGATCTTCTGGTCCCTTGATGATTTTACCTTTCTCTCCAAATGATTGTTCCTGGGACAAAGAGATTCTTCTTGAAAGAGGTTCCATACTTTTCTTTTGAAAAAAATAGTGAACTTTTAAATATTTCCCATATTGATAATCACAGATTATTAAAGAAGGTGGTTCTTATTCTTTTACTTTAGGTTCTTTTGGAAGTCGGTATGCAGGGATGGGATCTTTGGTACACAGGATGTTTAATGAAATCAAAGAGATTAAGGAATCAATACAATCTGAAAATGGTTCACTCTCATGTTATTCCTTTGCAGAAATTTTCTGATGGTATTGTTTGGCCAGCCTTGTAATTTTCCAGTATTGATGGTTCAAATAATTGTTCCTCATTGACTTTGGATTATCCAAGTGATAAATTAAATTTTTACTCCTAATGCTCTGAGACAGACTCATTCCATTTTGGCCAAGCTTGTGTGTTTATTAAGGCATCAACGGGCTCTGATTTAAATTCCAGTCTCGTTTCGTCCCTTGGTAACAAAGCCAGTGTTTGGAAATGCCAGTTGATGAAACTGTGGCATCAAACAGTGCTGTTGTCTTACTCGTAAAGGCTAATGCTTTTTATTGGGTGGCTGAATGTACGTGCTCAACTTGTTTGGAAGAAAAGCAGCAGAGCCTTCATAGAAAGCCGGCCAAAATTTTGTAGCCGCAGCCTCACTTCTGCAGGAGGATACAGGGATCAAGGTGTCTCTGCCTCTGGTGCCCTACTCTTCAGCTTTTCCTGAGAAGAGCTCAGTCTTCCTTATCTGGGCATCCTCAAAGTACGTTGGACTACAACTCCTATCCCTCCCACTCAGATTATTGGAATTATAGGCATTGTCTTAAATAACTAAGGTCTTAAATAGTTGCACTAAGCTTTGGCAAGCCCTCCAGCTCACATTCAGACGTGCTGGACTACAATGCCTATAGTTCCAGTCATCTGAGTTCTGCAGGCAAGTACCAGAATTGGATTACCACCCCAGGGAAATAGCTGCTAGTTCCCAGATTTTAGGGATCGGGCCTGAAGCCACTAATTGACACACTGCAGTTTTCTGAAAAGAAGCCAAATGAAGTTAAGATGATCACTCCCCAACGGAAGGGCAGTTAGGAAAAAAAAAATTATAAACACAGAAAAAACATTTTTGCAATGCTCAGTTTTTCCCAGCTTGTTATCTGAAAGTTGCCAACTGCAGCTGAAACCAGTCCTGGCAATTCTCCCCTCCCATAATGCAACCATTTGTATATGTGCATATCTCTGTGTGTGACTGCTGGAAGCTTCATGCCAAAAAATGAATTTGTTTTAATTGAACTGATATAAAAAGGTAAGGTTTTCCCCTGCACAGTCGTGTCCGACTCTAGGAGGCGGTGCTCATCTCCGTTTTTTAGCCGAAGAGCCAGTGTTGTCCGAAGACGCTTCCACGGTCATGTGGGTGGCATGACGCGCACGGAACGCTGCTACCTTCCCTATTAATCTACTTGCATTTGCATGCTTTCGAATTGCTAGGTTGGCAAGGGCTGGGGCGAGTGCGGGAGCTCACTCCGTCATACGGAGCTAGGGATTCGAACCTCCGAACTTGCGATCTTCCGATCGACAAGCCTGGCGTCTTAACCACTGAGCCATCGTGCCCCGAACTGATATAAGTCAACTGAAATTAATTGCCTATAAAAGGATATAGGTACCTGGACTCATGCATTACCGAAATCCAATGCCCATCACTGATTCTCCAGCCCATGTTCTATGTGTGCCCCCTCTCCATCTTGCTTAGGCTGGCTAATCTTCGAAGGCACCCATACTTTCAGGAGGAAGCTCTGCAGTCATTTTTTACTTCTTGCCCATTCCTTTTGTTTTAATAGCTTTTTCTAATCAGGGACTCTCCAAGTGACAGAAAATTACCCGGAGGGAAGAAAACTCTTCCTTCAAGAACTACTCTGACATTAAAATTCCTTGATACTGTACAGACAGGCTGAGCTCTCAGCCTACCTTCTCAAAGACACGACAATTGATGGAGTAGACCAAAACTGGAAAGACTGGGTTCAGTAGCAATTCAGACCAGCAGAAGTATTTTATTCTTCCATATCCCAGACAGAATGGCTGATGGCAGCTTATTTTACTTCTAGTATTCCTGAGGGGAAGGCCTTTCTTTGTTGTCCTTAAAAGTAGGGGGAGGGAAAAAACATTCATTGAATTTTTATCCTGCTTTTCCATCAAACATTGTGCTTGAGACCATAGGTGTCCAGTACAAATTGTGATGATGTGAAAATAACGAAACATGTGCACTGCAACATCACAATTGGGTATAAGTATGTGATGTGTTGCAGTATTGCAACTCATGTTTTATTACTTGCCTCCCCTGTGGAAGCCTGTGTTTAAAAACAGCAAATGGTAAAAATAAAATGGGATTATAATGAATAACTCCACAAAAACAAGGTAAAAGTATAATTAAAGCATGCTAATAAAAGCTCTGACAAAACCAGTATCTAGCTCACAGCTTTCCAAACTGTGTGTTGTGACACAAAAGTGTGTTGCCTGCGGGACCCAGGTATGTCGTGTCAAAACCCGGAAGCACTGATGGCGCGCTGCCGCCGTGCGAGGCCGCCAGCACTTCCGGGTTTTCGCGTGGCACACAAGGACACCACCACCACTGCAGCGCGTGAAAATCTGAAAGCGCCGCAGCGGTGGCGGCGCGCAAAACCCGAAAGCGGCGGTGGTGGTGGTGCTTTCGGGTTTTTGCGTGCTGCCGCAGCGCTTCCGGGTTTTCTCGCGTGCCGCCGTTGGTGTGTCGCCGCAGGAAAACTTTGGAAAGCCCTGATTTAGCTGAATGAAATCCACCATGGCAGTCATACCAGCTTCATTGTCAAAGGCCCTTTGGAAGGAAGGGAACTTGCTTAGAAGCTACCACCAAGAAGGCCGCCTCTTGCGTTTTCATCAAAGCATGCCCGGCCGGGCATAAGTATAAAGCTTTATTCTTCTAGAACAGCCTTTTTCAACCTTTTGACCCTGGGGGAACTCTTGAAATATTTTTCAGGCCTTGGGGAACCCCTGCACATTCAGGCTCAGATATAGGCCAGAAGTTACAAAGTTATATTTGTTTCATGGGTAGGCCTATATAGATGCATTAATAGTGTTCTTAAGCTAAAACTAAAGAATGAAACCTCTTTGATGTGAAGTTGCCCAAATGTGAAATAATTTTTTAAATAAATCATGATCTCCCAGAGAACCCCTAGTGACATCTCGCGGAACCCTCGGGTGCCACGGGACCCTGGTTGAGAAACCCTGTTCTAGAAATTTAGCCCTGTATTGCGGAGCTAGATAAAGCAGAAAGTTCAAGGACTTATTGCTAGATAGGCTGTTTTATTGCAAATAAGAAAGAAGCCATACTGTATATAGGGTTACCAGATGTCCGGCAAAGGGAGGCATAGACGTAAAATCAAATATTGTCTGGCTTTTTGAGTATCTAACAAGCTTTCTCTTCCTGAGCAGCTTTTTTCCCTAGTGCAGCTTCCCTAATAAGTGGTAACTGCAAGTTAACAAGCTCTGCTTCGTGACCCTAATTAGTTGATTAGGGTTTTTGCCTGAAATTGATAAAACCTTAATCAGTTACATGCTGAAGGCTTTTGCCTCCTAACTGGCTCTAGCACATTCCTACCTTTGAAAAACCAGTCTTTCTGATGCTGGAAAAAGTAATTTGATATACATGTAGGCCTAAGTACTCTTTTCTTTTTGCAGTTTTTCACTGTGATTTTTGTTGTGGATGCCATGAAAGTTAAACAGTATGTCTTCTTTTCCCCCCATTTGTCCTCCTTTCCAATTGTCCATGTCCTCCTTTGCCTGTTCAGATATCTGGTAACTCTAGTCATATTTACCAGAAGATCTGCTCCATGTTTACATAGTGGTTCTTTCTGGCGTGAGCAGTGCTGGTTCCGTTTTCACCAGGGTTCAGCTTTCCAAAAGCAGCTTTTTGAAATGCAAGATAGGGACAGGACTCAGCATTTGTCCAAAAAGTAGACTTTTGCACACTGATGTACTTCATTAGTATTTTATGTAATGTTCTTGGCCGAGACGACAACCAGTTTTTTTCAGAGTGATATGTCTCAAGTTTCTTCACCTTGAAATCTTTTTTTTTAAAAAAAGCTTATATTTGCTGTCCAGTCAGATGTGTTAAACAGTAGTTCTCTGCTTCTGAATATTTTTGATGGCTGAAGCCATTTTAGGTCACGTCTTCAATAGCTCTTGATACCTTTGTTCCAGGACAGTTATCCAGGAAAACAACAGTGATGCTTCACTGTATTTCTAATTTATAAATTCTAAAATGGAAGAACTGTATGTTCTTCTGGATTCACTTTAACTGTTTTTAATTAGTACATTACAGGTAGTCCTCGCTTATCAACCACTTATTCAGTGACTGTTTGAAATTATGATGGTGCTGAAAAATGAAACTTACAACTGGTCCTCGAAGTTGCGACCATTGCAGCGTCCCCACAGTCACGTGATCAAGTTTCGGGGGTTTGATAACTAGCTCACATTTATGATGGTCGCAGCATCCCACAGTCACGTGATCGCCATTTGTGACCTTCGCTGCCGGCTTCAGACAAGGAAAGTCAATGGGGAAGTCGGTAGGAAGTCGCAAGTTACAGTCATGTGACATCGTGTTTAACAACCTGCTGTGATTTGCTTGATGACTGCCCCTGGAACTGACGTCATAAGTCGGTGCGGTCACGTGACATCACCCTTAATGAATGTGCCGCTTAGCAACAGTTGCTGGTTAGTGCGGTCTGTAAGTGAGGACTACTTGTACCTCTGGTTCCCTCTAGTGTCCAATGTTCAAATTCCCATCTTACCATGTTTTCTTTAAAGAATTCAAAACAACAGCATTTTCCCACGGGAAGGATTCTTATAATTTCAGAATCTTTTTTCAAATCCATCTGGACCCTTAGTCTATTTATAAACTTTCCAGAATCAGCGTTCTAATCACCTTTTTGGTGTTTATTATATATATATATATATATATATATATATATATATATATATATTGTCCTTAAATATCTTTAAAACTTCTTTCGCTAAGGATTAAATGGAACTCACCTGGTGCGTATTATAAAGCTTGTCTATTGAAAGGTTCTTAATAGTTGAAAAGCAGTTAAGAAGCAATTTCCAAAAATGATTAAGAAAGGAGGCTTGGCAGAACTTTGTGTCCATAATATAGAATATAGGCTACATTGCAGCTGTGATCTTGGTGGAAATCCTTTGACTCCCAGCCGCTCAACTCATGAGCCAACTGCAGAAACCTCAGTTCCTGCAGTTTACTCATGAGGAGCAGGAAAATCTCTTTCCCGGAGAGATTTCGCCGGCCGGAATTCACCTTCTAGCTGCTGATCTCACCGCAGTGCCATCTCCACTCCTTCGGAGACATCTAGTTCACCATGAATCCTCACTGGAAGTTTGGGACTGCTGGGATTGTCGCTAAGAGATGTTGATGTTGCGCTTTAAGCCCACATTGGTTTGTGACAGCAATCCCGGTCCCAATTGCCATCCTAACCCGAGGACTACCTGTATGTGCTATACTTGGGGACAAATAAGTTTTCTGTCTTACCAATCGAAGAGAATATTTGTAGCTCAGGGTTGAACTGTGGAGTCCTTGGTGCTCTCTGAGCCTTGTTGTTTTCTTGCAGACGTTTCATTGCCAGACTAGGCAACATCCTCAGTGCGAAAAGGGAGTGGGACTCTGTTTATATACCATGGCTTGTCCTGCTTGTGTTGGTGGAGGTGCTGTTCTCTCCTTAGGAGTTCCTTGATTGGGCTGTTGTTTGCTGCTTGGTTGATCGACTGAGTTACAAATATTATCTTCCGATTGGTATCCTGTTATCAGTTTTGCAACTAGGCACTTTTCTCAATGCCTGTTTCAGTGGAGCAGAGCTCCTTATTACTGTAATGGCAGTCTCTATGACAGGCTTTCATGTTACCTACAGTAGTTCCTTTTTAACCTTTCTGTCCTGTGCCAGACTCTCTCAATGGTCAGACTCAGGTAAAGTACAGTGGGGCAAAAAAGTATTTAGTCAGCCACCAATTGTGCAAGTTCTCCCACTTAAAAAGATGAGAGAGGCCTGTAATTGACATCATAGGTAGACCTCAACTATGAGAGACAAAATGAGAAAACAAATCCAGACAATCACATTGTCTGATTCGGAAAGAATTTATTTGCAAATTATGGTGGAAAATAAGTATTTGGTCACCTACAAACAAGCAAGATTTCTGGCTCTCACAGACCTGTAACTTCTTCTTTAAGAGGCTCCTCTGTCCTCCACTCATTACCTGTAGTAATGGCACCTGTTTGAACTTGTTATCAGTATAAAAGACACCTGTCCACAACCTCAAACAGTCACACTCCAAACTCCACTATGGTGAAGACCAAAGAGCTGTCGAAGGACACCAGAAACAAAATTGTAGACCTGCACCAGGCTGGGAAGACTGAATCCGCAATAGGCAAGCAGCTTGGTGTGAAGAAATCAACTGTGGGAGCAATAATTAGAAAATGGAAGACATACAAGACCACTGATAATCTCCCTCGATCTGGGGCTCCATGCAAGATCTCACCCCGTGGGGTCAAAATGATCACAAGAACGGTGAGCAAAAATCCCAGAACCACACGGGGGGACCTAGTGAATGACCTGCAGAGTGCTGGGACCAACGTAACAAAGGCTACCATCAGTAACACACTACACCGCCAGGGACTCAGATCCTGCAGTGCCAGACGTGTCCCCCTGCTTAAGCCAGTACATGTCCGGGCCCGTCTGAAGTTTGCTAGAGAGCATTTGGATGATCCAGAAGAGGATTGGGAGAATGTCTTATGGTCAGATGAAACCAAAGTAGAACTGTTTGGTAGAAACACAACTCGTCGTGTTTGGAGGAGAGAGAATGCTGAGTTGCATCCAAAGAACACCATACCTACTGTGAAGCATGGGGGTGGCAACATCATGCTTTGGGGCTGTTTCTCTGCAAAGGGACCAGGACGACTGTTCCGTGTACAGGAAAGAATGAATGGGGCCATGTATCGTGAGATTTTGAGTGCAAACCTCCTTCCATCAGCAAGGGCATTGAAGATGAAACGTGGCTGGGTCTTTCAGCATGACAATGATCCCAAAAACACCGCCCGGGCAACGAAGGAGTGGCTTCGTAAGAAGCATTTCAAGGTCCTGGAGTGGCCTAGCCAGTCTCCAGATCTCAACCCCATAGAAAACCTTTGGAGGGAGTTGAAAGTCCGTGTTGCCCAGCGACAGCCCCAAAACATCACTGCTCTAGAGGAGATCTGCATGGAGGAATGGGCCAACATACCAGCAACAGTGTGTGCCAACCTTGTGAAGACTTACAGAAAACGTTTGACCTCTGTCATTGCCAACAAAGGATATATGACAAAGTATTGAGATGAACTTTTGATATTGACCAAATACTTATTTTCCACCATAATTTGCAAATAAATTCTTTCCGAATCAGACAATGTGATTGTCTGGATTTGTTTTCTCATTTTGTCTCTCCTAGTTGAGGTCTACCTATGATGTCAATTACAGGCCTCTCTCATCTTTTTAAGTGGGAGAACTTGCACAATTGGTGGCTGACTAAATACTTTTTTGCCCCACTGTATGAGTGATTCCACCACATGTTGTACAACGAGAGAAAGTCTATACGTCGAGGCCCGGATATAGAAAACATTGCACAGGTCTTATTTGAGCGCCAATCATATGCCCCAACCAGAGCCCAGCATTTATAACCCTTACTTGACAAAACAGCCTTTTGGGACCTTAAACAACAGTCCTACCTCCTTCAGGGCACTAATAAATATGTAGCCAACAGAACTGCCAAGTTTATAGTCAAAGCTGTTCAGCTGAGAGCTCGTTACATAGAACAGATCAGTGTCACATGTAAAGGTGATGTCTCGATCTGAATACACTTTGTTCTATACTTTGGTATATTTATATCTATTTTATCCTTTTGTTGACACTGCATCTTAATACAATCAATTGACTAATCAATACATTAACTAACTAGCTTAATACTGGCCAGACTCATTGTTTTGCAAATTGATCATTCTTTGTGTGTTGTACATACATGCAATGACTGGAGGGAGGGTGCTAGGTTCCAAACAAATACATACTTTTTAAGATGCAGGATTTGAAATTCATAAGGACACTTTTACATCATCCATCAGCACCATTTTTACTGCACTGGAGTAACTAAAATCTGCTCCATATAAATGGGATGCTTTGGATGCCTGCTGGTCCCATATCAAAGAAAGGGGAGAAATAGACAGTTGTCTTGTCAGTTTCATCTCAGCTTCATTTTTGTGGCTACTGAGGAAATGCTGCAAACCCTCCTGCAAGCATTCTCCTTAACGGACCTGCTAAGGCAGCTGAAACTTGGGATTTGGGAAGAGTCAAGAGTTTCCTCCAGTGGAGAAAGAAATCTAAAAACTCTTCAGAGCTTCACTCTTGCCATAAGATTCCTTTGGAATTTGGGTTATACCTAGGCTGACAATATTTCAGGATTGCAAAACGGGACAGGGTCTTATGTAATATTCCGTATTCATGAAAAAGACAGGGGACCCCACGATTGGCTCCCGCCTGCAAACCCCGCCCCCTGTCCGCGCGATTGGCTCCCGCCTGCAAACTCTGTCCCTGGTCCGCGTGATTGGCTCCCGCTTGCAAACCCCGCCCCCCGGTCCGTGCTCCGGCTTGGATCCTCCTTCCGCGCCATTCCCGCTGGGTTTGAAAAACGGGACAAAATTGAGAGTTTTATGAAAACAACGGGATGGTTGAAAAATGCTTAAAAAACGGGACTGTCCCGTTCAAAACGGGAGGTATGGTCAGCCTAGTTATACCGTACCTAAGCTGGAAGTGACTATCAGTGCCAATCTGTGAGATCCCTAAAGCTGTTTTTGAACGTGTACAAAGTCCCTGCATAGAAGTGCCCAATGTAAACAGAACTGTGTTCTTAGGACTTAATTGAATTGGTGTATATCACTTTTTAAAAAACCGTTTTCACACCCCTCAGATTTGGAAATGGCACAGAAACAATGTGTTTTTGCATTTTAGTTTAAGCAGTAGGTTTATTTTTTTTAAAAAAGGGGGGGCTTCTTGAATTACACGCTTAACCATTTGTCTTTTTTTGTCTACTTGTTGAGCTGCCATGTTGTTTTGCTTTTTTAAAATACTGTTGTGTTTTTACTCTTTGGCTTGTAGCGCCCATAGGGTACTTGATAAAAAATGTCCTTTGCAGCAATTAAAGCATTTCGTGGACTAGGAAAATAAATCTATCTTGATGGCTGTGAAAATAAGTTGAATTTCAGTTTTCCGTAGTATTTCTATTGCTTTGTTTGAAACTGAGGTGGGGTTTTAATGGAGAACAAATTTCAACGGGTGAATCATATCTTACAGTAATACTGAAGCATTGATTGTTGCCTTACTCATGGGCATTAATACAAAATATTTCCTTACTTGGTGCCTTGAGCATCCATTAAGGTTTTGGCTTTGGGCCAGTATAAGTTGCAGTTTTATAGTTTATATTGTACATTGGCTATCTATCGCAGAGTACTAATGTAGGTTTAATTTTAAAAGTAGATGAAGCCTGCAGTTTCTTTTGTTTTAATATTTATTGCTCTGCCAATATGGGGAAAGAGGGCTCTTTAATGTACTTTACTCAGGTTTGTCCTGTGAAAATAGACTATCAAGTGGAAGATGGAAGCATCATATTCAGTGTGGTGCAGACTTCTCCAACCCAGTGCTCTCCAGCTATGTACATAGATACTGTACACACGTATACTTTTTCCTTGAGTAAGCAATGTTATGCAGAGTTTAGAAAAGGAGAAATAAATTATAAACAAAAGAAATTAAAAGCATGAAATAAAAAGGGAAATCTAACTAAATTTAGTTTGCACCAATAGCATTCTACCTTTCCTTTGTATAGGACAGGGGTGGGGAACCTTTTTTCTGCCAAGGGCCATTTGGATATTTATAACATCATTCGCGGACCGGGGGCGGGGTTTGCGGGCAGGAGCCAATCGTGCGGAAGGGGGCGGGGTTTGCGGGCGGGAGCTCCTAGATTTATTGAATTTCGAGTCCTGCCTGCGGTTGCCTTGGCAGGGCCAGACCAAATGATTTCGTGGGCCAGACGTTCCCCACCCCTGGTATAGGAGAACAATAGCAGCATTCTTCCAGTTCCCAGCACAGTCTTCAACAAGTTGCATAGCCCTTCCCTGAGCAAACCACATCCATATTTTAACTATTCAGACCATGAACAGTTGCAGCCTTACTGTTTTTCAATATTATCATGGCATTTATGTCTTTTATAATTTTTCCTTTGACATTAACATTTGTAGCTTTAGTGTTGATTTTGTCGAGTATCACTGTATTCCAATACAAATCTCTCAAATACTTCTTCTAGCATTCCCTCACTTCAGTTTCATCCCAAATCATTTATTTTTAGTTCTATTCACCCTACCGGAGGCTCCTTATTTAGCCTCTTCACCCACGCTCGAAATATTTTTAAAATTTCCATCAAAATAGCTCTGCAGTTTCTGGTTTTTTAAAAATCTCAATTATTCCTTGCTCTCTTTGACTACATTCTTTGCAACCATCTTTTTCTTTTATAGGTATTGTCCAATATCTTTCATCATTTTTTGCAGCAATAATTCTCAAAGATGTTTCTCTCCCATCCACAGGCTCTTTCACATCATGATTTCACCAAGCATCCTTTCTCATATTTTTTACGGCTATGTCCATATGTATCAGAAGAAACTGGGTCCTTAGAGCATGCTTTTTTACAATGTAAATTTAGTCTGCGTGCTAAGCTACTCCAGCCTTTATTTAAAAAATAGCCTGGCAAAACAGATGGATTTTTACATATGAAATATCTCCCTGCAGACAGAAACCTTAAACGTATCTATTTAATTGCAGAATTTCGCTTTTTACCCACCAGGATGTGCCACGTTAGTGTTAATGCAGTGAGATAAGGACCTAGTCTGACACTGGCAGCAACTACACATTCTATAATGTTATTTTTTTTCACTCTCAACCAAGGACGTCTACATCCACTTTCCATTCATTACTTTGGAAGATTAATCTGCCTTCTAATACTTTTTCATAGAAGACCCATTTTCTCCTTCTGCAGTCAGCCTACTTTTATTCTTGTGCCTTTCACTTCTTTGCTTGTCTTTCATATCCACTTGTTCCCACATGTCCGCTCTTGATCCTCCCCCCAAAAATGGCCTCATCAGGCTTGTACACTTCACTATTCCTCTTGGTCTTTTGTTATAACCACTAGGCCAGTTTGGTTATTTTCAGTGTGAGTTCTAGTTGCGCCTTAGGCATGAAAGCCGGCTGAGTGACCTTGGGCCGGTCCCTGTCTCTCAGCTCTAGGAAGGAGCCAATGGCAAACCAGGAGACAGAGAGTTCTAGTCCCGCCTTAGGCATCAAAGCTGGCTGGGTGACCTTGGGCCAGTCCCTGTGTCTCAGCCCAAGGAAGGAGCCAATGGGAAACCAGGAGACTGTGAGTTCTAGTCCCGCCTTAGGCACGGAAGCCAGCTGGGTGACCTTGGGCCAGTCCCTGTCTCTCAGGCCTAGGAAGGAGCCAATGGGAAACCAGGAGGCTGAGAGTTCTAGTCCCGCCTGAGTCATGAAAGCCAGCTGGGTGACCTTGGGCCAGTCCCTGTCTCTCAGGCCTAGGAAGGAGCCAATGGGAAACCAGGAGGCTGAGAGTTCTAGTCCCGCCTTAGGCACGGAAGCCAGCTGGGTGACCTTGGGCCAGTCCCTGTCTCTCAGGCCTAGGAAGGAGCCAATGGGGAACCAGGAGGCTGAGAGTTCTAGTCCCGCCTTAGGCACGGAAGCCAGCTGGGTGACCGTGGGCCAGTCCCTGTCTCTCAGCCCTAGGAAGGAGCCAATGGGAAACCAGGAGACTGAGAGTTCTAGTCCCGCCTGAGGCATGAAAGCCGGCTGGGTGACCTTGGGCCAGTCACTCTCTCTCAGCCCAACTTACCTCACAGGGTTGTTGTGGGGAAAATAGGAGGAGGAAGGAGTATTAGGTATGTTCCCCGCCTTGAGTTATTTATAAGAATAATAAAGGTGGGGTAAAAATTAATTAAATAATAAAATAATAAACAAGCAACTCAATCATGCTTTTAGGTTTATATTCACTCTTTTGTTGTGGATTTGTATGAATAGACTTATACTTAAGCCAGATATTTGAAGCAATTTTCTCAGCAGTTTTAAATCAAACTTCTAGTTCCTTCTAGGTATCAAAATAGCCTAGTCACTTTCCTGTAGTCTCTCAGACTGAAAATGCTACATAAAAATAAATCTCCACTCTCTACAGATCTTCATCATGATGAAGAGTTTTGTCAACGCTAAGAATAGTTCATGGAAAACCTTATTCATTCTTGATTAGAAGTTGAATCCTGTTTCTAGCCTTAGTTTGGATTGGCCATAAGAGGAAATTGGAAGAGGTGGAGGAAATGTGGACACTTCTAAATGTAATTTGAGGGATTAGGAGAGTGACATCTGCCTTCGCTCTTACATAGAACTCACTTTTCTTGTCTCATAGTGTCCGTCTTCTCACAATGATGTTGAAATGATAAAGCATTTTCCATTCTTATGAGATTAAAGCTGCAGTCCTAATCATATTTGAATTGTAATATTATGTATTTCACTGACTTATTATTAGTTGCCTTTATGCTGGGTTTTCAGAATGACTTGCAAGGAGCAGTAAAGATTTTTGAATACTAAAAAGTTGGGATTGTTACAATCTTGCCAAGAGTCTTGGGGTTATGGGATTTCTTTTACAGTATTCTAAGGCTTATCTTCATCCACTCTAGTTTTTCTTTAAATTTTAAGATTTCATGTCTCTCACTTTGAAAGGAAGTTAATAACCTTCTTGTGGATTTATTTTCAGTGGGACCTACTGTATAAAACAATTGCTTATGTTCCCTCTTGGGAAGTTATTTTGCTGCCAAATTAAATGAGTATCACCAACATCTAAGTAAAAAAGAATGCTATGGTATGAAGGCAATTTATAGTTTTCATCAGCCACACCTTTTTGGTATTTCATTACATCCCCCACAGTTTCTCTTCCAATCTTTTCCCCTGCCACTGAATTCAGTCCTCAGTGGGTTGTACTTTTTCCTTATTTTTTCTCATTGCCCTGAAATGGGTGACACCTCCCTTTTACTTCCAGTAAGCCTCCTAACTCAACACTTCAGTGTGCAGCAGGGGATGACAGCATTTTCAGTTGCTCATTTCCACTCAATGGCATAGGAACTAAATAAATAACAATTGTGATCTTAGCTTCCAAGATCTAGTGTGATCTTGCATAGGAACCTCATCAGATTTCAGCATTCTGCTTAAAATCTTGCAAAATGTAGGGGAAAATATGCAAATCTTATGAGATTTGCTGGTTAGTGGCCTTTTGGCCATTTGAAACAATTTTTATAAGAATTTTTAAAAATCGTACTTAATTTTGTGACCTTGCATTCACCTGGTGCCTGTGGATGCTATGTTGTTGATCTTCCTATAATATGATTAAAAGTGTGTTTAAAAATGAGATACTTGTACTTTTAAAACAATTAAATATTAACATATTCTAAGCAATGATCACTTTTGGTGATTAAATCCTTTTATATGTGTGCAATAAATATTTAAATGAAAAAAAGCAGTGTTTTACTTCAGAAGACTGAATTTCTTTTTGAACTGCTGGTTGCTTGTAGATGTGATATTTCTTGAATAAAGCATGGAACATAATTTTGTCATCATTGCAGCGTATCAGCTGGACAGCACTAAAGATAACAATTCAGAAAAGAAAGCAACTCTTGAAATAACCACAGTGGCAATAATTTAAAAAAAAAACTGAATCTGTGCAGCATTGATTTAAACAATACACATAAACTTTCTTAACCCAAAATTGGAACTAAACAGGAAAAAAAAACCCTTAATACACAATAGACTGCACACTGTGCAAAACTGAACTCTCTCTCACAAAAGCAACATGGGATTTTCTATAATTAACCTACTTATAGGCTGTGAGTGCACAATATGCTTAATTTAGTGGTGATTGTTATTAATTTTATTTATACACTGCTCTTCCTCCCAAAGGGAGCCTGAATTGACACATTTTCAGGATTCCCACAATATATTCAACCATAGATTACCCTAAATGGGCTTGGTTTATACAATATATTAAGCCACAAAAAAGGAACCAAGGTCAACGCTAGTCAAGCTTAGCATGTTTATATATTTATTTGTTACGAGTTATGAAGTGATTTTTCTACAGGAACTATTGTGTCTTTAACCTGCTTAAGCAGGTTGCACGAATCAGCCACACTGTTTGGCAGCCCTGTGCGTAGTTCTTCCTTCTTCCCAACTCTTGTCTGAATCCCTTCCAGACCTTCACTTCCCAGATAAGATTGCAAGTGCTCCTTCAAACCTCCTATTTCCCCTCCGCCCCCCCCCCCCAAATCTTTTTACATTATTCTACAATAATTGTTTAACAGCATATCTCTCCTTGAGTACATTCAAAGTATCTTTGGAGAAGGAAAGTTTGCAACCAGGAGAGCATGTCAGTTCTATGGAACCATCACATAATATGATTGTGACGTTCTTAAGAGTAGATGGAAGATCTGGGTTTTTCTTCCTGTCTTGTAATATTGGAAAACAGGTCATGCATTATTTCAAGGAGTGGAAACTACAGATGGACTATTAGAGAATTGCAAGAAAGGTGAAATCTACATGAAGATCGGAAGATTGGATTATAGAAATTGAAGTGTATATGGCAAAGAAAAGTTTAGGTGTATTGTATGAAAGACTAACATTTAAAGCAAATTATTGTATCTAAAGACCAAAGACAGATTGGAGGCCATCTATTTCTTATATTTCTTTTCTTTATTATTTTTCTTGACTTCACTTTTCTTTTACTTCTTTCTTTCTTTGTATTTCTATCTTTATTTCTTGTTCTAACTTTTAATATGTATTTTAAAATTCAATAAAATTTATATAAAAAAAGGAAAACAGGTCATGCAAGGAGGATTCAGGATGGATGCTGCCATCAAATGTAATGATGGACATCAGCTTAGAAGGACATTGGATAAATTTCTGGGGGGTCAAGCCATTGATGGCTACTGTTCTCAACAATTGTAAACCATCTGGAGAAAACAAGGTACTTTAAATATCAGTTGTTAGAGAGCAACAGAGGAAGAAGGGTCTTTCTTTCCTGGTCTTGCTTGCAAGCTTCCTAAATGTGTCTGGTTGGACACTGTGTAATACAGGGTGTTAGTCTAATAAGGCCCTTGGCTTAGTCCAACTTGGCTTCTTCCCTTCCTGCAATGACAGAGTACCTTTTGGAGTCAGTACTAAGTGGGTATGGGTGTGCTTCCATAAGATCCATCAGTGGCAATTGCTCTCTTCCACTGTTAATTATCCAGTATTCCAGCCTTCTCCAAGCCCTTTAGTTGCATTGGGCTTCCACTCTCCTCATTCCCAGATGGCATGGCTTAAAAGCATTGTTGGCTGGGAATTATAGGGATTAAAGTCCAATATTTGGAGGGCATTGGGTTGGGTATGCTGCCATAGCATATGACATGCCAACATATTTCAGCACAGCATAGATTTTAGAAGCTGGAAAAAGGGGGCATTATCATACAGCGTTTTAATTTATGCTGTGACCGTGACTATTTATAGACTTAAATAATTACTGTGCCAATTTGGGTCACTCTGCTCTACTTCTTTAGTTATTTGCTGTTGTAAGAGATAATAAACTGGCTACAGGAGGGTGAATTAATAGGTATCTCGTAGACCTCAGAGGGACAAGAATTTGATTGCATTCCTCAACCCCTTTTTCTGATTAAAATGGATTTCTATTACAGGGGTAGGCATTATTTCCCAACCCTTAGGCCAGTGTTTCTCAACTTTAGCCATTTCAAGGCGGGTGGACAACTTCCAGAATTCCCCAGCCAGCATGCTGCCTGGGGAATTCTGGGAGTTGAAGTCTACCCGTCTTAAAATGGCCAAGGTTAAGAAACACTGCTTTCAGCATATCCACCCTCCCTTATTGGAACTGATACGTGCCCTTTCCAGCTCCAGTTTACCGAGGTTGGTGGCTTAAGCTTGGAATATGAAAAAGCCTGAAGCACAGCAGGTAGGCACTACTGCTCTGTTGACTAGCCAGGGCACAAAGCCAAAGTACTAGAACTTACGCCAGGCCTGGCTGATCCCTCTACTACTCAGCCTCAGGTGGCTCATTAGACTATGTCTAAAATCTTTGACACTCAAGGGCAGGTATCCAAGTGTCAAAACTGACATGTTAATTTTGGAGGGCAGAAGAGGAGAGCCCGGGTGTGAAGACCTGGTGTCTTCCGGGGAAGAGGTTTAAAATGTCCAGCCTTCCACCTCGTGGGCTCAGCTGTGCCACCGCCCTCTTGTGTACAAACACACAAATCTCCATACGGGTTAACACAATTCAATGCATTGTTGGACCAGGTCTGAGGGATTCTTTCAGTGGTAGATTAAGACCATTAACATGCTCTTGCTACCAGTCAGGAGAATGGAAGGGAGGCTGGCTGGTCTGTCAGCTTCTGCTGCGTTGTGTAGACCAGAGGTGGGCAACATCAGGCCCGCGGGCCGTATAAGGCCCGTGGGGCTCCTGCCTAAGGCCCGCGGGGCTCCCGCCCGCAAACCCCGCCCCTTCCACGTGATTGGCTCCTGCCCACAAACCCCGCCCCCCAGTGCTTGTGATTGGCTCCCACCTGCAAACTCTGGCCCCCGGTCCGTGGAAATCCCAGAAACCCCGCCCCCCACCGCCCCGGTCCCCGGTTATAAATATCCAAATGGCCCTTGGCAGAAAAAAGGTTCCCCACCCCTGGTGTAGACTCTACCTGGCAAGTAATTTGTCATCAATACTAGGGGAATTCTTTATAACTACGCTTTAGTGTAGGCCCACCTCTTTGTTTCGCTTAGTTAATCAGAAGCAGAGTTCTGAAGAGATAGAGCCACAGCCATCTAAAGTATGTATGTCTGTATTTAACACATTATGCATTAACCAACTCCCATCCATCAACTGGGATGGCTTGGGCTGATGGGACTGAAGCAGAACACATACGGAAGGCAGCAGTTTGGGGAAGGCTTAGCTGCCTAAAACAGCATTGCAATTTAAGTACACATTAAAACGTAATGTTCCTTTTTGTTGCTTTACCATACTGTAATGAGGCATATCTTTATTCTGTTCTCTCAATATCTGTGATGGTGCGCCTTAAGATGCTTTTAAGACTGTGCATTGTTAAAGAGGATAGTTGGAACAAAAGTCTGTTTGGCAGTGGAAGGAACATTTGGGGTGTGTGTCATGTGTCTTGTTCTCCACATTAAAGGATTTAGAATTTGAGCTTCAGGTTTGAATTTCATCCAAAATATCTGTTTGCTTAGCATTGCTTAAATAGAGTTCCCAATTCAATTAGAGGACTTAGCAATATTATTTGAAATATTGGTGTCAGTTGGATTTTATAACTACTGGGATTCTCTTTTAAATTGTATGCTGCTTATAATAAAATACTGTTTACTGAGAAAGTTGTGTATGTGTGTGAGAGAAAGAGAGAGTGTAAGTGCATGGAGTTACAGTAGCAGCATGCAAAAGCCTCTCAACTCAAAGGACATAATCTGTCTGAACAGTCCGAGAGCTGTTTTAATGTTGCAGTCACTTGATTTCTACGGGGAGTGCCTAGCCTTGCAGTGAGCCTGCATATTTTTCCAAGAGAGATCCTAGTTTGGACATTTCTACCTTTGCAGATATCTGGAAAAAAGTTTATTGGACAGGCTAATTATCTGTATTACAATACACCAAAGTAGATGGTATTAAATATTTTCACAGGGGATGTTTGCAGTGAGATTTAATTGATGGTGCTAAGTGTTATAGACTTCCCATTTGATCTTATTACCCTCAGTTGCTTTTGCTGCACGTGGAGCATCTGCTAGCTGAGTAATCCCTACTGCATTGTGCTGTGTAGGACACGCCTCATCTCCGTGAACGTGATGTTGAAGAAACCTGTCCCCCACTAGTATCCTGGTTTGTTTTTAGCCAGCGTTGGCAAAAACACTTCTGAGACCAAGGGGGACAAAATCTTTCATTGCATTGGATGGAAGTAGTCTAGACATTTTGTGAATGCCATGGTATATCGCTGGTTGAATGAAGGATCCAGATTTTAGTTTTCTTTCCTCCCTCCCTCCCCAAAAAGCTAGTCTACAGTAGTTACATTTCAAGCCCTCCCATAATTTCCTGCAAGCCAGCCATTTAGTTTGGAGCTGATATTTTTAAAAGTGATCCATCTTTGCTTTGTGCAGTAACAGAAAAGGTTTTGCATATTCACATCACCTCTTAATTTGGGAGGAAAAAATTCTGCAACCTGACAATTTTCTAGTAAGACCAATCCTTTAAGAACAATGCCCTTTGGATAATGGACACTTGTTACTCTTTGTTTGATTACATCTCAATTATGACTTGATTGCAAGAGCACAGTTAATATCCTGGGTCGTTTGTTAAAAGGCTTCTAATTAAAACAGGTTCTTGCTTTTGCCTTGTGTGTATAAAAGCAGGCATTCTGTGAGATTGCTGAACTGTGAGCAAGTTCCATTCAGCTTGGGAAATGATACCATTAATTGGTGAGTGGGGTTTTTCATGGCAGAGCCAGCAATGCCCAAGCAAGTGCCAGTCTTTTCAGAGGCTTCCCACGATTCCCTGCTGCTGACAAAAGGGGAAAGCTCTCTCCTTTGATAGGGCTTGTTTATACTGCAGTCCCCTGCACCACAATCCTAAAAAATGTTGGTTTCCAGCGTTGTCCTTGCCTTTAGACCCGGTCATCATATCTTGCATGTTTTGCCAGAGTTAGAGGGAATGCTCTCCATTCTGATTATGCAGCAACAGACTAAGTTTGCAAGGAAAAAAGGCTCTGAGTGCTGATACTGATGTTAAGTAGACTATTTCTCTCCCCCTCGCCCCCGTGCCTCTTGCTTATTCCTCACCTTTTGAATTTAGTATTGGAACTTCTTTGAACTTTCAACCCAGATGAAATTTGATTAATTTGATTAATTCATTTGGATTTACAGTGGCTTGAGCAGAAAGGTGTTTGGGTTAGCTTTCTGCATTCCAGAACGCATTGCTTACAATAGCTATGTGATGTGGGTGGATTCTTGCTTTTCTGCATTTCTAGGTTGTGTTTATGAGCTTGCTGGATGATATGGTCACTGGTCTTTCTGAGCTGGCAATATGTTTCTCTAGTGTATCAGACATAACTTCTATGTATGTTTATTGCTGTTGAAAAGTACATTTTATAATTGTGCATGACAACTGCATATTGTTTTTCAGCAGTTCCCGCTCCAGATTTTTTATATGGAGATTTTTTTAGTTGATCTGTTTTTTCTTTAAACAAAGGTGCTTAGTCCAGTTTCCACACCAGCGGTTGTCTAGTCTGCTGCTCTCCCTCCTGTCTCCCAAGGTCATTCCCACATGCCATTACAGTTCTCCACAGTGACCAATCAGGTGCTTCTGAGATACTCAGGGGGTGCGGTGGCTCAGCGGGTTAAACCACTGAGCTGTAAAAAGACTGCCGGTCTAATGGTCGGCAGTTCGAATCCCCGCGTGGCGAAGTGAGCTCTCGCCATTCGCCCCAGCTTCTGTCAACCCAACAGTTTGAAAGCTAATGTGAGTAGATAAATGGGTACCACGTTAAAGTGGGTCAATTTGCTGGCGTCCTGTCGGGGGTCGCCCTTGGAACGAAGAAAGACCTTGTGAATCCCGTGAATGGCGGCAGAGGACGACGGATCCCGACTGACAACATCCAGGACGTCAGCAGCCGACTCGGAAGCGAGGCATCCTGGGACATGTAGTCCAATGCCTATGGAAGAAGAGTCGGTTCCTTTACCCCCTCCCTTAGCGCGCGGTTAAATAACATTTGTTAATATATGAATTGTTAATATATGAATTTCAATTGTTGTAAGCCGCCTAGAGTCCTCCGATAGGGAGGGGATAGGCGGGGTATAAATGTGATTAATAAAAATACTCAATTAACAGGGCTTGAAAACTGGAGTCTTCCTGGCAAGCTCCTACCCTGGCAATAATCACATGGAACTGAGTCAAACTGCTTCCCTTGGTAGCTAGGCGCTATCTACAGTTGCAATCGAAATTATTCAACCCCCATTGCAAATCAGGTTTATTGTCAAAATTTACAGACTTTCAGCTGTTTGCAATGAACAAACCAAACAAAAGCAATTGAAATAGCTCAACACAATGAATGCTTCAAGTGGTTTCCCCAAATTCAACTGGAAATGCAACTTATAATGACTTCTCCAGTCTCAAAATTATTCCACCCCCTGAATAGAATCCGTCACAACAGCACACATACTGTACAGTGTGCAAAACAGGTGTTGTCTCAAGCACACCTGATGCAACTAATCAATTAGTTGCACCAGGTGTGCTTGAGCTGGAACACATGAAATGCCTGAACTGGCTAGGGGTTTGTTGAGTGTCACGTTTGACTGCATGTTAGAAATTGGGCTAAGTCAAAAGAATGGTCCAAAAGGGTAAGAGAAGAGATCATCGCCCTTCACAAACAAGGAACAGGATACAAAAAGATAGCAAAGGCACTGAATGTACCTAGAGACACCGTTGGAAGCATAGTTCGCAAGTTCAAAGTTAAAGGAACCGTGGTTACACTACCTGGATGGGGCAGAAAAAGGAAGCTGTCAATGGCTGCAACCAGATTTCTGAGAAGGCAGGTTGAGAGAAACCCTCGAGTGACTGCAAAAGACCTGCAGCAAAACTTGGTGGCAACAGGCACTGAGGTTTCAGTGAACACAGTAAGGCGCGTACTAAACACAGAAGGTGTCCATGCCAGAACTCCAAGTCGTACACCACTACTGACCCAAAAGCACAAGAACAGTCGGCTCCAATATGCACAGAATCATATAAATAAGCCACAGAAGTTTTGGGATTCTGTTCTGTGGAGTGATGAAACGAAACTGGAACTTTTCGCCTTATGGATCAGTGGTATGTCTGGAGGAAGAAGAATGAAGCATACGCTGAAAAGAACACTCTGCCTACAGTTAAGCATGGTGGTGGCTCGGTGATGCTCTGGGGCTGCTTTGCATCCTCTGGCACTGGAAACCTGCAGCGTGTGGAAGGCAAGATGGATTCATTGAAATATCAGGAAATCCTAGGAGAAAACGTCATGCCATCTGTAAGGAAGCTGAAGCTTGGGCATCATTGGACCTTCCAGCAGGACAATGATCAAGCATACCTCAAATTCCACTAAGGCTTGGATGCAGAAGAAGTCCTAGAAGATTCTACAGTGGTCATCACAGTCACCTGACTTGAACCCCATAGAAAATCTCTGGTGGGATTTGAAGCAGGCAGTTGCAGCACGCAAACCCAAGAATATTACTGAACTGGAGGCCATTGCTCATGAGGAATGGGCTAAGATTCCTCAGGAACGCTGCCAGAAGCTGGTGTCTGGCTATGCATCTCGTTTGCAGCAGGTCGTAACAGCAGAAGGGTGCTCAGTGAAGATGCTTGCCATGAAGGGGTTGAATAATTTTGAGACTGGAGAAGTCATTATAAGTTGCATTTCCAGTTGAATTTGGCAAAACCACTTGAAGCATTCATTGTGTTGAGCTATTTCAATTGCTTTTGTTTGATTTTTTCATTGCACACAGCTGAAAGTCTGTAAATTTTGACAATAAACCTGATTTGCAGTGGGGGGTTGAATAATTTTGATTGCAACTGTATACCAGCTCATGTTGCTCTCCAGGAACTTGAGTAGAGAATACCCTGTCCTGATTTTAGGGTTTGAACCTGGGATATATGATAGAAACATAGGAGGCTACCTTGTGCCAGGTGAAATGGTTGGTCCATCCAGCTCTTTCTATGTCAGGGCTGCACTACCTGTGACCCCAGGGCTACATGTGGCTCCCAAAGAATTCACCAAGATCCTCTTCAAAATCTGCTGCTTGCAATTTTTAATTGGAAAAAACAAGGAAATGATTAAATATGGGAGTAATCCATCCTAATTGTATTTAATGAATTGCATTTTTATTTAAATGCAATTTAAATCAAATTTAGTTTGTATTACGTCCTTGCCTACTTTTTGGAATAAAGGCCTTGATGTGCTACTCAGAGATCAAGCCTTCCCTCCTGAAATGGTATGTGGGAATGACCTTGGGAGACAGGAGGAAGAGCCGCAGCCTAGACAACCATCATGCAAAAGGTATCTCAGCCCACAGAAGGAAATGGGACATGGGACGCATCACAGAAGGGACCCTCTCTAGTTTTCTGGAGGGTAAAAGTAAAGGAGGGGAGAAGTGCTTTCAGACTTGCAAGATTCTGTTAACAAGATTCTGACAATAAAGGTAGTGTTAGTACTCATGGTTTGTGCTTCTTGTCTGGACTATCTTGAAGGGCTGACACCTTCAGAGTTTAAGCAACCCAGAATATCTTTGCTGGCAGCAGCTCTCTGGGTTTCAGGCAGGAATTTTCCTCAACCCCATCTGCTGATCTGAGTTTTGAACCCCGTTCCTTCTATAGCAGAAGCCCTGACATTCAGCTGTAATGCTCTTCCAGCATAATTGATCAGGTCTATTCATTTTTACAGAAATCTTTCTTCTCTCTATATATCCCACATGTCCATGGTATTTGGTGTGTATATGTGCTCGATTTCTTACCCAGTATGTGACACTCTTCATGATATGTCTCTGTGTAAGAGATCCACCATTCACCATTGAGATTGCAAGAATAAGACCTGGCTTCTAAGCATTTTTTTTTAATGTAAAATGCAAAGGGTTTAAGTTCTTGGGCTGATAAAGAAACCTCTTCCTCCAGGATTCTTCTTTATCACAGTAAAATGACGCAGCATTTAAGTTTTTCTAATTCAAAGGAATAAAATGCTAAGAGACCACTATGATTCAAGAGTCAGTCTCAAGCTGGTGATGCTTTCCTTGGGTTTTGAAATGGAAGAAATGTCTATGTTACCAAAAGCATGTTATTACTTTATGATAAATAGGATACATGTTTTGAACATTCTATATTTTAATTTACAAATATTTTACAATCAGATTTAATTCTTTTTGTGTTGCATTAGTCTCGTAATTTGTCACCTTTTTTCTCCTTCCCCCAACATTTGCAATTAAAAAACTATGACTGAGAGATAGTCAGTTACTCAAGATTGATCGGGAGCCTAAATTGAATTTGGAATTGTACTTTGATTTCCAGGTTTACCATTCTGCCTGCCTGTCTGCCTACCTACTTATTAAGCTATGGCACCATTTATTTTTTTCCTTATAAAGTTGAGTTCCAGTCCATCCCATTTTTTTCTTGCATGATGTTACATTGGCATTGTGGCATAATACCAGAAGCAAATCATTATGTATCTGTACTTCATGTTGTAGTGTCTGTATGCACCAGAAGTCCTTGGTTTCCAGTTCCCAAAAATCTGGAAAGCTTTTGTAGAATGCATTTCCAATATGCAAAATGATCAAAATGTATTCACAAATATAGGCAAACCCAACAGTACCTGATATAGTGTATATTTGTGAATACCCTTCAGAGGGTCAGGAGTGTTACTTTATATTTAATAGCTGCTTTTTGCCTGTGTAATACTTGTACAAATGCATTGAAGGTAATTAACCAACAAAAGGTTAAGTGTAGGATATATTCTGTAGATCTAAGGAGGCTAGTTTGCTTCCCAAGAAGCGTGGACATTAATTTCCCTTAATATTTGTGCAATTTCCTCCTGGCTGGACATATACAGTACTTCTTTTTCTCTACACTTTCTGAATGCAGAATTCTACCCTATGCGGTATCTTTAGAGATGCCAACCATTTCTCTGATTTTTTTCTTCTGATGGGCCTTTATACTGGCAGTATGGATGCTAGTACCCACCCCCAGCATTCCCTTACATATTTGTTAGTTTATTTATCATATTTATACCTGTCACATCATAAGATTCTCGGTGGCTAAACATTAAAGGTTATTGTATTCTAGAAGTAACTTGGAATAGAAAGTGTTTCCAAACTCCTGTAGGAATTAAAGAGAAGGAAAAGAAAGGAACTTTGATATTCCATAAAGGAGTGGTGGAGACTGGCGTCCTGTATTGTCAAAATCATAAGTTTATGGGATGACATGTTGTTCCACCAAATATTTTACCTCCCATTTTTGCTTTAGTAAATTGAGATAATGATATATTATTATAGCACAAAATCTCCAAGAGATTACTCTTATGGCTATATGAGAATATTCAGTTCAGCAGATACATGTCCACAAGCCTCCAATAGAGATTGCTTAAAAGTAAGCATATTAGGATTCTTTTTTCCATGTCTTCACTAGCCTTATTTAATTCTTTGGAAACCATTTAATATGCTAGTTTTAACCCACTAAGCCTGAATTGGTCTTGATCCTTATATATTGTGCCTGCTTTAGTAATCATTTTAATGGAATAAATCCCTCAGTTTTTTTAGACACATTCCAGAACAAAGTCTCATAGAGGTATTTTTGGTGGAAGAATATACATACGTGTGTGTGTGTGTGTGTGTGTATCTTTTAGCATACACCCAGAGCACCAAAATCTGAATGGTTTTATTGGAAACGGCCTCTTTGCAACGGGATCAGCCAACTTGTTCCCTGCAATACAATCTTGTTGCACAGCTCTTGCCTGTCTGTGCTGTATGAAACAAATGAAAGACAATACAAGCCGATCTTCAGGGCAGGCGAAAAGAGCTGCATCAATTATGAGCCTAATGCATTAATGGAGGGTAGGGAGCCATTAGCCATGCTTTGTAAAACGCTTCCCCGTGGCCTTGTATCCGGCATGTTTGCAGTTGCCTCTGTTAACACTTTGGTGCTCCTTGGAGCTGGGGTGAGGCAGGGTGGAAAAGAGGGGAACACCCACTTCTCGATTGTTCTCTGGATTTCTGCATTGTCATGATGGTGCCATCACCTGACTCTCGGAACAGGCTGGCCTGACTTGAATCATGGGGTGACTGGCCATTTCAGCTGCTTCTGGGTTCTTTTCCATCCCCCTTCCCTTACGCATCCTTGAAACTGTGTCGTTTCTCCTGAATAGAAGTTCCTACTAATAACAATCATAAATGTAGAGGGTTTTTTTTCATTTGTTAACTATCTGTATAACTTGCTTTTTTTGTTTTGTTACAGGCATATATTCTCCTCCTGTCCATACATTCTGTGTCTGTTGTATGTTAACCATGTATTCATTTCATGCAGCAGTTTTAACTCCATGTTTTGTAACTATTGTTGTGTCGTATTTATACCCTGCTCCTTTATGCATGCCTGAAATGCATCTGTGTGTATGTAAATTGTAAAAGGCAGGCACGCACAGTACCATATTTATTATTCGGCGTCGTTAGACCGCTCCTAAATTTGATCATGAATTGACCAACATCGCATCTACGCCACAGAGAATGCAGGCATCTTATTTTAATGAACAAAGGCGCCAATCTGTACACCAGCCATCACTGGGTGAATGTACACATTGTTTCAGAGACTTCTGCGACTCTTAAGATGGCAGAAGTGCTTTGCTATGTAATATCGAGCAACCTCTTATTCCAGCTTCCTGCGCTGTGCAAAGCAAATTCATGGCGCCCTGTTAAGAGAATAGCTTCACAAACTGGTGTTACAATCTGTGGCCACGGCCCTGCACCTCCAGTGCAGCAGGCGCATTTTCCACATTAACCAAACATGACAGCTGAAATGGTTATTAAGCATGCAAGATGTCGGAAGTCATCAAAAATCCACATCAGAGTAATTGCAGTGGCTGGGGGGTAGTTGGGAGGAATGTAAGTCAAATCTTTCTCCTTGCTTGCATCTCATCTCCTTTCCTTCTTCCCCCTCCCCACTCTTAAATCTTACATGGTACATTCCGCTGACAATAAAATATCCTTCGGTAACCTATAGACACTCTATTCCGTAACTGGTTTCACAGCAGCCATGTCCTTGGTCTAGAACGCCCCCGAGCAAATGCCAGAGATGCTTGGCTGCCAGTGGTGTTCATCTGTGAGAACAGCTGCCTTCTTATTGTTTTGCTGCCCTCTTTGCTGTCTCAGCTATATCAGAGCTTGAAGGGTTTTTTCTTTCCCCCTTGAGAAGAAAAACTCAGCATTCGTACCAGAAGAGTCGAGCTGCCTAAGACCAAATATCAGGCATTTAAAATATTGCAGCTGCAATAAAAGGTTTGTTATTTTTCAATTCTGTAATCCTCAAGTTAGGGATTTATTTACTTTTTTCAATGTATGTACATTTAAAAGAAATTCTCAGTCTTTAACCGTTCAGCATCTTCCTTATTGCAGTTACAAAGAAACCCATTTAGAAGGTTTAGAAAGAGGTTGGAAATTAATATAGAAGAATAGCCAATGATGTATTTAAACCATCATGTTTTTTTGCTTTTGTTATTTTTTTTCTTTTTAATAGGGTGGGGCATCTGTTGTCTGCTTTTAAAAAAAACCTCCACTGGACTTGCTTTCTTAAATATCTGCTGCTAATGTTCTTAAAAATCTAGCAGAAGTCAGAAGTATCAAGTTTCTAGGTGATAACTTGCTGGCTTTATTAAAGATACTCCTATCATCGGCTAAAGGGTATAGCAAAGAGACATTTTTGCAAAATGGGTTTACAACATGAGTTGTGGTAAAATATGTACATGTCTTTATTTTTAGATAATCTTGCTTTATATTTTCAAAGATTTACTTGGAAATGTGATAGAGGTCTTTAATTTTAAAATGTGAAGTTCATACCTGATCTTGAATTGTTTCTTGGTTTCCAAGAAAAGTAAATTCTCTTTTTCTTACCTTTTATTAAGCGAAAACTAGTTAAATAAATGGATGTGACGCTTGGTGATCATTAATAGTATTGGATGTAGGGCACAAATCAGTACTTTGAACTGTAGATTTCTAAGCCACGTAAAACGACCAAAGGAATATATTATAAGTGCTGTGACCAGCTGATGTGTAATATAGACACTAATTTATGACTGCTGTTGGACCAAGTGAACATGTGTAATTTTGTTTCCTCCTTGACCTATTCTATCCTAATGAATTAACAGGACTGAAGGAAGTGTTTCCATTGTAGACCTCCCCTGGTAAGATAAAAGTCAGATTAGAACTATCACTTCACTGAAGAGATTCTGCTCCAGAGACACGGAAGGGGCAGACTTGAATGTTTGCTTTATCACCTTTCAGAGCATCTTTCCTTGTTCTGGAAAAAACCTGACAGCTGGTTTGACAAACAGGTGCTGTGTGACCAAACAGTTGTATAGGTGTGTTTAGCCTGGTTGAAAAGGGCATTTCCAAAGAGGAGCCCCTCAATTTCACCAAAGAGAAAAGACAATGAAATGCACATGCAAAGATGGAGGAACTCACTGCCACTGTCCCTTACATGGGAGATGTCTCAATTATTCCTGCAGTTTTTATGCTATGTTTTTCCAAATTATTTTCCTTTGTTTGAAGAGGGTGGGAAAGCGAATGAGCTTTGGAAACAAATATATGGCAGGGAAATCATATACTCTCTTTTAGAATCACTGCTAGCAGCTTTCTTATTATAAAATCGTAACTGAAGGTCACAAGTGTCATTTTGTGTGTATTTAACCTATTTCAGTTAATATTTCTTTGTAATGTATCATGGGCACATTATGGAGGAAGGATTTTTTTAGTTTTGTTTAAGAAGCACATACACAGAGGGGTGTGGAGATGCATACTCTTAAGGGAGAAAATGGAAACCTTTTGTCTTTGGTAAGCTTTTTCCATATTGATCTTAAGTGGAAAAAGTTTAAATCTGCTATTTCATTATAGAAATCACATTTCTTCCCATAAAGCTTTTAGTATGTAATAAATGTGTATCGTCTTCTATATCCTGGTTTGCTTGTATAAATCTTTTTAAAATAGGAATTGATAAAATGTGGGATTACTAGTAAATAAATGTTGTAGACTATTTTAAACTGTGGTATGGTGTATTTCTCTGTACATGTAACAATTTATTCTATATGAAAAAAAATAATAATTTAGAAAATATCAGTGAAAGTATATGTACTAGTTTTAGAATTAGTACTATTGGTTTGTGGGGTTTTTTTTAATCTAAGCTGACCACCATCTTTTTAAAACTTTTTTTAGCTGAAAGTGATTTTCCACTTGATTGGAAGCAGTATTTATTTTACAAGCTATTCAAGTCAGTCTAACAGGCTAACTATTAATTTTCAACAATACTGTTGCAATAATCTATAATTGTTTGAATTTAAATTTTTCTTACACGGCTTTACTGCAAAGCATGAAATAGCTTAAAATACCTTAATCTTCTAAAATCTTAACTAGTGTATTGCTTTTGTTCTGGCTGCCTCTTTGTTGTGCCTTTATTTGCACTGATCATAGCAGCCTAATAAAATAGATCTTTAGCTTCAGAAGTTTGATTATGCCAGAATCCCCCCAGTCCTTCCAATTTCCCGAAAGAATGCTCCACAAATGACATTGCCCAAAGTGCTGCAGTGAGTATATCTGGGTCCTGCATTTTGCCATCTTCATTTAACTTAGTTATCCCATTTCAATGCTAGCAGTCGACGAAGGAGGCTTCGTGGAACCAGGCGTTGCCCAGTCAGTGGGCGTTGATGTGTGCAGATGCTGAGCACTTGAGATGTGCAAGGTGGTGGTGATGGGGGGAGCGTGCAAGTCGCCTTTTTCGCAAAAATCTTGAGGGCTTCCAAGAAGAGAACTGTGGGCAGGTAGACTGGACTGGGGGGGGGGAAGAAACACCATCTTTAAAATATCCATAAGCCTTTAAGCTTAAAGGAACAGAGCCTCTCTGGGCAAAAGGGTAGGTAGTGTGGAGCAGGAAAAAATAATGGGTTTTGAGCATATATGCATGACGTTTTTAAGAGGATGTGGGCTACCTGAAGTTCTTAACCCTGTGTACGTGCAAGAATATGCATGTGATAAAAATCAGTCCGGGGAAGTGATTTTTAAAAGGTGCAAAGTATTCCTCGCAGAGAACCGAGGAGCTGGATCTTAAGAAGTGGGAGTGACACGGCAGAGAGTGAAGAGGGATTGCCTTTTAAATCTCAGAAATTGAGTAGGAGGTAGAGTTCTGCTGCAGTATTAATTGCCAGGTGGGTTTCCTAATGAATTAAATAGTAGGATGTTAGACGTCCCTGGACAAATCTACCACAGTGCAATGGCAAAGTCATGCCTAGATCCATTGGCTTCAAGGGAATAGTATCAAATGCCAAGATTTCCTCAACAGCTAACTTGTTGGTATCTATACTATGAACAAAGAAACAAAGAAACAAATGGCAGTAGCAAAATTTGGTACCAGTCTCTCCCGGGAAAGGCAAGAAATGAGAAATCAAGTAAAATGTTTCCATTTTCTTCTGATTAAAGGAATATTGCCTGCTTTTATGGTGGTACCAGGGTGGGAGGGAGAGATTCTTCCACTTTCTGTATTCCTGCATGAAGGATGTTTCCACTCATTTCTCATGTTTCTAAACTCTACTTGACTGCAGAGAATTAAGGCGGGGTCCTTGTAGTACACACACAGTCAAGACTTTCTGCCCTGAAAACTTAAGTGCAGAACTAAACAGACCAGCAGAACTAAATACACCGGAGAAGCTTGAAAAGGAGAGGATTTATTTCAGTTCTTTTTCAAAAAAATTTTTTTTTAAAAAAAAGCACCCGGGTAAGTGTAATACTAAAATGGCAGCACAAAGCCATAAAATGGCATCACAACGACTTAAGCTGATTTAGGGCGTTCCCCTGCTCATTTGGAGAAAGATGCTCTTTCTAATTTTGACCATGTTCGCTCTAGATTCAGAAATAATTCCTTAAAAAAAAAAAACCCTTTTGAATCTTGTTCAGGAAGGATGATTCTAGGAACCTCTTGAAATTATTACTCTAGTTTTGGCATTTCCCAGTTCTAAGAAGGTGCGTTCATTAAAATTATTCTATTGGTCAGATTTCCTTGAGTTAATTTTGATTAGCAGCCTTATCAATCAAATTGTTATTATTTCTATCAATATTATTGTTTGGGTGTGGAAAGCTGAAGAAGTGGTAATTATGCCTGTGATTTTGCCCAAGGGTTATATTTTGTGGCCATTTATAAAATGTGCATTTCATTGAAAGTATAATATTAATGTCAAGATAACTAGTCCATAAGATATCAGGCATGTATTGCTTTGCATTTTCTGTATACAGAGCATGGACTCTAGAGTTACGAAGCCTTTTACAACCTGTTTAGATCTCCTCAGATTTCTCCATTTATCCCCGTTGGGCAAAACTAATTGTAAGTGCTAGAAACATTTAATAGCTCACCTCTTAGCAGTCTCTGTTCAGAAATTTCTGAGCCAGCTTGAAAGCAGCAATTGAAATGGAATAGCATTTGGTTAATAATTTATTTTGTTGCTGATAATATTAAATTACATGGATTTACCCCAAATTTAGCTTTATATTATATCCCAAATTTAGGTCTCGACCATAAATTAAAGTTCAAGTATGGACTTCAACTCCGTAGCTTTCCAACCTAATTGTAGCAGATAAAATCTTATCTTTCCTTTTTCTGAATTCCAAGCAACAAACATAAATGACATTTTAAAGCGATACTGTGGTCCTCAAGGACTGGGAAAAGTAGAAATTGGGAACTTTGGCTAAATATATTTATGTTTTGTCTTTTAAAACTTTTACATAGCTCAACCTTTGAAATAGAATTCCTTTGGTTTATAATTATAATGTCTCTCAGCCCAAGCTTCTTCACAGGGGTATTGTGGGAGAAAAATGAGGAGGGGGTGTTAGTGTTTAAGCTCACAAACAAAAGTAGGATATAAATCTAACAAATAAAATTATTATTCTTTTTTTTAATCCGTTCAATCGTATCCGATTCCTGGAGACTGCCTGGACAAGTCCCTGCAGTTGTCTTGGCAAGATTACAGGGAGTGGTTTGCCATTGCCTCCTTCCTAGGGCTGATAGAGAGAGACTGGCCCAAGGTCACCCAGCTGGCTTTGTGCCCAAGGCGGGACTAGAACTCACAGTCTCCTGGTTTTACGCCTGGTGCCTTAACCGCTATATCAAACGGGCTCTCTATTATTGTCTTAAGCAGAGAATTAATGCAAAACTAAGCATATTGGAGTAAAATAAGTTTCCATAGATGGTTCTAAACAAATCCTTAGCAGGCATTGTATGCCCCATTCATGCACTGTGCACATTTATTTATTTATTTATTTATTTATCAAAATCTGTACAAATTCTGATTGAACAAAATCACAAGAGGAGGAAAATAAGATCAGAGACTGAATAATGTTATCAATTTTGCTTAAGTGAGATTAGAGATTTTAATTAGCCAATAAAATAAATCTATTTTATTTACAGCATTCTCATCCTACTTTTACCCAAAAAGGCCCCTTGAGCAGCTTAGATAAAATCAGTGAATAAAGTAAAGGAAGTAAAGGTTAAAATGGCTTCATGCCATTGCTTTCACTGTACCACCTAAGAATGGTGCCCAGTGACAATTCAGATTAGTGCCACCTTCCTCTTCTTTTCGCTACACTTTTCCTGCAGTGGACACCCTTTGACATGACTTTATCTCGTATGCCCAACCAATTTGGAGTGCCCGGCTCCATTGCTTTGGGCAGTTCAAGCCCTTCTTGGCTGATTCAGACTGGTTGAAGTCTGATCTTAGACAGTACTAGGATTAAGCCGAGGGGTCTTAATAGGTTGTGGCTAAATTTTTCATCTGTAAATCTATGGTCTATATCTAGACCTGCCTCTGAATGGGATTTGCACAGGAGGAGTGTAGGAGATTATTTCAAATAGGAGGAAGAACAGGACTGTGGTGGAGCAACAGCCGCCAGGACCCCAAAGTGCAGAGCCAACCCACAAACTGTTGTTTGACGTGGCAGCATTTTCCAAAGCATACCAGTGTAGCAGTGGGCAAACAAAAGGCATGCTTGCCAATTCTTGCAAGGGATCCTGGTGTGCACTTTGTACAAGTACAATACAAGGGAAGTATCAAAAAACATGTCACTGATACGCTCAAGACATGGAGCGACAGCTAATCTGCCGAGGGTGAGCCACCGGACGGGCTGTTGTAGGGGTCCAGCCCTCCTTGGGATGTATGTCTCCTTATGGCCTGTCCATTAGTGGACACACTGCAGGACATGGAGTAGCTCCGCATCTGGAAATGAGGTGGCGAGAAAGTGGGAGATCCCCTTCACATCATCCACCCACAGAGAGTAATTCCTTGTGTAGTGCCTGCGTTGCAGGGTTTCTCGTTCGTGCCTTCTGGAAAATTGGACTGTTCTTCTGCCTTTTTCTTCCTTAGTGGATATTTTCCTGGTTAGGGTTAGAGCCTGGTGCAGCAGTAGGAAAACATGGAGTGTATCAGGGGCATAGAAATCGTTGGGCCCTTTGTGAATCCTGCAAGGCAAAATAATTGCACAACAAAGAGATTCACCTGGAAGCCCCTCGGGTCTTAGCTAAAGCTCTGCTAAAAAGCACGTGGAGTGCGCTGCATTTGTTCCTGATGGCTTCTGCCTCTTTTTTGTAGTCAAAGCAGCTTTCCAGAGGACTTACGCAGAGTAACTCTCTCTCCATTCTCATACACTCTTCTCCTTCTGTTGAGCTAAGTTCCAATATGTCCTCCCCCTCCAGGCTTCTTTGAAACTGTTAATTTTAAATCCACCTTGTTCTTCCCCATCACTTAGCTTCCAACGGTAATTGGTGAAGCACATTGCTTAGCAGAGAAATCAAGCCTTGTTTCTCTGTGTTACCGAGAGAGGACCGCTGCCTTATGCGTACATTTCTTATTCCTTTGCAAGCTGGCAGCCATGCAGCAGAGCACATGGAATCCCTGTGAGCTGGTATGGGGGTAACACCAAAGCACGGCTTGGTGTGATGTGATCCAGCCTTGGGATCATTTGTTTAGATCTTTTATCCCGCCTTTATTATTTTTATAAACTGTTAACTTTTTTATCAAGCTATACAATTACGCAAAATTTTTAATTAGATATATTGTTTTATTGTTTTTCTTTTTCCTGACAATGGATTGTTGAAGTAAACTATTTTCTTTTCTGTAAAGGCTGGTCAAAGACCGTAATAAAGTTATTCTATTTTTACAAATAACTCAAAGCAGAGAACATACCAAATACTCCTTCCTCCTCCTATTTTCCCCACAACAACAACCCTGTAAGGTGAGTTGGGCTGAGAGAGAGGGACTGGCCCAAGGTCACCCAGCCAGTTTTCATGCCTAAGGCGGGACTAGAACTCTCAGTCTCCTGCTTTGCCATTGGCTCCTTCCTAGGGCTGAGAGAGAGGGACTGGCCAAAGGTCACCCAGCCGGCTCTCATGCCTAAGGCGGGACTAGAACTCTCAGTCTCCTGGATTCTAGCCTGGTGCCATAACCATTAGACCAAACTGGCTCTTTTCTCCCTTCTCTTCCACCCTCATACCATTCCTTCTCTCCTTTCCTGGTTCAAGGCAAGCCATATTTCCCTATTTTGACCAACTTAGCCAGCAGTGGCTTTCATTTGTCCCACAAACTAGGAACAAACCACAGTCAGTGGATTTAAATAAAAGGGGGAACTATAGCTTGTCTCAAACTGTTAGGGTGGTACATGCCCAAGGCCCTTTGGAGTAATGACAAGCTACAATTATACCCGTCCGGTGGCTCACCCTCGGCAGATTAGCTGTCGCTCCATGTCTTGAGCATATCAGTGACATGTTTTTTGATACTTCCCTTGTATTGTACTTGTACAAAGTGCACACCAGGATCCCTTGCAAGAATTGGCAAGCATGCCTTTTGTTTGCCCACTGCTACACTGGTATGCTTTGGAAAATGCTGCCACGTCAAACAACAGTTTGTGGGTTGGCTCTGCACTTTGGGGTCCTGGCGGCTGTTGCTCCACCACAGTCCTGTTCTTCCTCCTATTTGAAATAAATCTCCTGTGCATCTCCTGCCCCTCTCATGGCCCAATGAGTCCAAATGCTAAAAGAATCAGGAGGTTGTAGGCAAGGTCTGTAATCCACTTGTAACCTTGCAGGTATAACAAGTGGACAGCTCCAAGCTTGGTCGTCGTACCCTGCAGGGACCTTGCTTCTGTATGCCCATGAGGTGGCAAACGGTTTTCTTTTTTGGATCCGCATAGAGCTGTATCTCACATGCATTGTTTGCATTTTCAGTGCTGTAACTGACATCCTAAAAACTCCATGGATAGAACTTTTCTTAGCCTGTTTCTGTGCACTGTAACAGGCTGAAGCAATTTGTCAGTGATTTAAGCGAAGAAACTGAACATCCAGTGGTGCTAAAGAAAAAAGGATCCTAATCAAAGCAGAGCCCAATGCGACCTCAAATTTCTCTTCATAGTAGTCGAATCTTGGTTTAAAAGCTTCTTGTAGGAATTATGTCACTTATTTTGCAGATGTGACCCGACAATGCAAATCACCAGATAATTAGTATCTGAGACAATTTTAAAAAAAAGTACAGTACATAAAAGAAAAACATATTTACTGTCTAGTTCTAATTGAGGGTACCTTTATGTTTCTGGGGTGATTGTCCATGGCCTCTTCAGAACATTTTCAGATGTTATTAAAAAGGGAAGCAACTCACCCACATTTTAATAAACCTGAAAGAGAAATATTGTCAAGTTAAAATCAGGCATCTGTCTTCCAAGGATGTTTCAGAATCGTATCCTAACATCAGATCTTGCTGACCTTTTGAGAATGACCTTTTCAAGATGTTTGATCAACAAAACATTTTAATCTGTTGGCCATCCTGGATTTTGTTTTTATTTTGTTCGATTTTCTAAAGATTTGGGAGCAAAACAGACCAATAATATGAGTAATGAATATCTTGTCTTGCTCTCATTTTATTTGCATGCATCTGACGGAGTACAAGTATAATTAGATGAAATATGTAATCAATGGAAGCAGCTCTTACTACACTAGCTGGCTACATATGTCGAATTAGCATTCAGATATGCATATGAAGAAGAATGGTGCTAATGTTACAGAGAGGTGGGCTATACTCAGGACGTAATGTGAAGGTGATCATTCTGACCCTGTGATCTAAAATTTAAACACAGTTATTTTGGATGGCTTTGCCTTTTCTAAATACTGTAGAGTGGCCTGTTATGTATCGCTAAAGAGGGAATGCATCAACAGCAAAGAAAACAAAAGGAAGTGTTTTGTTTGAAGAAATCATGTATAAATGCAGATTTAAAGATAATTGCAGCAATTGCTGTAAAAAGGCAATAAATCTTACTATAATGGGAAAACTGTAGTGTGGTGAACAGTATTGTTGATGGGTGATTTGAAAAGCTTTGCTCTTCAGATAGACACCTGCCTATTGTAAAGACAGCCACATGGCCCTTCTTCACTCCAGGATGTTCATTTCCTCTGTGTCATCCTAGCATAAAATACCTTGATATGTGATATTTTTATCATTCTTAACTATTCTTTTTTTCTTCATTTTCCATCTAGCTCCATTCAGAGACCAATCCCATTTTCTCTCTGCTGCTTCTGTTAATTCCCCCCCCCTTTATCCTCCTATTATTGTTTTAGTCTGGAACATACTCTTCCATCAGATATATGAGAAGGGCGGAAGTGCTCATGAGTTCATTGTTGTTGTTGTTATTGATTCTGCCTTTTAGAATATATGAGCTCTCAGCAAGCAATGCTAATGCTTCTTGTGTGATATCTAATGCTTGTGTTTTGCACTTGTGAAAGTGCAGATTGAAAAACAATTCACATCTGAATTACCTGCTTTAATGCAGTTCTGAATTTTTCCGACCAAAAGCATCCCAAGGGCGGATGTGACAAGCAGATCATAGCTTCTCTGTGTTGGGAGATGTGCATTCCCTTCTTTGCTTTACTATATTCACTGCAGAGTATCTGATAATGTGCCTGTCATGTAGAGTGTTAATTGGCCCTCTTCTGACACTTTAAAGGGTATAAATAGGAATGCCAAGAAAATCCTAGCTCTGTTGCAATAAATTAGTATCTTTAAATTGCAAGTTTCACTCCAAACCAGCGGCAGAGAGGAAGGAGACTTAAAGGAGGTTGTAGGCTAATCATAAGAGCTATATGAAAAGGAGAACATGATCAAAGGTGGTTAGGAGAGATATCTAAGTACTGTAAGGAAAAGGATATTTGCCATTGAACAAAGAAACTTTGTAGATGCTGCTTGCATGTTTCGCAAACTACTGACCTATTGTGCAGGTTAGACACTTGCTTTGTAAAATGCTGAGCTGCTGGATTCTAAAAATCAGATTAGAGAGTGCAATAACATTCGGATTTAAGTCATGAGGAATGTATGAAACTTGTTCCTGAATTATACAAGCATGCTACTTAGAGCAGGTAAATGGGAAGTGAATCTCTGTGAATTATCAGAACTTGGGAGCGGGGGTGGGATGTAGGGTGTGTTTGAATGCTTTGCATTCAAGCTTCTGCGTGACATCCAGGTTATTGAGGCCAGGCCTGCCAGGTTTGGAACTAGATGGCCATTTTGGTCCTCTCAGCAAATATCCCATTGTGTGCTTCTTCCAAGGAACGGATAGGGTCTCCAGTCAGCAACTGCCTATGGTTGCACATTGCAGAGGATATTGAGTTGCCTCAATGAAGTGCCTTCTAAGGAGCCTGTCCTTATTGTTGCAGATTCCCTGAGAAGCTTTTGGGGAACCCCAGTGTACCTCAGAACAGAGATGGAAAGCAACCCTGCTAATTTTTAAAAAATTCAATCAAGCTGCAAGCTTTAAGTATTTTAAAATCTTAATGTTGCACTTCCATTCTCATGTTACTTTTGGTTTTATTGTAGGTGAAGAATGCCATTTACTTTTCTGTTCTTTCCTGTTCTTTTAATGTTTTTGCTTTTCCCCTAATGGCTTCCCAATTTCTGAAGCTCTCTGCCTTTCTCTTATCCTTAGCTTTCCTCTAAATTTCTTTTGTGTCTATTTTATTGTTTTAAAAAAGAGAGAGATGGAAATAAGCAAAAAAAAAAGCACAAGAAAAGAAACAGAATTAGGGAATTTACAGTATCTTCTGAATTTTACAGTATCCCCCATAATCCTGGCTATGCTGGTTAACATTTCATTCATTCAATCAATCATTTGTTCAGTTTATGTGACTGCCCACTCCCTAGGTGACTCAGGTGGATAACAAGGATTAAAAACATCAAATACAAAGGAAAATGGAAAAAAAACATAATATAAAATTATAAACATAAAATAAAACATACTTCACTGGGGGCCAGACACACAATCCAGATAGTTACAATTGGGCCAGTGCCTGGAGCATGCCAACTCTGTCGGATCGTACACGTCATGAATAGTAGTAAAAAATATATGGAGTTATCAGACTGGGAAGGACTACTTCAGAGATGAATTGGTGTACCTCCCCCACCTCCTTCTCAAAGTTTTGATATGAGTGACTTTTAGTAGATTAATTATATTTAGTGTTCACAGCTGTTTTGTTGTGGATTTAAAAGTTGGCTTTCCTCCTCACTTGCATTATTAATTTATTTCGTTGCATATAAATCCTGCCCCCCCCCCCCCCATGAAGATGAAGGCAGTTTATCTAGCAGTCTTCATATGCTTATATACCTCCTTTTTTCAATATGGAGTGGAAGGAGGTCAACGATCTCTACAACAATCCATTACTTCAGCTAAACCACAATCCGCAACTTGGGCTAGAGAATGCACTGGGATTTTGAGAGCATATTATGAGCGCACTCACACAATTCCCATTTGGGTAGATTTATTTATTTATTTATTTATTTATTTATTCAATTTATTTATTTATTTATTCAATTTATATAGCCGCCCATCTCAAACCAGTGACTGGGCGGCTGTATATGTTACAACCACCTACATACCAAAGAGAGTAGGCTGTAGCCATCCAACTTCTGATTTACTAAAAATGCCTCTGGCACCTACTTGGGTCTCAGAGACGTTGTTGGCAATGCAAGCTAGGTTGAGGCAGGTGCTTCATTTTGCAGCATGCAAGATTGCCGTTCATTTTTTAAAAATTAAGAATTAAATTTGGTATGGCAGGGACCTTGCTGTGTGCCAAGGAACATATTGGTAGGCATATTACCACATCTCCATGCCACCATACTGGAGCCCCGGTGACTGAACAGAGAGTTAATGACTTGTCAGTGATTATGATCACATGGGGCCATGTTTCCTACCTGGAATTTGTGTTTTATCTAAAAATCCTTCAGTCAATGTCTCTCCTAAATCTGCTTCTGAGAGGAATATTGGCATCTTTGTTGCTCTGCTTTAATCAGACTAGCACATGGGAGATGTGAAAAAGGCAGCAAGTGAAAAGGGCTGGGCTCAGAAGAAATTGGCAGCCGCCTAGTTCTTTGCCTTAACCCTCACCGACTTTGAATCTTGGTTTGTTGCATCTGAATTCAGCACAGCAGCCCCTGTGTCATGCCGGCTTTGGATTTGAAGCATTTGTTTCGTAGTCTGGTAATGGGGCTTTTTTTATCCAAGATAAAGAAATAAAATCAATTCTGTTATTCTCTAAGGTGGAGGGCTGCCTGCTTACCTGGAATCGTCCTCTGGAACTAAAGTGGAAAAGGAAGTGTATAAAATCAACAACAAGCCATTTGGCCTTGTCTGTAGAATTGGCTTGGGGGCTCAGTCTTTATTAAATTCTTCCAAAAAACGTGATAGATTAATCATACAGAGCAAGGAAAATAAAGCATCTTTGGAGTTTAGCTAGGTAAAATGTTAGTTATGATTGCTTCTAGCTTCAGCAGTATAATCCATCCCCTTGCTGTTTGGCAGTTAGTTATATGTTCTACAGATAGCTGTATATCTAAGGACCCAGCCCGCTCCTTGGCTGAACCATTCTCTTCCATTTTTAATTAATTTAACGTGCTTAGGCAAGCTTATTATCTCTGTCCATCAGGGTTCTTATAAGTTGATGGAGAGAGGAAGCAGAATCCAAGTCCAGGCGTAAGAGAAAATGAAATCAGGACACTGCCAAGAGTTCATGTGCTTTTTTTGTACTTCATTGAAAGGAGATTAATGCATTTCAATGCCCACATACATCTTACTGGCATCATTCTCTTTTTCTCAAGTGAAATAACACTCTCTTTGAAGCAAACTGAAGCAGAAAGTTGTCTGACCTTCATACAGAATTTACACCATCTCTCTAGGAAGTGCCAAGGGTCCATGTTAAGCTGATTTTTGATGGGAATTGTACTTCTCCCCACAGGGATTCCTAAAAAATGAAAAGGATAATGCTTTGCTGTCTGCCATTGAGGAGTCCAGGAAACGGGTAAGTATTGAAAGTAATGTGAAATCATATTGAAATTGATGTCGGTTAGGACAAAGGAGGGAAGACATCAGGCTTGCAAGGTATCTTTCTTTTTTTGGAGAAGCTAAGGACCCATCAGTTGAAACCGGACTCAAATTGACTTGGGCTAAGAATTGGGGATGGGGTGCTTCGAGTATATGTGCAGCCCAGGCATTTTGGAGCATGGAACTGGAACAAAGTTCTTTCACACACAAGATCCATTTTTGGTTTTCTCCCAGCATCCTTTTTCAGATCTTATTTGGGAATTCGGTGTACTTTTTTGCAGAGGGGGTGTCAGAAGTGCTCGTTGATTTCCTGCAAATCACCCAGATATTTTCCAGTGTTTTTCAGTTGGCTTCTGTCTAATCCTGTATTAGATTTTTTTTTTGGAGGGGTGGCACAACAGGATCACATATGTTATTCTCACAGCATATTGCAGAAGTATAAAATGGCTATGCCATTCTCTGCAGTAGAGATGAGTTGAATGTTGATTTAGGTGTCTTTTAAATCTTTGGATGATTTGAAGTAAATCAGCAGGGATTTTGATATTTCATTATCAATAATACAGGCAGTCCTCGCTTAACAACCATTCCTTTAGTTATGGTTCAGACTTACGACGGTGCTGAAAAATCTGACTTACGACCGGTCCTCACACTTATGACCATTGCAGCGTCCCTGTGGTCACATGATCACGATTTGGGTACTGGTTCGCATTTATGACCGTCACAGCATCCCATGGTCATGTGTTTGCCATTTTTGACCTTCCTGGCTGGCTTCTGGCAAGCAAAATCAACGTGATTCGCTTAATGACTATGCGGTTCACTTAACGCCTGCAGTGATTCGCTTAACAACCGCCTCAAAAAAGGCCGTAAAATTGGGTCAGATTCGCTTAATGACCGCTTCGCTCAGCAACTGAAATTCCAGTCCCAATTGTGGTCGTTAAACGAGGACTCCCTGTAATTAAAAAAACCACAGCAGAAAATTAACTTCCTTTCAATGCAAGATTGTAACGCTGAAATGAAGAAAGGTTGTGGTCCCAGGGAATGGAAATTTGTACAGAACGATTAGGAGGGCTGCTTAAATCTGCTATTCAAGATACATTTCAGAGTTCAGAACCCTTTGCTTCTATTTGGTGGATCTTCAGGTTCTAATAAACGTTGATCTCACAAGCTTGATGTCTTCCTGCCCTTCCTCTACAGCAGGGACAAGCAACCTCTAAGCGGGTTTGGGCCACAACAGAGCCTCCAACCTGCTGGAGATCTGTAAGAGGCCTTCCCGTGAAGTGAGATCACCAGAAAAGGCAGGGATGAAAATTTTGGAAAGGAGTTAAGGCAGAGGGAGCATTTCCTCCTTTCGGGGGGGGGGGGGAAACCTCACAGATTTTACCTCACAGCTTCTGCAAGTTTTGCCCACATACTTCAAGCATATCTTTGGGGTCAAAACGATCAGAAATGTACCCTCCCAACACCCTCTTTATGAATAAAGCGGGCTTAAGCAAAGACAGTCACGGTCAGCACAGAGTGTATTTTTATTTATTTATTTATTTATTGTGGTATTTATACCCCGCCTATCCCCTCCCTAATGGAGGACTCTAGGCGGCTTACAAGCATATATATACATTAATTATACAATTTTTACAAATCACCATTTTCACCGCGCGTGAGGAGAGGGGGTAAGGGAACCGACTCTTCCAGGCTCTGGACTACAATTCCCAGGATGCCTTGAGCTGGCTGCTGACGTCCTGTAGCTGTTGCATCCGGGTCCGTCGTCACCACCGCCATTTGATCTTCCTCTGATCCTTTCCTCCGGTGGTGCTGACTTCCCGACAGGACGCCAGCAAATTAGCCCACTTAAGGTGGTACCCATTTATCTACTTGCAAAGCTTTCGAACTATTGGGTTGACAGGAGCTGGGACTAGCAACAAGAGCTCACCTCATTGCACGGGGTTCGAACTGCAGACCTTCTGATCTGCAGCCTACAGCTCAGCAGTTTAACCTGTTGAGCCACCGTGTCCCAAAGACACGGTATCAGTGTGGCACAGGTGTTAAGGTGTTAGGATTTGGGAGACCCAGATTCAAGTTCCTCCTCCGTCATGGAAACTTCCTGCATTTTATTTATTTATTTATTTATTTATTTAATTTATTTAATTTATTCCCCGCCCATCTCCCATGCAAGGGACTCTGGGCGGGTTACAATACTTTGGGCTTGTCACTTTCTCTCTGCCCAGCCTACTCCACAGGGCTGCTGTGGGATAAGATGGGGAGAAATTCCGAGATAAGACTTCCTGAACTACTGGAGAAAAGGCAAGACCTAAAGCTAACAAAGCACTATCTAGCACGCTAATCTGCTTTTCAAGCACAGAATGGCATTTTGCCCATAGTGAAGTCAAGTGGCCCTTCAGACTGTTGATTTATAATGATAAGAGCAGTCACCTGAAGGGGGGAAAACAGATCCAGTCAGTGTAATAATAATAACATTGAGAGGAAGGATGTTAAATACCTATTTCAGTTGATTGCATGCTTGTGGATGATCTCTCTGAATTGTCCTGGTTGTTTTCTGAATTCCTATTTAGCATTATAGTGCAGTTGGCAATCTCTAAGCACAGCCTTCCCCAAGCTGATGTCCCCTAGGATTTGTTAGGACTGCAGCTCTCAAAATTACAATTCTCAGAGTTTTAGCCTCAGCACATCTGGAGCTGGCTCTGAGAACATGTGTTCTCATGCTGCGAACATCAAGAGTCTTATCAGTAGCAGGAAGTCTGCGCCTTCCCCACTGAAAAAGTAACACAATGGTGGTGGTGAAGTTGGGCTCTGAGGACGTATTCTGCATGTAGCATTTCAATGTCAGTGACTTGTGGCTCTTTCAAATAGAAGTCAAATCAGTCATTCACGTACCTTGATGGATGTTGCATTAGGCAACATAGATATGCTCATATATGAGTGAAACTATGCTGGCAAAGTGATTCATGACCAAAAACTAAAGTTAAAAAGGGTATAAGGTTTTATGATGAACAGAAATGGAAAAGGGATTCAATAGCAAACCACTTTTTAATTTATATTTATTTATTTATATTTCGAGTTTCGTCACCGCCCATCTCACTCAAAGAGTGACTCTGGGCGGTTTACAATAAAGCTAAAACAAATACAGGTTAAAATACAATAAAAACAGTATTCTTAAATAACAACATAAATACAAATATAAATATTAAATCCAAGATGGGGACGCTAAAAAGTTCTTAATTAAATTCATATAATTCACGGGGGCGTCTTCAAGGTGCTAACCACCCCCAGGATTGATTACCCCTCCTCCCGCCCCAAGCGAGATGGCAGAGCCAGTTCTTCACCCCTTTCCGGTTATGATGAATTTTCAAAAAGATGCTAGGTGTCTAAGCCTCACTTCAGTCTTAAATTTGGATTTCAAAAAAAAAAAAAAAAGTACACCCTTCACTGAAAACATAATGAACATGTTGGCTTGAATTTTATTTAGTCAATAGTAAAAGACAACGTTTAGAAAGAGATAATGTTGTTTGGGAGAGGTGATATTGCTGAATTTGGACAATATTTTGTTCCTTTATTTTTTGTAGCATCTGCACAGAAGTCTTTCATTATTTACATAATTATCAAAAGCCTAAAATCGGATAAAGAATGCAATATAAGTGACATTACAGTAGCAGTTTAGATATACCAAATCTGAAACATAATATTGATTCCTTTTCATTCAGAACAATTCATAGTATTTGGAATGCAAAAGATATCCAGTGGGTGTAAGTTGAATAAAAGTTAGACACTTTGTTAGGGCAACCTCATTCCTCTGTGATTTTAAGAAATTACATATAAAATGGGTTGGGGGAAAAAGATACAGTATAAATACATCCTGGTCCTGCTTTCTCTCCCTTTTCCCATTCCTTGATCACCCAAGTTTTTAAACATATGGAGAAATCAGGTCACTTTGAAGATAGAAGACTGTCTAGGATTATAGACTAGATTATTCATGGGAATGGGCTAAATTGGGAATTTAAAAAAATCCAGAAGAAGGCAGTATCAAATTACTACTGTATGTGTTTGAAAAAAAGTATATATTCAGAGGACTCAGTCTCAAAAAAAATACATCAAGAAGTTTAGGAAGAGAATTTGCCCAATCTCCTTGGAACTCTGCATAGTGTAAAGTTCTTTTTAAAGCTATGTTGGCAAATAATCAAGAATTAACTATAAACATAATTCATAGATGGTACTATAACTCTTAAAATTGCATTATATTAACCAACATTTTTCTGTATTATTTTGGAAAGGCTGTAATTCAGTTGGTGCATAGAATCATCATTGCAACTTTGCAACAGAAGATGTATAATAAATTCCAAGTTTATAGGGAAAATAATTGGGGCACCACCTTGTTTAAAAACAAAGAAGTGAATGAAACTTCTGACCAGTTGTGGATGACTCTATATGTCAGAGAAGAACGGGTGTTTTTGTGGCAGTTAGAATATTGGTTTCATTCAGTTCACTTGCTTTACATGAAGTGAGTTCATGAAGAAATTTTACATGAAGAAAGTTCAACCTGCTTTCTTCAGTGCAAAGGATTAGGCAGCCAGTGATGGGAAAGACCCTCTGAGCCCCTAAGGAGCTACTGTCTCTCGGAGAGATGACTGAAGTGAAATAGATGAGCATAGACATCTGCCAGAAGCTTAAAACAGGACTAGATGCTCCATACTTGGGGATAGTATATATTTTTTCACCCTGCAGAACTTCTTGATCTTCCCTTTGTCTCTCCAGCCCATCAATTCCCAAAAGTGTTTGTCCCCCACTTTGGATTTCCTAAATCAGTTCAACATGGTTTTTAAGATAATAAATTATGGGTGAAAATCATATTTAGTGTAATTCTTCTTTCAATGGTTTTAAAGTTTGATAGTGTCAATGCCCAAGAGCCTCAGTTACTGGAAATCGTCTTAATCCTAGAATGTTTGGGGAAAATGCGTTCGGAATCTGCTTAAGTGCCTGCAGTTCTAGTTTACAGAGAAATTGAGAAATGAGATGGAGGATGAAGTCCAAGATGATGATTTTCTAAGTGTAACAGAGATGCAGTGGGCAGGCAGGGGAACTTACTTTAGGCTGCGTTGGAACATTGCTCCATCTGTTCTGACAGGCAGTGACTCTTGAAATGAGGGAGAAGATAAGCACATTTGGGAACCTGGATTGGGACCTTGGTCTCCAATTGCTAGGGCAGATTATTCTTGGCGTTCCTCCTCAGATGGTACGGATGCTTTTCATAGCCTCTTTGCGACTATTGGAGTTTCATGATTAGTGATTGTAAGGGATGTTTACCCTTGGAGTTGGGATGACGGTTTGGCCTTTTCTCCATCCATTTCTCCTAGACCTTTGCTATGGCAGAAGAGTATCATCGAGAATCAATGCTGGTCGAGTGGGAACAGGTGAAGCAACGGATCCTTCATACACTGCTGGCTTCCGGAGAAGACACGCTGGACTTCACCCAGGAAAATGAGGTATCTTTTGGAGTCTGGAGCAGTTACGTTCCTAAAATGATTGGCTTGAATTTATTAACCAGCTTTTTGTTTTGAGGTTTTTTTTTTAGTGATTTTGTAATTTGCAAGCTTTGTTGTCCTCTCTGAAATAAAATAATTAAATTACTTATTCTCTGCGCAACTCAGAATTCTACATCAAGAAAAACCGAATTCTGCCACTGCTAACACTGAGCATATTTTTCTTGACTTGTTCTGCAGTTTTCCTTATTTTTGGGTGGCCTGGGGCTTGGCCTGAGAGAAGTCAGTAACTCTACTTCCCAGCTTCTGAATCTTTTATTCTTTATCACTTCTCTGCCGCTACAGTTCTAAAAGATCTTTTATGGAAATGCTTCACTCTTGGAAGTTGTTCTGCTGACAACTCACTGTACAGCCGCAGCAAGCTCCTACATTTTTTCAGTAATGCGAATGTAGATGAAGTGGTGCTGGAAAGTAGGTATGGTCACTTGCTGCTCTGCAGTGGCTGAGTTTAATGGGCTTGGCAAGCTATTTTGGAAAGCTTCCAGCTCCTTCTGGGGGTTATATGAACTTAGGTTTAACCTTCCTTTTAATCATACAATTCTGAGGTTCCTTCTGAACTGGTCACTTGTAGCTTGTCCTGGATGGCCAAATAGCAAAGGTCCCTGCCCTGCCATGTTTGTAGGGGTTGCAGAATCTCAGAGAAAGGGGGGAAAATGCCGTTGAGAAAGTTCCCTCTGCTAGACACCACAAATGGTTTAAAAGATTGAAACGCGATCTGTCATTCTGTTCTGTTTTACTCTCTTGTGCCATGCCTGGTATGATGTTAGTGTGTCGCCGTGAGAGCATCAGAAACCCTTGATCGGTTGTTTTGTTCTCAGCTTCAGAGTCAAAGGCCCGGGAGGTTTGAAGTGCATCTACTGTGTTAAAAGCCGGTTGTTTAATGTCTCCATTGCAGATTGCACTTATTCCCCTTTTCAGCAAAAATGTCTGTGTGAGAGACAGAGGCTTATCCTTCAAATATAATAGGGCTTTAATTGATACCTTGGATATGGAGAATCAGCTGAAAGGCACAGATCCAAACGCAGCAGGAGGGAGGTCAGCAAGAGAGCCAATTTCCAAGCTTTGGGCTGGTTTTTTTTAAAAAAACCCACACATTACACTTAAATAAAATCAATTACCAGGACAATCTTTGTAGTTCAAAGAAGGCAGCCTACAGATCCCACCTCCTTTGAAGTTTGCACAGCTCACTAAACTGAAGGGCGTACTAGCTGGGTAAAAGGAAAAATATCAGAGAGTCAGTTTAGCTTTACTGTGTAGTCCACGAACGCACAGATCAAGAATCTACTTCTTGGATCCACTTGCTTGTCTCAACTTCCTCCAATCATCTTCCTGGTTTTCCTCTTCTATATTTTTTGTAATACAGGTAGTTCTTGACTTACAACCATTTGTTTAGCAACTGTTCGAAGTTACGACGGTGCTGAAAAGGTGACTTGCGACCGTTCCTCACACTTACGACCGTCACGGTGTCCCCCGCAGTTACATGATCAAAATTCGGGTGCTTGGCAACCGCCATTATTTACAGCGGTTGCAGAATCCCAGGGTCACGCGATCACCATTTGCGACCTCCCCAGCCAGCTTCTGACAAGCAAAATCAATGGGGAACTGCGTGATTCACTTAATGACAGCAGTGATTTGCTTAACGACCACCACAAAATGTCGTGCAATTGGGTGCAGTAACATGATCCCTTGCTTAACAACTGCACTGCTTAATGACGAATTTTCTGGTCCCTGTTGTGGTCGCAAGTCGAGGACTACCTGTAAAGCACAGTCACGATCTATCCTGTTTCAACAGCAGCTAAGGAGCAACAGTGTTTTAGTGTGATGTCCCCAGAAAGTGGTGCCTCCAGTCTTCCTGCCCCTTTTGAGTGTGCTCAAGCAAAGAGGCTGAGCAGCAAGGGCAGTGCCAATACTTGGCAGTGTTATAACCATGCCACTTGGCAAGGCTTTGACTGTGGAATGCTTGTATGAATAATGCATGTTTTGGTGCTTGCAGTTTGCAACCAGTGAAGCTAAGTAAAGGAGAGGCAGATACGTTCTGGTTGGTGACTTTCTCTGCTGCTGAATTCTCCCTCAATTTGCAGTGGAAAAGCCAACAAGGGCGAAATAGCTTGTCCCAAAAATTTCTCGTTTCTAAACTCATTTGACTATACTTCAGGCTGTAAGGATTTATTGAATACTGCAACAATTGTCACTTGTGCAAAATCAAATGGCAGGGATATTTTGACTGTGCTGCAATCTTTTCAATTGCAGATCGATACAAGGCTGGGGGATGCTTTCATTTTTCACGTTGAGATGTCCGTACCGTGTGTCATCCGGTTTATACTGCTCAGTCACGGCGCATCGCTTAAGAGCACCTGAGCTGGAACACCTGTGTGACTTGGTGGAGGCAGCTTCCCAGCACTTTTCCAGCAGAATTGAAAGTCCTCTGTAATTTGGGCTTCCTTTCATTTGGCTTTCCCCTAGCGCCAATCCGCAGCTCCTGAAATCGTGTATTTTGCCAGGATTGTGCCGGAGCTGTGGAGGGCAAACACATGATCCTGGGAAAAGACACAGGTGCTTTAAGGATGTGCAAATGTGCTCTGTGAGCACCCCTGTGTGCCCCAAAGCACATTTTTGCCTTACTGCATTGCTCCAGGATCTTCTGCTTTTTGTTCTAACAAATTAGCGTCCTGTATTTTTTTTATCCTCAAAAACAGCTATATTCAGCAAAGGCAGTGTTCAATACAGTTTTTTAAAATTTGCATATTTTTTTTGTATCTGTGTATTTTTTTAAAAAAAGAACAAATTTCTAGATGCGATGACATGAAAGTATCTATCTATCTATCTATCTATCTATCTATCTATCTATCTATCTATCTATCTATCTAATTTATCACCACCCATCTCTACCTCAGTAGACTCTGGGTGGTTTACAACAAAATATTAAAATTAAAAAACCTATAAATCATTAAAATACAATATCATAATAAATAGAAATAGAAAAAATCCAGAGGATGGTAAGATCTTAAAAGGAGGTTATTACTAAGCTAACCACCCCCAGGAAGTATTTGGATTTGCATGGGCAGATAAGTAAGCATCTCAGAAGTTATAAAGAATAAACATTTCAGAAGGCAGGGAAGCAGGATTTCTGTCTGGCCACTGCATAAATACTGAAAACTGAAGACTGAATCAGGTAAAGTAAGGAAAGTATGCATAATTTTACTGGTTGCAGAATTCCACTTTTCTTAATTTGGAGGTGCTTAGAGAAAAAGTAAATGAGGTACTGTATTATGGACAGCGTACATAAATCAGTGTCTAAATATATACAAAATATCCACCTTTCAGAGATGCACCTGCTGCTGGGGGTGAGTGGGTGCAATTTTTGCTGCTTTTCTAAAAGGAAATTCAGCAGTCACTTATGCTGCCATCAGCATTCTATATGGAATAATTTGGGCATATTTTCAACATGGTTCTAACCCAGGATTCCTAGGGGAATGTGTTTCTTTCCTCCTGCCCACAGCTGGTTGTGTCTGTAACCCCCATTGGCACTAATTACAGCAGTCCATCGCAGAGGCCAGTAGCTACATGGGTGAGAAATGGATTGCATTAATTCAGCCTTGCCCATCACTGCGCCCAATTGAAGCATCGGATTTTGTAGGTCCCCAAAGTTGTGTACAGGTGGTCCTCGTTTAACAACAACTCGTTCAGTGACTGTTCAAACTTACAATGGTGCTGAACGAGTGGTAGTTACGACTGGTCCTCAAAGTTCCAGCCGTCGCAATGCCCCTGCGGTCATGTGATTGTGATTTGTGACCTTCCCTGCTGGCTTCCCACAAGCAAAGTCAACGGGGAAGCCAGCAGGAAGTTGGAAGTCACGGTCATGTGAGGTCCTTGCTTAACGATCCGTGTGGTCCTTGTTTCCTTGTTTAACAACGGCTGCCAGGAACTGCTGTTGCTAAGCGGTGCAGTCATGTGGTTTTTCAACTTATGACAACATCGCTTAATGATGGAGTTCCCAGTCCTAATTAGCATAGTTAAACAAGGGCTACCTGTATTGGGGAAGACTGCATTGAAGAATGCAATAATGCATCAGTGTCTGATACAAGCGACAGTATGCCATGTGTGTCATGACATCACATAGGTGATGCATATTAATTTCAATCAAGTCACAGTCACGTGCATCATGACATCGTGCTGAAGATGCAGATTACATCATGTATGTCATTTGCATGACAACATCATGACATGCATGTCACTTACCTCCTTCCCTGACCAAGAAACCCATGGGTGACCAGCCTTTTTGTCTTCTCTCAACAGCCTAGTTATGTCAGTGAGTTGCCACCACCAGGTCGCAGTTCATTGGATAACACAGAGATGGCATATGCCCGACAAGTGAGTACCCCATCTTTGTTATCTGAATCTCCCACTTTAGCCAAGAGTGGTTTTAGGAATCACTGGGGCTTTTCCTCCAACATAGATCTTTAAAATATGTGCCAATTACAGATTTGTGCCAATTGTAGCATGTATAAGAGAAGGGAAAGGCTTTGACTGCAGGGTTGGGGCCACCATCTTGGCTTTTTTTACCCTCTCCCTGCAGTCACCCCGAGTCTTGCTATAACAAAACTCCTGTGGCACCTTAAAGATTTTGTAGGTTTTGCAAAATAAAATCATACACATGTCCAGTCATTTTAAAAGGTCTGACACACTGGTCTGAAGATCTGATTTCAGCCGGCCAGACTAAGCTGCCCAAGTGAACCATAGCATTCTAGAAGCCCCATTTTATTTGAAGTTATGGCCATTGTGGATCATCATCAGCTATGAACAGGCACTGTAAAATGATATGCTTTTGTGCTTAAGAGTATTTGGGATGTTGGATAATACTCCTTCCTCCTCCTATTTTCCCCACAACAGCAACCCTGTGAGGTGAGTTGGGCTGAGAGAGAGTGACTGGCCCAAGGTCACCCAGCCGGCTTTTGTGCCTAAGGCGGGACTAGAACTCTCAGTCTCCTGGTTTCCCATTGGCTCCTTCCTAGGGCTGAGAGAGAGTGATTGGCCCAAGGTCACCCAGCCAGCTTTCATGCCTGAGGCGGGACTAGAACTCTCAGTCTCCTGGTTTGCCATTGGCTCCTTCCTAGGGCTGAGATACAGGGATTGGCCCGAGGTCACCCAGCCGGCTTTCATGCCTCAGGCGGGACTAGAATTCTCAGTCTCCTGGTTTCTAGCCCATTGCCTTAACCACTAGACCAAACTAGCTCTCACATCTTTTATCTTGCATTTTTTTTATCTTGCATTTAAGCAGTGCAAGTGAGGAGGGTATTATGGGGAGGATGGGACTGGGTTGCATTAATGGCATGGTGGAAATCTGCTCAGTGTTGCTCTGTTTTAGATTTATATGTATAATGAGAAGATTGTGAATGGACATCTTCAGCCCAATTTGGTGGACCTTTGTGCTGCTGTGGCAGAATTGGATGATAAGGTATTATTTATAATTGAGCCTAAGAAGTTATTCTGACTCTTTATTAGTTTTGATTAGCACTCTGCCGCTAAGGGCAAAGCTGGTTGGTTTTTAAACATAAAGACCTGCAAAGCAGATATCCTAGATCAGGGCTTTCCAAAGTTTTCCCGCGGCGACACACCAACTGCCATTGGTGTGTCGCCGTGGGAAAACCCGGAAGTGCCGCCATTGCGTCAGCACGGAAAAACCCGGAAGCGCTGCTGCCACTTTCGGTTTTTGCACACCGCCGTTGGTGTGTCGCCGCGGGAAAACCCGGAAGCGCTGATGATGATCAGCGCTTCCAGGTTGTGTGGCGACACACCAGACTGTGTGTGGCGACACACTTTTGTGTCGCGACACACAGTTTGGAAAGCTCTGCCCTAGATCAAGATAAATTTATTCTATTTATTAAGCCCTTCAGTAGATCAAAGTTCATGACAAGTCTTTGTCGCTGGACCTGGTGAACCAGCATTCTCGTCCATGTCTTCTCACAAATTCCCAGTTTTGTGAAAATATGCAACAGTCATTATGTTAAGTTGAGCCATTTGGACCTTTCATCTTCTGCTCTCTATTACCTTTTCTGACAATTAGCATCCATATGGGGATGGATGCTAAACATGAACTTGCTTTCTGGGAACTGTATACTTGTGTCTTATTCCTGCATTAGGCAAGCCCCATAAATGGAGGGGTATTAAAAAGAATTTGTAAGCTTTCTCTCAACTATTAATCTGTCAGATATTTTTCCAGGCCTAGTCCTATCTGTGTGTCGCACACACAGCACGCATAAAAAACACATGGAGTTCCAATTGCACCATTGTGGCTGTCATGTTGACTTCACTGAACACGCCCTGCGGACACTCTTTGCTACAAGAATTGCAGATCAGTGATAGGACTTCTTAATAGGGTGCCCCATTTCTACCCCACCACCTAAATTCCTGAAGGACAAGAATGAAGCTAACTTGCTGATGGTTCAGATTTGTCATGTCACTCTGACTTGCAAAGATGAGGATGATTAGCGCTGTGGTTTTCAGCCGGGACTGTGCCTCCTCTGAAAATACTTTGGAAAAGTTGTTTTGGAATTCTCACAAGCCCTGTGCCTTTCTGCTATTCAATAAAGCAACTGCTGTTTTGCAGGCTTCCAGGTTAGCCTGAAAAAGGTGGTTTCTCCTTTAAGGAATCAACTCATTAAAGTTATTGCAGCTCAAGGGCGCCATGTGCACAGCCCTGGTTTTGGCCCGTGTGGATGTATAATGGAGCCTAGCCATCACTAACTCACATTTTTAAATGCCATCCTGTATAGAGCTGTGTGTCAAGGTAGCTACTTCTCTCGTCTTGACTCACTCTTGTTGCAGAACATTGCTGACTTGTGGGCCATGGTGAAGCAAATGACTGATGTTCTGCTGGTTCCTGCAAGTGACGCACTGAAAATACGGACAAGCATGGAGGTGCAGATGGAATTTGTAAAGCAGGCCTTACAGTATCTTGAGCAAAGGTACAAGTCCTTAAATAAGGGGGGGGGGGAATCCAAGGAGCTGCTATTTGTCTGCCAGACTTTTCCTCTTTGGAATGATTGATTATCTCTGTGAATAATTAAAATCATCCAAATCCCTTCTGCATTTCAAAAGGTAGTGCAGTAAGATGCATATCTTTGTTCCTGTCTGTTCTCCACAAGCAGAGCTTTCAGAAATTAAAAGCTCAGGAAAACTTTAGATATTCTTTGCCAGGGACCTTAAGCAAATCAGTTTCAGCCACCATTCATTCACCTCTTTCTGAGGTAGCATGAAATGTACAAATGAAGTAAAAATCAAACAGCTAAAATTGGGTGTTTAAGAAAATGACCTAGTCAGGGACAGTACAAAATTGCACAACGGTGTATCATTCAAATTCCAAAATGCCTTGCCAACACGTGGGGTATACTACCTTTTATTACACATTTCGGAGTACTGTTCCTCCCCACAAAGCTTAATCACTTTGGAGACAGAGTTGCTGCAGTAACACAGTCGCTCAGCTGCCTGGTTGGAGGCTGGGCGAAGTAGTGCTGAAGGCTGCTGAGAGCTGTCACGTGGCCGAGCAGGATCAGACATGCTGTGGAAAGTAAAGGATAGGAATGGACATAAATAACACTTGCGGCATTATCATTATTTTAAGAATGTCTGAGCCCTCTTTGAACGTATTTTGAGTGAAACCGGTAAATGGGTGTACGGCCATCTTGACTGATCAGCTGTGGTTGATTCCTTGCAGCTACAAGAACTACACCTTGATGACGGTCTTTGGGAATTTGAACCAAGCCCACCTGGGCGGAGTACCTGGGACCTATCCGTTAGTCCGCAGTTTCTTGAACATCAAACTCCCCGTGTCTGTTCCGGGGCTCCAGGTAAGTACATCCAGGACACCGTGGTCCAGGTGTCCTTGCTTTACGGTGCTTCCTTACTCACTTAGCTGGGCAGAAATGCAGTGGTCAGGTGTAAATCGCTTGGCAAGGTAGTGAGTTTTTCTTCATTGGCAGAATGTAAGCAAATGCAGGGAAGATGCTGTATTGAGCAGGGATTTCTGCTGGATAACCTCTAAGGCTCTTCCCAGTGTGATGATTCAGCGATGAAAAACTGCATCGAGAAAACATAATGGGGGGTCTCTAGTGGTGTCTTTTCATTCACATAAAGGTATTCTCTGTAGTTAAGCCTTCCACAAATAAAAGAAGGGAGAGAGAGTGTTCACCAATTCCCTTCTGACCTGTATCATCTTCCATACCGTTCTGAAGAATCCCCCATCTGTCTGGAGCACAAAGACATCAGTGTAAATGGAAATCTGCTAAAATGGCTCCCCGCATCTTTGGAAGCTCCTGATAGATGAAATTTGCATTCATGAATATGCAGAAACAATTTCTAAAAATATTTGCACACAGAAAAGCACCTTTTCAAAGAGACAGCCAGGATTTGAATTTCACCAAGCCTGTTTTGTTTTTCGTCTGCAAGGCTTATTTTTATACAGAGGAACATTCAGTCCATTGTATGTACCACTTGCAGTTTAGGCATATGTTTCCCATCTCCAAATTCAAGGTCTTAGTTACAGTAACAAGTAACGTTTTCTCTGAACATTTGTCTGCTTCTGTTTTTTAGGACGGGGAAGTGGAAGGCCATCCTGTTTGGGCGATCATTTACTATTGCATGCGATGTGGGGACTTAATGGCAGCAATGCAAGTGGTCAATCTAGCTCAGCACCAGCTGGGAGATTTTAAAACTTGGTTCCAGGAATACATGCACAGCAAAGACAAAAGGTACTTGGGTAACGCCAGAAGAAGCCGGGCAAAAATAGGAGTGTCGGTGGGTGGCAGGAGGCAGAAGAATTAATTCCACAGAAAATCATGATTCTGCTTGGAACTTTAAATCCTGGGGACTTCTGCTCATCCTCTCATCAACTTGAAGAACAGATGGCTTCAAGTTTTCAAGTTACCTTAAATTAATGAGTTGAGGCTCTCAGAAGGTACAGCCATTTGAAAAATGGACTGTATTTTTACTTCAAATTGAATGTATCTGTTTTTTAAATTAATCTCTCTTTCTTAGTGTAAAGCTACATTATTTTGGTGGGGAAGACTTTGGATCTGTTCTTTGAATCCATGTGATCACTCTGCTGGGTTACTGAAGTTATATTATTGGTTCTGTTTCTGCAATATAAAGTACTGAGAACGACATGAGCCGTAGAGTTCAGTCAGCACAGGGGCATCATGAAAAAAGTATCTCTGCTGCCGGGAAGCTGCTTGGCTTGAGAGACCGCATTTGCAGCGTGGGCAGCTGCTTTGAGGAGAAGAAAGCTCCAAATTTGGCTGTTTAAAGATGCTCCATTTCAGCTTCCCTTTTTCAAATTGTAGGCTTTCTCCTGTCATTGAGAACAAAGTTCGTCTCCATTACAGACGGGCTCTGAGAAACAACAGTGACCCTTACAAAAGAGCCGTGTACTGTATTATAGGCCGATGTGATATTGCTGATAACCACAGTGAAGTTGCTGATAAAACAGAAGATTATCTTTGGCTGAAGGTAATCAGCTTTCCTTCAAAATTTTTGAGCTGCCATTGTTTGTTGGTATTTATGTTTCTTCCTCCTCATATAAAACTCTAACTGAAGATGGCCCTACTATTGTATCTCACAAGGTGATGGGTTTTAAACAAAAAAGACATGGGACTGAACTTGCTCCAACTGACTTCTACTGTATAACCGCCCAGAGTCCCCCTAGGGGGAGATGGAGCGGTGATATAAATCGAATTATAAATAAATAAAATAAAATATCACCTATACAGTAGAAGTCACTGCTCCTAAAGATCTCATAGTTGTGCATTTAGGTATTGGATCAAAACTTCCTGTGCTTCCTCTTTGTTTGTTGTAATTCTGGAAAGTATGTAATCTATTTATGGATGTTTTCCCATTCCGCTGAATCGTAGTTACTTTTATAAGCACATCAGCAGGGTTCAACCATCATTCTAAGCCATGAGGTGATTGGTTTGATTTTGGCTTAATATATTACACGATTTCCCCTCCCTCCTTGTGGTATATAAACCATTTTTATGGTTTCACGTATTGTATAAACCCTGCCATTTATGAATTAATCAGAAAAACCTGGTTAAACCAGCCATGGTTTAGGATGATACATGAACTACGGTGTCCATTTAGTTGATCTGTTCCCTGGATCTGTGTGGGTTGAGATGTTCTGACAGCTTAAATATTGCTGGATGTGCCCCATACAACCAGTCTATAGGTAGCTTGCTGGATGCAGCCATTGCATTTTCAGGATTAGACCCATCTAATTAGCTCAAGGACAATGATATGAGATATATTTTTAGAGATTAAGAGATGTTGTTTTAGTGGCTTCATCTCCAGGGCGAAGGGTCAAGTGGATACATCTGTTATTTTCCACTGACTTAAAATTGACATTCTTGAGCAGTTTTAATTATTCTATTGATTTCAATGAAGTTAATCCTGTTTCCTTTATTTGGGTATCTGGTTTTAAAATGGTAATTCTGTCCTACAGCAGACCACAGCAACTCAGCGAGGTACAGCCTTATTATTCCTATTTCAAAGATTACAAAGTTTTGTCCCAGCCTATCCTATTCATTTCTGACTGAGGCATAATGTGAGATTCAAGCTCCCCTGCGTATTAGTGGGAAAACATCTCTTTAAAGCTTCATACCTGGGTCTATCATTGCTGTGGGTTGCATCTTTGGTTTTTCCGTGCATCCTTGGCTTCTGGAGAGAGGCTGCGTACTGCATGCATCCATTGGGAAAAGAAAGAGTGATGCAGAAGTTACTTTTTCCATCTTTTATCTAGCTGAACCAGGTGTGCTTTGATGATAACGGTTCCAGTGCACCACAAGACAGGCTGACCTTGTCCCAATTCCAGAAGCAACTGCTTGAAGATTACGGTAAGTTCGTCTAAAGACAGTACCTGGAGGTTTTTGAAAATAAATTCTATTGCGCAAAAAGGTGATCCCAGATCTTGAGTAGACCTGGTGCTGGGACTGTTTAAAATGAGTTTGTCAAATAAGCTGACACGTCGTAACAAAGGGAGCATTCATGTAAGAGAATGGCATCTCAGCTTCAGTAGACAGTGAAGTCTTGGAAACTGGCAATTCATGACTTTTTCTTCAAAAGCCAGACTGATACCAATATCTAATGTTAGCAGTAATATTTAAAAAACGTTTATGATTCCATCTGCCTTGAAACATGTTCTGCAGTTTTCCTGTTAAATCTGTCCAGCTATTAAGATGCCCTGTCAGGCTTCTGGAAGAGAGGAGAGATACAAATCAAATAAAGAAAACTTCCTGGCACTCAGGAGAGGGTCTTCTCCTGCATTGCTCCAAGGTTATGCTGTACGGAAGTCAAAGTGCCTCTGTTACATCCAGTGTAAATTGTTGAAAGATTTTGACACTTGTGTCGCTGTTAATTTTAACCTGAGTTTTAAAGTTCTTCTATTCTGCAGTTGTTCTTTTCAATACTGCTAGTTGGCTAGAGTGCTTTCCAGCGTAGAAAAGCAGAATACCAATAAAATAAATAATTAGCAATATTTCTGCTTTCCTAACGTGTTGTGACAAGTGAAGTCTGCATTCTTGAGTACCAGCTGTAAAACGTTTTCTCCTTTTTCTTGTGCTTTTCTTCAGGCGAATCGCATTTTGCAGTGAACCAGCAGCCGTTCCTCTACTTCCAAGTCTTGTTCCTGACCGCGCAGTTTGAAGCCGCCATTGCTTTCCTTTTCCGTGCTGAACGCTTGCGTTGCCATGCTGTTCACGTTGCCTTGGTTCTTTTTGAACTGAAACTGCTGCTGAAATCTTCTGGGCAGAGTGCACAACTCTGTAAGTTTTGTTGGGCTGTTGGCCATGGCACTCTTTGAATCCTTCACAGAATAGATGACAAACCATCTAAACTGTAGACTGTCGTATGATAAACATGAAGAGGAGCACAACTCTTTTCAGTAATTAGACTGATGAATAGCTTTCTTGTACAGGTAGCCCTCTACTTACGACCACTTGTTTAGCGACTGTTCGAAGTTACAACTTGGCTGAAAAAGTTATTTATGACTGGTCCTCGCGTTGACGACCATTGCAGTGTCTCCACAGTCACATGATCAAAATTCGGGCACTTGGCAACTGGCATGTATTTACGATGGTTGCTGGGGTCACGTGGTCGCCACTTGCAACCTTCCCAGCTGGTTTCCAGAAAGCAAAATCAATGGGAAACTGCGTGATTCACTTAATGACTGTGTGGTTCGCTTAACGACCATGTGATTCACTTAACCACAGTGATTAACTTAATGACTGGTGCAAAAAATGTCATGAAATCGGGTGCGGTCATGTGATGCCTCGCTTAACAACCGCACCACTTAACAGTGAATTTTCCGGTCCCTATTGTTGTAAGTTGAGGACTACCTGTAAGTAGACCACTGGCATTCCAGTGACTGAAAGGGAGATGTTATGGCTTCACAACAGTTGCATGAATTGTGTGGAATGGCTAATTCATAATCTCATAAGGCAGAGGTGAGCAATGGACAGGTGACACATACCTGCCAGAATTCTGCAGGATTGCACTGCCAACATTTGGCAGCATATTGAGTTTTCAGTACATAATTTTTTCATTTTTTCCTAAATAAAATAAAGCTCAACATACCTAATTTGATAAATTAATGCGATTAGGCTTACCATACCTTTTTGAGAGATCAAATAAGGGCTGGACATTTGGGGGATGTATCCCTTCCAATGATGTCCCTCTCTTATCAGCATTTCTTTTCTTACGAAGCATGACTCCTGAGTTTAAAAAGTAGCTGTCCGTAGAGTGACTTATGGGAACAATTCATAGATCAAACTAATCCAATATTTTGTTCTTAGCCTTGGCTTGCTGAAAGCACCCCTAAGAATTATGATACAGTGGGCTCCTGGTAACAACAGTATATTGCCTGTCAATGAAAGTTTTGTTTCTGGTTTCCTTGGCTATTCCATTAACAGCTGTTGCAGCTGTTATAAGTCACCAAGACTGGTGACTGTCACCACATTGTGGCAGACAGCCAGATGAACAGCTGAGAAAAATAAATGAACGTCAGGAGAAAGAGCTTCTTGTCCTGCTTTCACGTGCGGGAGAAGATATGAACCTTCACCTAAAATCTTGTGAGCCCTAAATCTAAGAGCACTTTCCTCCCTCCCTCCCAGTAATTAACTCCTGTCTGGTATTAAAAATCTTTTAAAAAAAAGAAGTCTAAAAAGTTGAAAGTGACAGAACTCACTTGTTTTCCCAGTAACCATTTTATCAGAAGCTGGAAGTTAGATTGACATGTCACAACCAAGGCAATTAGAGGTTATTGTTACTCTCCTGGTTGTGGGTATTTTTTTCTTACTATCTTTTTGTTATTTAAAATTAAAGAAATCCCATAAACTCTGGGAGATGTCTACAGGATCTAGCTGTCTTGCTGCCCCTACTAAATCCTTTTCTGGTTTAGAAATTCTTTTTCTCCTCCACTTCTCTTTGTGGGTACCATGACTAGGTGGAACATGGAGAAGATACAGGACAGCCACTTGGTTAACATTCAAACAAGAAATGTCGATGAAGGTTCTCATTCAAACAAGAAACAAATTGATATTTATTTAACTACCTTTAAATGGGTTCCAGACAGGTTCACTTGATTTTACAGTCAGTCAGTACTTGCCTAGCCTTATCTCCCTGACAGAGATATTCCTAGCCTAGGACTCTGGCCTGTTTTACACCTGTCCTTCCAATTACACCTCCTAAATCTCTCTTCTTCCATCCTTCTGGAATTTAAACTGGAAGGAGGTGCCCCATGTTGCCATGCTTTGATTGGCATTTCAGCTACCCAATCATCAGAGAGGGATATCTAGGTTTTGTAGAACGTGGTAGAAATCCACACAGCAGGATCAGGATCTCTGTCTTACTGTCTTCCCAGTATCTTTTCTCTTCGGAAGTTGTCAAGTTAAGGCCTTTGGGGAGGTTTCCAAGTAGCTTACGATGGTGATATCCTTCTTTGCTTTCTGAATCTCTGGGAACTGGAAGAGGATTGCTTCTAAATGTAGATTTTGCTGATCATTCTTTCTTGAGCTGTCCTGTTGTGTGATATTTCTGTCATAATGTTCCAGTGAGCCATGAGGCTGGTGACCCTCCAGCCATCCGGCGCCTGAATTTTGTTCGACTCTTGATGCTGTACACCCGCAAGTTCGAGTCTACAGATCCCCGCGAAGCTTTGCAGTACTTCTATTTTCTCAGGTTGGCTCCTGCAGTTCTTAAGCAAAAGGTTGTTCATGACTTGAACCACTGCAGTGGCAAAGTGGAATCTACAGTACTGACTGCGTTGTGATCTTTGCTTCAGGAACGAGAAGGACAGCCAAGGCGAAAACATGTTCCTGCGCTGTGTGAGCGAGCTGGTGATCGAAAGCCGAGAGGTATGCAGGGATAATCTGGTTCCTTTCCTCCCATAGGTTGGAATTCCTGCTGCTTCAAAAGAGAGTTCTATTCTGCAGCTGAGAATCTCACGCCGTGCTCTAGGGAGCCCTGATGTTCCTTACTAGAGGGGCCTCTGAGGCAAATCAGTACTGGCACATCATCTTCTCTGAAAGGCAGCTTCCCGTTGTTGCTTCCACTAATTCTAGCCTTAAGAGTCATGCTGCAAGGCATTGGTGATCCATTCCTGTGTGGGGATTTTCTTTGAGGGTGGGAACAGAGTCCCTCATAAATCAATATGCAGAAGATCCCTGGAGGTACAACATCTGAACATCCTGTTTTCTGTAACCTGAAAGTCGCATGTAGTGACTTTTTTTCATTCCCTATCTAGAATGCATGTTGAGAGATGGGTCATACAGGTAGTCCTCGCTTAACAACCACAATTGGGACCAGAATTTCAGTTGCTAAGTGAAGCGGTCTTTAAGCAAATCTGACCCAATTTTATGACCTTTTTGTGATGGCCGTTAAGCGAATCACCGCGGGCGTTAAGTGAACCATGTGGTTGTTAAGCGAATCACGTGGCTCCCCATTGGTTTTGCTTGCCAGAAGCCGTCTGGGAAGGTCGAAAATGACGATCACGTGACCATGGGACACTGCGACGGTCATAAATGCAAACTGGTTGCCAAGTGCCCAAATTGTGATCACGTGACCACAGGGATGCTGTGACAGTCGTAAATGTGAAGATTGGCTGTAAGTAGTTTTTTTTCACTCGTAAGTCTGAACCGTCACTAAATGAATGGTTGTTAAGCGAGGACAACCTGTACTTGCCCAGGCCTTTAGTGGGGGTGATTGAAGCCCCCTTTGGGTTGTACGGGTCCATTTCTTTTTCGTTCCTGTCTGGTTTTTGTCATCTTTACCATCTTTTATTCTTGTCTATTCTTGTTTTTTATTTTGCTTCTGAACTCTCCAAAGTCATTGAGAGAGTCAGGGGTATATAAATTTAATACATACGTACATTCATTTAGAAGAGCCACATGTTTTCCTTTTCAAGCCAGAAACAAGAGAAGGGAAGTGGCGAGGAAGATCATGTCTCTCTTCCTACACCTTTCTTGGTGAAGCCCAGCATTTCCCATGTTAAACATCCTTCCTAAAAACATGTCTTCCAACAAGGGGAAGATTGTATGAAGCTGAAAGGAGTGACGTTCCTCGGACCTTCGTTAGTCAAAAAGTCTGCCCTGCAGAAGTTCTCCGTTTAAGCACTCTGAATATGGCCATTTGCAAAATCTTCCATTTTTCTACAAATGGCACGGACATTTAATCACAGGATCCATCTAGGAGTTCAAACAAACGCCTGCTTGCTGTGTGTGCATGTATACATGTAAATATTAATAGATATGCAAACATAATTATATGCAGACATATACTCACCTGCATAGGTGTGATCCAATAAACAGCCACAGTAGCACTGGGTTAGTCTCTCTATAGTCATCCGAGTTTGAGTTGGAATCGAGGATGTTTTTGTGGTTGTACTGGGTGTGTGATTCCTAGTGAGAGAAGCTATAGGTAAAGCAGTGACCGATAAACCCAAAATACATCCTTTTCATTAAATGTTGCAACCGTGAGTAGTAACCCTGGGTTTCAAAGTTGTTGAAGTTGTCTCCTTAACTCCTGTGTTATAATGTGACCCTTTTAAAGAAAGGTTAGTACAGTATGCAGCTGGTGCCATTAAACTCTGGGTCATTCATAACAATCTTGGGAGTACTGGAATATCTTTCCTAACTCTGTTTTTGCTTTCACTTGCATGGATAGTTTGACATGATTCTCGGAAAACTGGAAAATGACGGCAGTAGAAAGGTAAGTTCATGTATGGATCTCCTGCCTCCACTTGTTTTGAACAGCCAAATGAAATTGAATGTTGAGCATAAGGCCAAAATATTATTGAATTGTATCTCAGAAATGAAAGAATACACAGTGGACTTTCTGCTGTCAGTTTAAAAACAGGGTTTTGGTTTTTTTAAAAAGCTTCTAGTCCTCATAATCTACTGAGCTATTTAAGAATTGGAAATACTATTTGTCTACTATCTCTCTTCCTAATTCTGTGCTACTTCATTGCAAAGAAAAAAGTGAAAAATTCAAATTTCAGCTTCAAACCTATTTGCAAAGACAGTTTTCATAAATACAGTTTAATAGCTGTTGTGGGTCTTCCGGGCTGTGTGGCCGTGTTCTGGAAGTTGTGGTTCCTAACGTTTCGCCAGCATCTGTGGCCAGCATCTTCAGAGCGCAGGAGCACAGACAGAAGCGAAATCTCTGTGCCCAGGTATGGCACAGAGATTTCGCTTCTGTCTGTGCTCCTGCGCTCTGAAGATGCTGGCCACAGATGCTGGCGAAACGTTAGGAACCACAACTTCCAGAACACGGCCACACAGCCCGGAAGACCCACAACAGCCATCAAACTCCGGCCATGAAAGCCTTCGACAATACACAGTTTAATAGATTATTTGAATGCAAAATGGAAGTTGGTTGCATTGGTGTACTGTGTGAACACCTGTACTCTTATGCTCTGTAGAGTGTAATACCCTGAATTTCCTGAGTACAAAAGATGGGAAGATTGAGATGGGCCGGTCCAGCCCTTTTCTTCCTGAGAATGAATTCACATTTCAAACTTCATTGTGATTAAGGCTGATCAGGATTCTTATGATGACTTGTTGAACTCGGCAGTGCTTCGGATTCAGTTTGGAAAAGATGCTTTCAAATATGCAGGACCACAAACGTACCTGTTTGCGAATTGTTAAATCAGATTCATCTGTTTCTAGGATTGGGAGGCCACAGCCAAAACTTCCCACGGCAGTTGTGTGGTCTTGGAAACAGATGCAGCTGCTTTAATGATAGATATGTGCGCAGAATGGAAATTCTGTTTTGCTTTGAACTCGGCACAAGCCATTGCATTCCAGAAATTCTGCCAAATTGTTTCAGCTCAACCCACAATTTGGAAAAAACAAAACCTAGAACGCTTTGGTTGTTTTGGGTGTCAAATCAAACAAAATCCTGAGTAATCGTAGAGAGACCCTGGAGTGAGTTTACAAGTGCGAAGAACAATGCTGGTGTGTATCATCCTTCCTTCCCTCAACAGCTCCCAACACAGCGCATCCCACCCATCCGCCTGCCCCCTAATTTCCCCAGCACATTGCCCTTCTTCCCTCCTCCCTCCCCACCAGCCACCACTGCACTTTTGCTTGGAACAAGTATGCTTCGTCCCATATTTGGAACAAAACCGCCCCATTTCATTCCATGTATGAATCAAAACAACCCAAACATGTATGCTTCAGTTTTGACCCCAGTGGTTCATGCACGGCACATTTTGCACTTCCCTGTTTAATCAGTTGCAGGTAAGTCCTGCCATCCTGTCCCCGTGCATTTTGGGGCACTTCTTCTGAATCCGATCTGAAGCCTTGCGCAGCTCTACACGTTGCATTCTGAAAAGCATTTTAAATCGCTGGTTAAGGAGGATGCAGTTCTTGCTGTGACAGTTCTGGGTCATCTGGGGAAGGGCAGGAAGAGAGGATCAGGAAGGGTTGGGGGATGAAATTGGCTGTGTTTTTCTTGTGTTTGACAGAGGTTCAGGCTAGGATTCAATAGGCTTTAAGCTGAATCATATAATTAGAAATCTGAAGGGAAACCCATAGGCTCTCTTGTTTACGGTGTAGAGTTGTAGGGTGTTGTAGGGCCCTGCTAATATTCCCCACAGTGGAACACAGTGGAGCTCAATACGATAGGACGTTATATGCTGTTCTGCAGGTGAGGAGGCCAGGTGGGGGGGGGCAAGAGTTGGACCTTTGGACCCAAGCCAGTCTGTTCAAAAAGAAAAGGTTGGGAATGAAATGAGAAGGTCGTGGGGGAGCACTGGGCTGCTGGAGTGATGGTCTCCTCAAACCCCGAGGTCTGGCAGAGACCTCTGCCTCTTTTCTGAACTCGGTGGAAGTGGACAACCAAGACATCCAGCTGGTGGCAGTATAGCCATTTATGTCATGAAGAAAAATCCTGCTGTTTTTTTTCTTCTTCCTGTCAATTGTGAAGATAATTACTTTTGGAATCTCTGGTAAAGAGCATTTCTGAGATATCTTCATGGCTGAAGTCTTGCACTTAGGATCCAGTGTATGTGTGAATGTCCTTCACTATGTAATCATCTCCAACAGCCTGTTCACCCACATTTTCATTCATTCCCAAGGGACAATATCCAGGTGGATTTCCCCCCTGGGGCTTCCTCACATTTTATTTAACTCCAGCATTATCTGCTACTTTTAGGACCTAGAGACTGTAAACCAGAGATTCTTATCTTTACTGTGTTTTTGTACTTGCTCAGTAGTGCTCAGTAGTAGTGCTTAGTAGTAGTGCTCAGTAGTGATGGGAAGGGGTGTGGTGGCTCAGCGGGTAAGACGCCAGGCTTGTCGATTGGAAGGTCCCAAGTTTGGAGGTTCGAATCCCTAGCCCTGCGTGCGGAGTGAGCTCCCGCACTAGCTCCAGCTCCTGCCAACCTAGCAATTCGAAAGCATGCAAATGCAAGTAGATGAATAGGCACCACTTTGGTGGGAAGGTAACAGCATTCCGTGCGGGTCATGCCAGCCACATGACTGTGGAAGCGTCTTCGGACAGCGCTGGCTCTTCGGCTAACAAACAGAGATGGGCACCGGCCCCTAGAGTTGGACACGACTGCACAAGTATGTGGGGGGAACCTTTACCTTTACAGTAGTGTTATTTTGATAGGTCATAAATTGTTTTGTCCTATCGTCTCAGTATATCTTCATTGCATGTGTGTACAACCTAAAAAATTAGAGATGGAAGAATAACAACAAAAGTTAGGTATACCTGCGTCACCACCCCGCTAGAGAATTTTCTTGTTTTTATACCAAGATTTGCTAATTGACAAACTGGTTCAGGAATTGGTCACTATTCAGTTACCCAAATATTTTATCTCACATTTTTTTTATTTGTCATCTTTCACCAGCCTGGAGTGATTGACAAATTTACTAGAGACACCAAACCAATTATTAATAAAGTGGCCTCAGTGGCAGAAAGCAAAGGACTGTTTGAAGAAGCTGCCAAGCTTTATGACCTTGCCAAGGTAAGCAGGTTCTCAGCCTGGGCAAAGAAACCAATTTAATGTTTAGACTGGTCAGGATTACCGGTGTTTCATCGCTAGGAATATTACGTTAGTTATACAACACCAGGACTAGCTTGATCCTTTTAATCTCGCCATGCTACTTTTTAAATTGGTTGATTATGATTATATTGACTGATACCACATCGGTATCAACTCTTAGCAACCACACGGATAGATTTTCTCCAGGACGTTCTGTCCCCAACCTAGTCCTTCAGCTCTTCCAGCGGTACACCCATTGCCACTGTTTCTGGCGTTTTAGGGCCTCCTTCAGGAGCGTTCATATTTGAGTCATCAAATAGTGGTATTTATGGTTAAGAATATTAATTTGTAAATTACCTTCTGTGAATCAGGACAAACTAGGGAACAATGGAGCTGTTCATCAGGTTTTGTGGCACTGGAATGAACTTACTGGGACATTGTTAACCCAAAGTATAATAAGGAAAGAAAAAAAAAAGAGCCAGTTTGGTCTAGTGGTTAAGGTGCTGGGCTAGAAACCAGGAGACTAAGAGTTCTAGTCCTGCCTCAGGCATGAAAGCCGGCTGGGTGACCTTGGGCCAGTCACTTTCTCTCAGCCCTACGAAGGAGCCAATGGCAAACCAGGAGACTGTGAGTCCTAGTCCCGCCTTAGGCATGAAAGCCGGCTGGGTGACCTTGGGCCAGTCCCTGTCTCTCAGCCCTAGGAAGGAGCCAATGGCAAACCAGGAGACTGAGAGTTCTAGTCCCGCCTTGGGCATGAAAGCTGGCTGGGTGACCTTGGGCCAGTCGCTCTCTCTCAGCCCAACTCACCTCAAGGTGGTGGTTGTGGGGAAAATAGGAAGAGGAAGGAGTATTAGGTATGTTCGCTGCCTTGAGTTATTTATAAATATAATAAAGGTGGGATAATGTATGTATGTATGTACAGTATGTATGTATGTATGTATGTATGTAAGTAAGTAAGTAAGTAAGTAAGTAAGTTTGCTATGAAAACAACCTTGGAGCATACAGTAAATGTTAGGACTCTGAAGCACCCTGGATGTGATCTCAGAAAGGTACTTTGGAGCACACACATAGCATAGTACCCAGGGAGGTAGGAGGGCATTTTAAATAAAATGGATGTTTGTTTGGTCTGTCTCCAACTCCTTGAACTAAACGTACCTTTCCCAAGATTGCATTGTTGCCACAACCTTGAGAAAGATGCGGCTGCTTTAAAGAGCTGCAAAGAGGTCTTAAGTTTGCACACCAAAGCACCTTTTGGGGATAAAATCGGAAGCGCTGCCCACCCTTAGTAAAGATTTAACACTGAAAATAATTTTATCAATTTCATTTAGTTCTTTATGATCCTGGAACGCTGCTCAGACTATTCCAGTGTTTTATTAGTATGAATATTTATGTGTCATGTTTGTGTGTTGCTCAGTGGCTATTTTCTTTTCTTTTGTGGTAGTTAATTTTAGCGCAGGTCACAAAAGTTGTAGATAGCCATTAGGGGGAAAGTATGTATTTCTATTGGCATGAGGGTAAAGTTAGGCTTAGGGTTTCAGCTCCTTAAAATCCTTAGGATTCCTTAAGTAGGAGTAACATATTTATTGAGAATAAATAGAGATTTCACGGAGGCTGAATAGCCAGAAGAAATACGCTGGGTGGACGTGTGTGCGCGCGCATGGGTGTATTTATGTGCAGCTCTTAAATTCACAAGAAGCATGGTTGAGAAGTCTATCGTGTATCTTTCTTAAGGCTTCTCTTACCTTCCCACTGGCTTTGCTCATTGCCGCCAATCTCAGTTTATCGGGAGAGTTCCTAGGGTCTACCCATAAGCCCTTCCTCCTCCCCCTTCCTCCCCTAAGATGGCTGCTTTACTTCCTCCTTTTCAAAAGGCCTTCTCACTAAGCTCCGCCCTGCCTCCTTTCCCTGTTTGTGCGTTCCTCAGAATCCCGACAAAGTCCTTGAGCTGATGAACAAGTTGCTGAGCCCTGTAGTGCCTCAAGTCGGCGCTCCCCAGTCCAACAAGGAAAGGCTGAAGAACATGGCACACGCCATTGCCGAGAGGTAAGAGGATCGCCCGGGGCAGGGGGCTTGAGAATTCCTGCCCGTGCCGGATCGACAAGGTTTCTTTGACCTTGTCCACTGAAGCTTGGGAGAGGCCGTTAATTATGAGTTCAGAGAACATACACAGGGCTAGAACAGCATACGTGCTGCTTTCGAGGGCTGGATCTCATAGGGCTACCAGATCTGGCCCGTAGACCTACAGAGAACCACTAGAAAGCAAGAAGAGGTTGTGGGTTTTCCCTCTCCTTGCTGCCATCACGTGGTCGTTTGGCTTGTGCAGCCCAAATATGTCAGTCCTTCCATTGGCACCACTGGAGGACAAAAAATGATTGGTACGCAGGGAAGAGAGGTAACCTGCGTAGTTGACAGGTCACTAGGTCACTCAACCCTGCCCTGAGAAAGAAATTGATTAAAGGCTCCCGTGAATCCAAAGAAGACGTCCAGAAAGAGAAAGCTGCTGCCACACAGCCCAGTAAAAACCGCCTTCTCCACTGAAAGTCGCTTGCTGGACTTGCCTCTTCTGTTCGATAGGCAGAAAATGGACACAGGAGCCTTCTGGTGGGAAGAGCCCTTTGCTCAGGTTTGGTTCCCGTTTGCATCACGGCCTCTGGCTGTCAGCTCAGAAAAGAAATAAGGACAGGAGGCCATTTTTTTTTGCAGCCGAGGGCTCAACTCTTGCTCTTTTTAACCAGCTTCTGAAGGCTGCATAAAGCTATGAGCAGATACAAGGCTGTGTTTTAATGCTTCCTTCCAAGAAACATAACAGAAGTAGAAAATTGCACAGCCATTATTTGAAGGGTTACTGCCAGATTTTAGAAAAGCGGTCTAGGCATTTCTAGAAGATTCATAAAAAGGCGGGTGGGGGGCATTCTGAACTAGAGTCATCCTGCCCTCTAAAACACAGTGCTTAAAATCTGCACTTCAGAGTCCCAAGGTCCGTTACGGTTTTAGTCAACGTGAAAGGCCAGAGATCCTGGAGAGCAGCTTTCCAGATGAACGGGGAATCCCCAGCCTTCGGCATGAGTGAAGGCTAGGAATGATGGGCATTTCAATCCCACCCCTTCTGGAGGGCGCCTGAGTGAGGAAGGTTGCCCTGGAGAGTCACTGATTAGGTTTGTGCATCACGCTTAATCGGATCATTACATTAATCCATACCTTGGGCATTGAGACATAAACTCACTCCTCAGGATGGGCTGGCACAATATGCCAAGCCTCGAAGAGTTAAACCCTGGTTAAAACGAAGGAAGTGCAGCACGTGCTGCTCGTGCAGCCACTAGGGCTTTAATTGGCTGGCTGAGTACGTTGTGCGGACGCAGCTGAAACTAAGACAGCCCAAATGGTAAAGGGAGCTGCTTAGGATTCCCTCTTCTTTGCACCCACTTGACGGGTGTCGTGGAAGCCGGATTCTCCTAGTTTTCTTTAGAGTTTGTGAATAGATAGGCAGGTTGCCGGCAAGTAGTGTCTCCGGTAGAGGCTGGAGTGGGAAGAAGGTTGCAGCCAATATAATGGAAGGAAGGATGCCAACAGCCAGATGGCCACAGAGAAAGTTTGACACGCACACACACGCACACGCACACACCCCTTTGCTGGCACACGAATTGCCTCAGTCATGGACTTGTGCGGTAGCTTTCAGCATCAGCTCCTCCCTCCCACTTTCAAGGGGAGGAAAGTGGGACTCAACTCACCTTGCTGGGTTAATTGTAAGCCAGTCTTCCCACTCTGGAAGGCTTTGGGACCCTGAACTCTCAGAATTCACAGCCAGGGTGAATAACAGCCACAGTAGCTGGGACTTCTGGAGTTGTATATAGCTGCAGCCCATCTGGAGGGAATCCGATCAGAAAAGGTTGCTGGCCAAGATTGGTCCAGTCTGGGAAGCTCTGAGCAAAAGCTACGGGTGGTTTACTCGTGCTTGGGATCCGTCCCTTTTCCTAACTGCTGAATTGCCCGAGAACGTCAAGTTGTGCGGCCTCCCCAAAGATTTAATGGCACGCCTGCTTCCAATTTCTTGCAGATATAAAGCGCAAGGAATAAGTACCAAGAAGTCCATGGACTCCACATTCTACCTTCTGTTAGACCTGATCACTTTTTTTGACGAGTATCACGCTGGCCACATCGACAGGGCCTTTGACGTAAGCTTCATCCCCCTTTTCTCTGAAACTGTAAGGATTTAGTAGGCTTGGAGATTGAGTCTAATACTTTGCCTCCAGGAAGGGACAACCGGGGCTCCCTCTGAAATTTACATGGGAGAATGCCACTGCTTGTTAACTGTTCTTGTCTTGATCTTGACTGAGGCAGCCCATGTAGGCTGACTGGATAACAGTAAAATGGCATAAAGGCAGGCGGGGGGGCGGGGTGTTGGCAGAATTGTCCTGACTATTCCTCTGCTTAATAAGTTGGTTTTACTTTAGTTTTGAATGTTTAGATTCTTGGTTTATGTATGGTGGCATTGCAATTTTTTTCAGTTTTAATTTGATTATGTAATTGACAGGGCTGTGTTGATTTTTGTCTAGCTATTTGTTTTTAACCTAAGTTACAGGTTTGGGGGGTTATGTGGTACCCAGATTCAGGTGATTAGAGGGACCTCTCAGCCCTGGGGGAAAAAAATAAAGAAATAAGTTGCCAGGACTGGAGAGGATTCAGTGGGCCAAAAACAAGGAGGCCAGAGAAAAGATTTAACACACAAGACCCCATATATTTAAGCCTGACTTGGAAGTATTCATAACATTATTTTAGGATGGGGACTCTACTGGCCCACCCAGAATGCTTGTGATAGTGGTAGGGTCGGCCCTTTTTCCCGTTCAACGTAGGGCTTTATCCTTGTTCCCCCGTCTAGCAATTCTACACTGCGTGAGGATTTTGTTGCAGTTTCCCACTGGCATGGTTGGGGGGTACAGAGGCACAGGGAAGGGAGTTGCAGATCGCTCCGTTCCTACTCTGACAGAGAGCTAGTCAGCAGCTTGGATCGCAAGTTACTTTGGAGTCTGGAGGGGATGTGTTTACAGCAGATTTTCCAACTTCCAACTCCTGGTGATTGCAGCTCCAGTTGTAGCCAGAACTGACAGGTTGAACTCCCATAGTTCTGTGAGATTGGTCCCAGCAATAATAGCCTGGAGATGGGTGGATCTATGGCACTTCCTGGGGTAACAATCCTTGTTTTAAACTTAACTGGATCTGTAGGTGCTAAGGAGAGCATTTATCTGTACATAAAAGGAGGTGAATGTAGAAGCGGGTATTCTACCCGCCGGTTTGCCAATGCATTGTTCTTTCCATGTTGGTTCATTGTAGCTTGTTTATGCATCTTTCACTGCAGATCATTGAACAGCTAAAATTAGTCCCACTGAGTCAAGAGTATGTGGAAGAGCGAGTAGCGGCCTTCAGGCATTTCAGTGATGAAGTAAGTGAGTGGCACCTTCTGCCGTTCCACATTGGGCCTTTGTGGGGACTTGGTTTGTTAAGGGGGGAACGGAAGTAGGAGACCAGAGTTGGCATGATCTCAGGGTTCAGCAGGCCGCCTGAAGCCCACAGGTGGACCTCCCCTGACATAAACCATGACCCAGAACCTGCCACAGATGAACCCCCCCATTCCTGAACTAGTTGCCACCAAATGGAGCCTGCAGAACAATTTGACATCCACCTCGATCTCTAGGACCATCCAGTATGGCCTTCGGCTCTCATTTTTTCTTCCATTCTGTTCATCTTTTCCCTCTTACTTTTCTTAGATTAGACACAATTTGTCAGAGGTCCTCCTTGCCACAATGAATATCTTGTTTACCCAGTATAAGAGGTTGAAATGTGCCAGCCCAGCCACGCCTGCTAGGCCCACCCGTGTCATTGAGGACCGAGATTCGGTAAGTTTTTTCCTTAGTAGGTAAGGCCGCCTTTTCAGCTCAGCGGTGACCATCTTCACGGTAGGGATAATAGGGTCCTATTTTTTTCACTGCTGCATAAAGCTGTGCAAAAAATCACTTGACCAGAGATCCTTATTCTCCTGAGGAGAATGAGTCTGAGAAAGATTTTTGCCCAAGGCTATCCCAGGAATTAACGGCTGGGAAGAAATTTGGAGTCCAGCGACTAGATGATCCCTATCTTCTTTCTGCAGATACATTTTCTCAACAGGACTTGACTTTCAAGAGGTGTGCTTTGAATATTTCTTTGTCACATGCATTTAAATGCATGCATACACATGTGCGCACACACGCATTCAGAAACAGACCTGAGTCATCCCTTTATATTAATCTACAAGAAAACCGGCCACCTTCAGTTGAATGCAATTGACATGCTACAGGTCACCATGTTCCTAAAGGAATCTTATTGTGCAAAGCATTTTAACCAGCTTCAGCTTCAGTATGGTTAAGTGTCATTAATGGTCTGAATGAGGACATCAGTTAATTGATTAGAGGATCACAGGCCCCGGGGTAGCATTTGTTCTTCATTTTGTAGGATACGTTCGCAGTAACACCTGAAAAGGATGTCAGGGGAAGAGTGCGAGAGGAGAGAGGGACAGAGAGTGCGGAGGGAGACTAGGAAAACCTAGCACTGATTTCATCCAAACATTCTGTCATCCATGCTTGAATCTGATCTGCCAGCTCTTAGATCACGAAGGTGTAAGGAGACCAGAGCTGGGTCAGGGAAGGCAGTTCTAGACGAGTGCAAGTCCAGCAGTTCGAAGATTGCTGCAGGTCACGCCCTCCTGTGGATTCATTGGGGGATTTTACCTGGAGCTGAAGGGCATTCTCGTGCTGCTTGAGAGCAGAAGGAGAAAGTAATTGGCCAGGGAATTGTGTGTGTGTCTGTGTGTGTTCCTGCTTTCTGTCTCTGATTAAGTTATTACAGTGAATGGAACACCTGCAGCTCCAGGGTGGCTTTAACCTTCGGGGTGGGTGCAAGAGTGATTCAGTTTAAGCTGTGTTGCTCGTCAGGGAAGAGGGGCCTCACCAGCCAAGTCAGTCTGAGCGCTTGCCACGGTACGAGATAGGAGGGATGCATCGAACAACCGACTAGAGTTTAAATTCATCATTTGGTGCTTCTGATAAAAGCATTAATGTTCTGGCAGGTTTGTTGGAAGCGTTTTGCAGGTGAACGTCTCAGCAAAAATAGGGAGAAAGCTCCCTGTTTTCTAGCATACTTTTAGGAAAGGACAGGGATTAATGAAAATTAGTGGGGGGGAAATGGTTTTCTGAAGAGAGAAAGACATAACCTTAAGGGCATATCCTAGTAGCTCTAAATAGCCACAAGGGAACAAGGTTCAAACAAGTCCATTGTCGTGTTAGCTTACCGCCTGCCTGAGTTTGCTTCTGATGCACATTAAATACAGATGAGGTTTTTGTTCCCTTCTAATGAGCCTGTCCCGTCCCGTATCTCTCTCCAGACCTGGCTAATTTTTGTTTTCCTTCTTTTGATGCCCCATAGCAACTCCGGTCTCAAGCTCGGGCACTCATCACCTTCGCCGGGATGATCCCCTACAGAACATCAGGGGACACCAACGCTCGGCTAGTGCAGATGGAGGTCCTCATGAACTAGCTGGGCGGGAAAGCCAGCCGGTGGTGGTTCTTTTGTGTGCTCATTGAAGGGGGGGGGGGAGGTCCAGTTTAATTTTTGTTTGGTTTTCTTTTATTTTTTTGTAGCGTGCCTTTTTGTCAACCACAATAAATTTCTTTGGATTTATACATTTGTTTTATTGATACCTTATTTTACTTTCAACATTTTTCTTATGTTCTCTCATTTATTTATTTCCCTTTTCAAAATATTTCTTCTTTTGGAGGAGAATGGGGAAGATCCTTTAAGTTAAGACCACAGGAGGCAGGTACTATGTCCTTGTTTTACTCCCTAGAAGATTAATGGACCCTTGCGACTGTTTTGCCCCCACCCCAGGTCATTGGCAGTTGACACTTGGTTGTCAAATTCAACCCAAGGTAATGCACATAACAGCTGGGTTCGCCCAATTCGCTGGACTACATGAAAATGAAGTTGGTTAATTTATGGATTAACGTGTTGTGGAAACCCAGCAATTGCCTTAGCATATTGGGGGAACCAGACTGTTCTACTAAACAATTACTTGGTTCGTTGGGGCATCAGATACAAGGTGAACACAGTAATTTCATTCTCTCAACACAGTCCTATATAGGCTTGCTGTTAAAAATGATCAGCCAAGATGGAGTACCACAATGTTCCCTACATTGTCTCTCACATCCTGGTGGGTCAGGAGCTCTTAAAGGATCCCTGTTTCTTGGACTTCCCTATATTGTCATTTTTTGTGCATGGAATATTCATATTCATTAACGAGGTTATGATGAGGAAAAATGACATTAACGTGATATTTATTACGATATTTATTTCCAGCTTTCTTCCAAAATGCTCAGATTTCCTGCACTCTCTGAAAATAGGGGCAATGAAGAGATGCAAGGGGCCAGGGAATCCTAGCAGGAGGGGAGGCACTTTATCCTGCAGGGGGTCAAACTGTCCAGCTTCTTTTCTAGGAATCACATGCATCCAGGGGTTTTCCTGGCGTGGCTGTCTTTTAAGGCATGCCGATAAAACCATCTTCAGGGACTCCTCCTTCCTGAAAGGATTGCCAGGGTGTTGGGTCACAATCTACAACCCGCATTGCATGGGGTGGCGGATGAATGAGCCCAGTCCAAGTATAACATTAAAGGGGATGTTGTCAGCCTTGCAAGGTAGTCCAGACAAGAAGCACACCCAGAAGTACTAGCTCTATCTTTATTGTAAGGTTACGTTAACAGAATCTTGCAAGTCTGAAAGTGCATCTCTCCCTCCTCGTCTTTACAGTCCAAGGGACGAGGGAGGGTCCCGCCTGAGACGTTTGCCATGTCCCTATTCCTTCTGCGGACTCGGCTGCCTCTTATCTGAGCGTTGCCCAGTCTGCGGCTCTTCCTCCTGTCTCCCAAGGTCACTCCCACATTCCATTACAGGCGTGCTTTTGTGATGGATGCTGCTCCACCAACCGTGCGGCTCTGTACAAGATAGTTAACTTGGCCACTTTTCGTATCCCTGGATTTGCGCAACACATTGTGCTATTAACAAGTTAACCAAGGTTAATTTTAACCCATCTTAGAATATTATGTAAATGCAGCCACCCGCCTTTTAATAATCTTGGTTAATTGTGATGTGAGATTCCAGCCATAGATACCCTCCAATGCAGACACACACGAGAGCTCAAAAGGCAAATAATGGATTGAATACACTCTGCATGCTGAGCCTCTTTTTCTCTGTAAATCAATCACTTGGTAAGAGAATTAAGCAAAATGGATGATCCAGTGAAGAACTGCTCTTGAAGGACCACCTTTTTTGATCATTTTTCTTTCCTCTAGGCCAGGGGTGGGCAACGTCAGGCCCATGGGCCGTATAAGGCCCACAGGGCTCCCGCCCGCAAACCCCGCCCCTTCCACGTGATTGGCTCCCGCCCGCAAACCCTGCCCCCCAGTGCTTGTGATTGGCTCCCGCCCGCAAACTCCGGCCCCCGGTCTGCGGAAATCCCAGGAACCCCGCCTCCCCACCCCCCTGGTCCCCAGTTATAAATATCCAAATGGCCCTTGGCAGAAAAAAGGTTCCCCACCTCTGCTCTAGGCAGCCCAAAGTCTTAAGTTACATGGATAAGACTCTGACATTGTGGAGGAGACCGAATTTTCAACCTGGTTTTGGGGAGTATAATTCCCCCTTGTTTTTTAAAAAAACACAAATCGGGGGAAATCATACTGGATTTATTCAGGGTTGGCTGCTGAATTTCAGTATGATCCTGGGGGCGAGCTGTGACATATTAATAAGATTGCCTCTCTGGAAACAAAACAAATCGCCCAGAGTTGCTGTGGGTTGGGTGGCATATAATTCATAATAATAATAATAATAATAATAATAATAATAAAAAAAAAAAATCTTAGACTCTCTCCAGTGAAATGCTTCTCCAATCCCGTTGGGAAAAAAGCAGGCAGAACTGGAACCAAGTCTTCAAACAGTATTTTCTTGCAGTTACCAATTTAACAGTGCTATTTGATTCTCTAAATATTACAGTTAACAGTAAATAATAAGTATCAAACATTGCTATACACTTGGGATAAGTAGAGAATAAAGTTGGTTTGTAGTGTCTCTCTGCTTTAAGAGATTTGTGGCTTAGACTGTACATTCCCCTAAGGAGGAGTCTTGGTTTATGCTGCAACAAAGAAGCATAATATCACTAATGAAAGAATCAATATATAAAACACAAGTAATACTAAGTACCACTTTCCTTTAATTGTCGTACTAGTTATTCCAAGATGCAAGTGCTACACAATAATATGGGATTTTGTTTTTAGGATCAAAGTTTATTTCCAGGTTAATTCTAATTTAGGGGGTTGCGTGAACGTTCAGGGGAAGGAAAGAATAATTAGCAAATGTAAATATATTCCCGTTTTTTTTAAAAAAAAGTATGTCATGGTTCTCCATTTTTAGGGGAAACGTAAGTTACTCAGTAGATGGAAAACGATGGAGGAGGAAGGAACTAGCCAGCTTTCATATTGATTGATTGATCAAATTTATATTAAATTTATATAATATTAATAGAGATGATAGCACATAAGCAAATACAAATCAAACCAGGCAGCTTTACTTCCTTTATCTCTTAGGTCTTTTCTCTGTAATATTGAGGCTTTAGGCATTATTTTTCCCAACTCAGTACTGAGGCCACATGCGTGTTCCTTGGCTATCCCAAATACATCACCCCCTTTGACACAATGCATGTAAAAAAGGGGTGGGGCTTCAATTGCACAGCCATGAATTGACTTTTTGGAGCCCTCCTGTGGACCCCCACTTACCCTAGCTTCCCCCAGCCTGCTGCCCCCCAACGGTGTGGAGCCCCAACTTAGAGAATTTCCAGCTGGTCTGACCAATTCATCTGGAGGCTGTTGACGGGGGAGGCGTGTTGAAGCACTTCTGTTGCATTAAGAGAAAGAAGGAAAGCAAATGTTCAAGACTGCTTCCTTCAGTATCTAAAAATTAAAATATTGAGAATTTAGGAGTATTTATTTCTATTATATTTCAGCGATCTGTGCAAATGAAGTAGTCCTGTTGGCTGTTGTTGGCTTCAGTACCCGACAGGCATCACTTAATCCGTTCCCTTTCTGCTGTTTCCCCAAGACCCAGAGAGGAATCTAGCTTTGAGTAGAGAAGTGGTGCAGGTGATAGATAAAACCATCACAGGGAAATGGTTGATCTGGGGAGAATTATTATTTTTAATGCAATGTATCCTGAAACAACCTCAAGAAGCCGTTCTCCAAAGTGGACGAGAAGCCAGAAGCCCCAGGCCGATGTCATGGTATTGTTGCCGCAGCTGGTGTTGTGAATCAGGCCGACAAAAAGTGCGTCTTACTATCCGGCTATTTCACTACACCAGGGTTGCATCATACTACTCGCCTTCCCTGCACGACCTGCCACCGAGCAGCTGCTGCGGCTGATTTGCTCCAAGATCATCTCTTTATTCGGGTTTTGTTTTTTGCCACGGGATCTGTCCTGAGTGAAGCCACCGGTGGGTCCTGAAAACAACGGCCTGCCTTCCCTGCTCTTCTGAGTCCGAAGATGTTGGCTGCTTTATATCTGGTCCAGATGTTGCAGAACGATTGGGCGACGAAAGCAAGAAAGCTCCACCGTATTCAGAAGGATACCTCCCAAATTACGGGATCTCTAACTTGCAATAAATGCCACCGAAATTATTGTTTTGCATGTCTTAGATAGTTGGGGTGGTGGGGTTAGTGAGAGAGAAAGAAATTGAGGGGTTCAGCTGATCATTGGAGATGTGATACTCAAAATGCACTGTTGGTTTATACCAGTATTTCTCAACCTCAGCAACTTTAAGATGTGTGGACTTCAACTCCCAGAGTTGAAGTCTGGCTGGGGAATTCTGGGAGTTGAAATCCACATCTTAAAGTTGCTGAGGTTGAGAAACACTGGTTTATACAATGTGGGCCATTTGGAGATGTGGGGGTTTTTTGGACAAAAAGCTATGTTACATACTAAATTTATTCTGGAAGGCTCAACTGTTTTTGTAGTTGCTCATGTTCTTTTGAAGTATATGACTGGTTTGGAAACTAGCAGGAAAATGGCAATGGGATATGTGAGCACTGTGATAATTGCAATAAATACATAACAATAAAGCTACAAACCTAGAAGGATATTCATTCTCTGCCATTTATGCATGGTCTAAAAATGTTCTACATTTGAATAAATATTTTAATTGCTAAAATTGTAACCCTAAAGCAGAGGTTTCGCTCAAAAAGTTTGCCTTTGTTTTTGTTCTCCAGGAAGTACTGCCAAAATGATAAACAAGCAGCTGAGGGTTTGAGCAGCTTTGGGTTTTTCAGTTAACTCCAGTCACAAAGGGAAGTAGTTGTGTGAAATAGGCCAGGTTGACAATAACCTGGTTAACTGTTCACGTAACATGCAATGCCCAAGCATATAAGCCACCTTGGAGTCTAACATGATGACCTGGTTCACTTCACGTGATGTCAGCTCCACTAGGTAGACCAGATCAGGAAATCCACTCCGCGGGAAGGCTAAAACTCCTTTTATGGAGATTGGCTATAATCGCAGAATCTTGCAAGTCTGATTATGCTGGGAACCCCCCCCCCCCACTTCTTATACTCCAGTGAATCAGGGAGGTGTCTGCCTGAGCCACTTCTGAACGCTATTTGTCTGTGGTGGATTTAAGATGTGTTTTACCCCTTGTCACTTTGGTAACAGAGCTCTCCTATCTCCATCAATCTTCCTTACTCTCTACACATATGAAGACAGTGGCTGGATTCCCACAATATGCTGAACCACAAACTGCCCTCTGGTTCCAGGCCAGCTTCTCCTGTGAAGGCAGCCACACAGTTGCAGAATCTCCCTGTTATTTTCATGGCACCCGTTTCCATCTAATTGTGAGCATTCATGCTTGAAGGGAGAGAGGCTCCATTTCCTGTAATGTAGTTGGTTTAGTTTTGGCTGAGTGTAGCTAACCAGCGACCGCTTTGCAAACCATAGAAAATGTGTTGTGTTGTGTGAACTCAGCCAATTGTTTATTCAGCCAATTATGGTTAAATGAACCATGGCTTTCCAAAACAGGCTAATCTACCCACTGTGGCTTTTTCACCACATGGGTGCTGGCCTTGTGAAGACCAAGGAGGAGAGGAATGGGGCTGTTCGCAAGGACCCTTCTTTATATACAGTATGATGGGGGCTTAGGTTGAGGATGGAGACAATAAACTAGAATAAACAAGTTGAACACAAATGACCCAAGTTGATCTGCATATTAATGGCTGCATTGCAGTGAACATAAGGAGTAATGAGAGAATAAAACATTTACTGCAGCTTTCTAAAATTTGAGCCTGGCCATTTGTGTCTCGAGTGAGAACTCTGGGTTGATTTGTTCAATGGGCCATTTGTTTGTTTTCTTGGCTGTCCACCATATTCTCAGGAGACAGAAAAGACTGGTTGTAATTTGCAGATTTAGAATAGCTTTCATCAAGTGGTCACCCTCCAGAAGTGTTAGAATTTGAGGTTCTTAAGAGTTTTTGGAGGTCTACTTGTCTTTCAATTTGAAGAGGAGAAGGGAGCCATGCCATCAAGAGCAGTACTTGGAGCCAAAGATTCACAACAAAAACAAAAACCCACCACAATGCAGTGGCTAAAATAAATCTTAATGTATTGTGCACTCACTCAGCAGTCACCCTTACGGCCCAGCAGAAAACTGGCTTCGTTTCGCATTAGTTGGCAAAAAAGAGCAGCGGTGCTGAATTCCAAATGCTTTTTCCAGCTCGTTATCTCTCTATGCTTGAAAGTTGCTATGTGACTTGGCAAACCAACAACCCAGCAGCCGACAGCAATCAGCCCAACTACAGCATTTTGGACATTGGGAGTGGTTATTCCAACAGGGTTTCCAATTGTGAGCCAATATTTGTACGATGGCATTTATAGCCATCCCTACAATGTCAGTATAGGGGCGCGGTGGCTCAGCGGGTAAGACACCAGGCTTGTCGATCGGAAGATCGCAGGTTCGGAGGTTCCAATCCCTAGCCCCGCGTGACGGAGTGAGCTCCCGCACTCGCCCCAGCTCTTGCCAACCTAGCAATTCGAAAGCATGCAAATGCAAGTAGATGAATAGGTACCACTTCACTTTCAGCAATATGTATTTTGGGGTAAAAAAGGTAAAGGTTCCCCCCACACAGTTGTGCAGTCGTGTCTGACTCTAGGGGCCGGTGCTCATCTCCGTTTCTTAGCCAAAGAGCCAGCGTTGTCCGAAGACGCTTCCACAGTCATGTGGCCAGCATGATACGCGCAGAATGCTGTTACCTTCCCACCAAAGTGGTACCTATTCATCTACTTGCATTTGCATGCTTTCGAATTGCTAGGTTGGCAAGAGCTGGGGCGAGTGCGGGAGCTCACTCCGTCACGCAGGGCTAGGGTCTCGAACCTCTGAACTTGCGATCTTCCGATCGACAAGCCTGGCGTCTTACCCGCTGAGCCATCACACTCCCTGCAAAAAATATGCATTACAACACTCTAAAAACAGGTGGAGCTTCAATGAGGGACACCACTTTGACTTTTTAAACCTTTCCTGCGGACACTCTTGATATAGGCTACCCTTGAATGTTTTAGTTGGGAATCTGTAGCATTTTGGTTTCAAAGGCAAAGGGGCTTCAATGTGGGTGGGAAGACGGATGATCAGCTGCGCCACCGTTTCTTGGTCTCCCAACCTGACTGCATCTATTCTTGCGAAAACTGGGCTACCAGGCTTCCTGCCCCCCCACAATTTTTTACCTTAAAAGATAGTCAAGTTTAGTAACTTTTAAAATGCTTTAAATAATGATTTTTTTTCAAATTCAAAAG